>JASEVX010000003.1:110251542-110513631 GCA_031761405.1 Serripes groenlandicus
AAGGCGGTTTGATTGTATTTTTCTATTGCTCTTTTTTTTTTATTTATCTTCAATCAAAATGTTGTCCCTCAACATAAGTCGAAAATTTATAACAGTTATGAAAGCTGTAATATCGAGTAAGGAACAACACTTGTTTGGTACTTCGGCTTGATGTTCCTACGTCTAGATTGAAGTAACCTACACTAAATGTAGGAATGTTCGGGCGGGGGCTGGGGGGGGGGGGGGGGGGGGGGGGTATTCTCTGCGGCAGCTTTTCAAGATCTAGCTAGAATGCAGATAGGGAAGATTTCGGATTGTGATAGACCGGCGGCAAAAAACCTGATCTTATGTTGTAATCTCTTACATGGGAAAGAAAAATGTTTGTGTACTCAAAATCAACGTCATGGAGCAGGAACTGCCTAAGAACTCTAATGTCTTATCGAATGGTCATTAGTAGGCCACACCCGTGTCCTGAATAGCTGGTATTTGATCTCTGTTCTTATACAGCTGAAGTTGTTTAATTCAGGTATGATGTCCTCTTGTTACAACCAAATTTCCTGGAAGCACAGTATATGTAGGTTGCTGACATTATTTTCTTTCAAGAAACGGGACACATGAGGTGTCAGAGTATTAATAATGAAGGTTTAAATAAATATATGGTTAGAATGGGGATACTTCTTTCATGCGATTCAATTCATTTAATGACTCCTTGTTAACTTGATCTTTGTAGCTGACACCTCATCTATGATGTGTAATCCTGCCATGTCTTTTTTCTACTGATATCAGTGTAACACTGTCCATATAAGACATGTTCTATACATGATAAAAACAGCAGAAGTTTCTCTTTCCCCTGACCTTTATGTATGATGAAACCCCAAGCAAGAGAGAGAGGAAATTTAACACGTTTTGATGTGACTTTTTATTATGTTTTGCTAAGGTAGACAGGTGTTTCAACAGTAGGAAAAGGTGTAGATATCTGGTTAGAAAGAATTCCTCGGGAAGCAAACCTACATGTCATTATCAAATTTATTTGACAGGAGTGTACCTGGGCCTGAAGGATACTGTATCTTTATCAGATGTATAGGCAGGTATAACGCCAGTGACCACACCATATACTAGATTAACAAGGCCGTCCGACACATTTATATTCTTCGTAAGAACAGCCCTAGCTCCAAGTGCAACTGTCAGTTCTGTTTGAAGGCCCCAAACATATTTCTAAACGTTTCATTAAATTCCATCCAATAGTTTTTAAACTATACTTCAGAAAATGAAAACTAACAAAGAGTAATGACTCTGTTATTATTCAAGATATAGTTAAGGGTTTGTAAACTGCATTTCAACTTATCAGTATTTTGTTTTAATACAATGCATTGATTAATTTAGCAGTAATGCTGGGTACAAGCAAATGTAACAAAGGGCAACTACTATGTTATAAGTGAAAATATAGTACTGGTTCTCATTCAATGCAATTCCTCTCATTCTGCTTTACCATTGTATGAAGTTTTATTAAATTCCATCCAGTAGGTTTCAAGTTACGCTTCGGACAAGAAAATGTAAGACAGGGCAATAACTCTGTAATTAGTGAAGATGTAGTTATGGTTCTAATACAATGCAATTCCTCTCATTGTGCTTTACGTGGCATGATCAACACAATAGAACGTTTACCAAAGAAATAAAACACCTGAAACCCCACCCATCCTAATTTCAACAACTTCTCCTTGACCAAGGAACGGTTTTCTAAAGAGTGTTACTTAGGTACTATTGATTTCCATAGAAAACTCTGGATATCATGGCAACGGAAATGACAAACTATAAAGATAGTATTGTTCAAAAGTACTGGTCAGGTTTGAGCAAGAGGCTCGTCAGAGTCAATTGTTGTAGTTGGCGACTTCCGCAGACACTCGTCTAAATCTAGACTGGAATCAATCAATCGTCATTTATATAGTAGCTCTCCATTACTGAACACAAGTAAGGGTTCAGAGAGATATCTTGATAGTTGTAGATTATATATCATGTCAAGGAAAGAACATGTATCTGTTGATTTTTTTAAAAAGACTAATAGACTATTTCCAGCCATGTTCACAGCCCTCCAGTAATGAAACGTAACACACCTTCACTGGGATCCGCGCCATTTTGTAAACTAAGGATATTCTTGCCGAAAACTAGACTGGAATCAGTGCCATAGCTTATTGCATTATTACATAATCCGCAATTAATTACCCCAAACTCTACTTCTTTGAGTTGCTTTCAATTTCGGGCACGGAGATATATCGTGTTTCCGAAACATGTCAAAAATGCCAAATCGCATTCATGAAATGTATAAAACTGTAAATCTGTACTTCATACACGGATTCGATTCCCGGTCAAGATCTTTTATAGGAATATATTATAATGATTCAAACCTACTCATTTGAATTTGAGATTTAATTGTCTTAAAATTATTTATTTGTATGGTGTTTTACGCCGTTTTCAACTATAGTTTATTTATATTATGGCGTTTCCTGTGTAAGGTACCACTGTTTTATTTAACCTGACACTAACTAGTTAGTCGTAATGACAAACACACTCCTGTTTGCCAAGGAATTAAGCCATTAATTTGGTAGTACCTGGCCGGGAATTGAACACACGACATCAAGCGCCCAAGATGGAAGCTCTACAATCTACACCATCCCATTAAGACGGTTTCCGATTAGACAATGAACATGTTAAGTTGTTTTTAGAAGATACATACATATCTCTGTTTCGTGATAAATGTTACTTATGATAAAACCATGCCAGATGAATCCCTAAAATCTGCAAGAAAAATATGTGTTTATTTTAAAAGTATTAATTAAAATCATTTAAAACCAGTCAAGGCAAGGATGACGCCCGGCATTTTGTTGTGTTTAAAAACCATAAAATGTAGATTGCACGGATGTTGTTCTGCTTTGATATTATAATTGGAAATTCAATATATTTGTCATTGTTATACAGAGAAAGATATGTATTAATTGCATAGAAATAACATCTAAAATATACTGTAAACAATAGGTGAGCCAAACGGGAACTACAAGATAACAGATGCGGATACCTAAGGAAAGATTGATTTATTGGGGTTTAACGCCGTTTACAACAAATTGTCAGTCATCTTACGGCGGCCAGTTCATCTACTCATGTGTTTACTGTCTTTCTCACATTAGTATTCCACACAACATTCTTTCCGAGCAACTGGCTGCTTTTCCACATATATATTTAGCCCATTTGTGGAATACGAATGACGCTTGTCACAGTGACTATTGTCAAACTTCAGAAAAAATGTTGACCGAGCTGGGGTTCAAACTCACAGACGGCGCACAACCGACTAAGCTACCGGGGCTCAGACTAAGGGAAGTAATTTATTTGAAATGTTAGTATATCGGTGGACACCCATTCTGTGTTTAAAATAATTATGACCCGCGAGAAAACCAACATTGCGTAACATATCGACCCGGATCAGCCTAAGCATGCCACGCAGGCTTACCCGGATAGACAATTTTCGCCTCCTGTGGATTTTCTGCTTCAGGAATCATTACTCTATACCTCTATGACCCTGAGACGGAATGTGTCGGCCCGGATCAGTCTGCTCGGACTCCGCAGGCTGATCTCGGTCGATACATTACGCAGATGCCATAATGTTGGTTTTCTCGCGTGATGGCTCAATTATAATGCATTCAACTTCTTTATCACTCAGGATACGGACATAACACAGTGATATTAATATGTGTATTTGTTATACTTTTGTGATAACTAAATCCATGTCACAATATAATCCGTGATCTGCAGTTAGCCCTTTGCTGGCACTCTCTGTGCATTTACTTCTAAATATTTTCGCATAGAGGTTCATTTGGGATCCTCTTCCAAGATTGTTCATCACATTCTGATCCATTTAAAAAACACGGCCACCAAGGTGCGGTGCTGGTTTTCATTCAAATGTATAGTGTAGACACATTGAAAACATATGAAATTGTATTGAACCAGGCGAGAGATATACATGTAGCACCACCATTGCGTGCTTTGTTGTTCATAATACTCAAATGTTAATGACAATCATTTAGTTGGATCAGGGTTATTTCACTTGAATTTAATCGTAAGAATTGAAATCAAATTAACATGTTTTAAACAGGATTTATCGGTTATAGTTATTCATATGATAATGACATAAATCTAAGTAGGGAATTCCACGACTCGGGTGCTTTCTCGTGTCGAAGCTACATAGACAATCCTCACTAAACTTTTCTTCATAGACTTGTTTGGAAATATTTAAGACTTATGTATTCAATTTATACTTTTTTCTATTTTTCAATAATAATTATTTTTTCAAACCAAAATTTAGAATAAACTGTGTAATTATAAAACTTTATTTATGAAATTTAAAATTTCTGTTCATTCTCCTCTTAAATATTGTGTAAAAAATGTTTGTATGTAACAAGATACGTTTATATATATATACGTTAATACAATTCTGTCCTGTTCTATTCTGTTCTTGTTTGGAAGTATAAAATACCACGGGGGGATGCAGCCGTGGTCGAGTGGTTAGCGTCGGGGATTTGGAACTTGGCGTCCAGGGCTCGATCCCCGTCGTGGCGGTCACGATGGACTGCCCACAGGCAGGGCACATTTCGTAAGCTAGTACTGGTTTGTTTACCCAGGGATTTTAATTAGAGAACTGTCGCCTTGATGTTACTGAAATATTTTGAAAATGACGTAAAATCCCTCTAAAACTAAACACAACAAACAAAAAACACGGGTCAAAATTCTTAGAATACTTGGGTAACGTTTCGTTTGTATTGCCTTGACATCAACATACTACATGTTCGGCAGCAATAATTTGTCATTAAAAACTGCTATGGCGAATATTTACACCTTTTTCACGTGGACATAAGTACATTCGACAACAGATATTCGAACCTTTACCGGATTGCCGAAAGTAGACATTAGCTCCTTCGTAGATTTCCGATATTTATAATAATTCTTTATTTAATGTTTCAATTTAAAGTATGAATTAATTTTTCGGCAAGATCAGTATATTTTTTTTTAAAAATAGTATCTGTACATGTCTTGAATGAGAAAAAAATAAATTTCTTTGAATCAGCACATTTCATTACACCTGTTCCCGCATGCAGCCAAGTTGCAGTTATATGAACTAGCGATTGAATAGACTGGAAAACGTTGTGGAAAAAATGAGAAATATTTCATATTCGCAATTCCAACTCTGTTTTGAAAACATGTTATGAAAATCTGCAAAATACATATTAAAGGTAATAAAGATAAACGCAATAATATTTATCAACTGGCAACTTATGTGCTCATAGAAATAACGCTGTAATTCATGGTAGTATCCATCATCAATAAAGGAACCATTGAATCAGCGAGGGTAAATAGTTAATTACAGTCATGTCATCGTCTGGGATGAGATATGTGTGGGGAGTTCGAAGATAAATGGAATCCTCAGCATGGGAAAAGGGTAAAAGTTTGCTTTGTGAACAGAGTAGATCCAGATCAGTCTGTGCATCTACACAGTCAAATTGAGATCTACAATGTCCACTAATTACTTACACAAGCGTGTTAAAATATTCGGTCAACTTGTGTAGATTCTAGTAAGCAGATGTACAGAAGGATCTAAACATACACTCTTTATAAATGCCAATTTGAACCATTCCCAATATACGGGCTCATTTGAGCCGTCTCGCGAGACAACCAACATTATCGCCTCTGCGTAATGATTCGACCCAGATCAGCCTGCGCAGTCCGCGCAGACTGATCCGGGCCGACACATTCCGTCTCAGGGGGATAGAGGTATAAAGTAATGATTCCTGAAACAGAAAATCCACAGGAGAGGAAACGTGTCTATCCGGGTAAGCCTGTGCGGCATGCTTAGGCTGATCTGGGTCGATATATTACGCAGAGTCCACAATGTTGGTTTTCTCGCGGGACGGCTCAATTATCGTAGGATTGTTATCTGATAGCTTCGATTTTTAAAAGTGAAAAATTTATACAAGGAAGTCAAGCATCTCTTTTGAGCATTTTTCATTTATCAGGCAAGCAATTAAAACTGCTTCTGCGTTGATTTCTTGCTATGGTTTCATCACTGGCTACCTTTTCATTATGAAATTGTGAATGCTGCACACATCTAGCGATCGCTCGAACTCATCGATACACTCAAAGTAATAAGTCGGCCAAGTTCGACTTCCAGTTATCGAGAGTTCATTGTGCTTTGTTTATTTTATCAGAAATATTTATCCTGGGTTTGTTATCATATTTACCTTATCGCACATCCACACACACTCATTATATATATATATATATTTAACACTCCTTATATATTTGTTTGTTTGTTTTATTGGGGTTTTACGCCGCTTTCAACATTATTTCAGTTATATCACGGCGACAGTTCACTTATTCATGATCCCTTGGTAAACAAACCAGTACAAGGCTAGAAAATGTGCCTTTTCTAAGCGCACTCCACCATGACCGCAGTGCCACGACTGGGGATCTAACGCTGAACACCCGGGTTCAAATCCCCGAGGCTAACCACTCGACCACAGCGGGTTCCTATATATTTGTTTGAATACGCCTGTTATTCTTATATGATTATATTTGAAATATCCCTTATATATCAGTTTGATTTGTGGCGTTATTCCGCTTTCAATAGTGTTTCGGTTATATCACGGCTTGTCCACGCTTAGTTCCGTGTGTACTCATGAAAGAATTTGGTATGACTCGACCAACGATCGAACCCTGATCTAGGTGGACGTGCTGACCCGATTCAAATGCTAGACACATACATGTACACAGACGATTATCGACATTCGGGCTTTGGGGATCAACAATTTGTTTGTTTGTTTGTTTGTTTTATTTGGGTTTTATGGCGTTTTCAACATTATGTCAGGTATATCACGGGGCTAGTTCACTTATTCATGATCCCTGGGTAAACATTCCAGTACTATGCTAGACAATGTGCATTGCCCAAAGGAACCATAGGCGTTGCGCCGCGACTGGGGATCGAACCCGGAACGCCCGGTGACAGAACCCTGACGCTAACCACTTGGTCACGTTGGTTACCTTTGGGATCAACAAACACGCTGATAGGTTCGAGCCTGTACTTCGACTGACAAGGATATTTCCACAAAAACCTTTCCTACATACTACAAATATGCAGCTGATGTCTCCCAAAACATCAAGGCAAAACAATTGGAAACTCTGTTTACATTGAAGTGTAACTATTGAATTACAGAGTTTGAAATCATTGTGGCAAAATGTGAAATTTATCATTATGAGATATTTCTCCTTTTACCGAAATGTTGTCAAATAAGTTGTCGATTGAAATTGTGTCTACAGGTGGGAAAGTATTAACGTTATTGTGATTATTAAGCCTTTCCCTCATATAGACGCTTTCTGACGCCTCTGCAGCAGACGGCTTTTTGAAAACATAGTGACAAAAGAAGAAATTGCTCAAAACGAGCAATTTCTTCTTTTGACACAATGTTTACCACTTTTAGTCATAGGTTATCCATTCAATTATAGAGATTTTCTTTTATTTGTCAAAATATGTTCAAAGTCGTCCGCTGCAGAATTGTCGTATGAGGGAAAGGGTTAAGCATACAGAGGTCGGATTATGATTAAAATTCCGACGATGTTTTAATATGTATACAGGCTGATCGTAATCGGAGTTAGTTAATTAAGAGTTCTGAGTCCCCCCGGTCGGGTCATACCAAAGACGTTGACAATGGTAGTGATGGCTTGGCGTTCAGGGATGCCGGGTTAGCATTACAACTGACTGGCCCGGTGTCAGAATAAATGTACCAGTTGTTTGTTTGTTTGTTTGGAGTTTAACGCCGCTTTCAACAGCTTTGGTCATATCACGGCGGTCAGTGCACCTACCCATGTTTTCCTGGCTTTCCCACACCAGTACTTACACAACATTCTTTCGAAGCCACTGACTACTTTCTCACATAGGTCAGAGGTGAGAGGCAATGGAAAACATCGCCCGAAAGAATGTCGCCGCAACCGGGTATCGAACCCGTGACCTCCAGATCACGAGTCAGATACGCTATCAATTGAGCTACCCGGCCGGGTCTGTACCAGTTGTACTGGAAATTTACCTAGGAAACGCAGTGATATAACTGAACATCTGTTGACAGCGGCATAAAACACCAAATAATCAATCAACCGTTCTGTGTAAGCCGACGGTTTTGTATTTCCGACGAGTGTAGAAAGAGATTAGCCGGCCAATCCGAACAGTCAGACCAGGCTCTGCAATGTTCGTCGAATAGTCAAAGAAGGTTTCAAGAAGGCTTCTGCTATCATGACTATTTTGGTTGTTGAATTCGCACGCATATCAATTTAATCACGGCGTTTCCTGAGTGAAACATTCTTAGTACGATATTTTACTCGAATCGCTGATTTAAAATAGTTCTCAATCGGATAGGAAAGTAATAGGGACCAGTGTTTTTAACATTATCGCAACTGCGGGAATTAAAAAAATAAATACTTAAAACATTGGAAGTATATATTTCGTTGTAAAATGTATCATACTTATTATTTTAACAATCGCAACTGTTATTTGTATTGGTCATGTACATTTAATTTATCATTATAACGTCTCCTAGTATTGCCCCATTATCAATAAATGTCAAGGTTTAAAGTAATATCCTATATCACGGTGATTGATCGCACCGTGCAACAAGTATGCAATTTTATCGTAATTTCCATTTAATTCAGACACTCCCGTATGTTGGTTTTCGTGTGGCAAGTCCAAAATACTGTTGATCAAGAATGGCAAAAATAAATGCCAATGCTAACAAAGTAAGTGTAATCCATGATGTGCGCTAGGAATACTTTATATACACCATTTGTTTATTCTCGTTTCCTTTTATAATTTATATCCATGATAATATACATTATATTGCAAAACGTAGGGCAATTTAGTAATTTGCAAATGATTTAATGTGTTTTTAGGTATTTTGTATAACATGTCCAAAAGAGTTTGTGTTATATGAAAACGGAATAATGTTCTCTAATGCCATACAGTGATTTCGTCATAATTGTAAGAACCTTTTCCCAGTAAATATAGATAGATATGCCATTGCTAAATTATAGCGCTACTTAAATTACGCATTGTGTAAGGGATCTAAAGATGCGGCAATACAAAATACTTACAACAACATTAACTAAGTCATTCTCATTTATCATCAAAGTGATTAATTATGATAAATATAATTTTATTTTTTTAGAAGTACAATCACTATAATGAATTGAATATATTTTGATATGAATGCGATAGTCAGCTGTTCTAAACAATCTTTTCTTTCATTACTGTTTGTCGTCTTTATTTTAATTTCTGATGCTTTTTTGCATAATTATAACCTCAATTGAGGCGGAGGCGGCAAATAGAGTTAACGATAAATACCTTGTAATGCATTGTTTCCGTCTGGATATCCAGTAGTTGAAGGCCATAGCATATGTAATTATAACCCAGATTCACTTTCGAAACAATATCATTTAACGAAGAGGCGTTTTCGTCTGTCTTTGTCTATACCTAAAATCCAGTGGTACGGTATATAACAGAACGCTGTAGTTCCTATAGTCACGAACTCAACGCCGTAACTATAGCGAGTTTCCTATACACACGACGACGCTTCTATCAGCTAGCTGACTACTGTAGAATGGCGTAACGGTTGTTCGCTTACTGCCTTTAATCATTATAAGTCTTGATTTGTAAAGCAGCGCTGGCGCTATCATCGACCTCAAAAGGCAAACATTGCCGGTATGGTGAATGCAGTAGGTTGTGTCTTTAATGTCTCACTCCCGTTAACACTCTGAAAAGGAAGTTGAATTTGTATTAGGACTAGGAATTAACTTGTTTCATTCCTTTTATTACTCGACGATATTGACTCGAATCTTACGAATGAACCGTCCCATGAGAAAACCAACATTGCGTAAAGTATCGACACGAATCAGCCTAGGCATGCCGCGCAGGCTAACCCGGACAGACGCTGTTCACTTTCTGTGGATTTTTCTGTTTCAGAAACCATTTCTCTATATCTCTATCCCCCTGAGACGGCATGTGACGTCCCGGATTAGCTTGCGCGGACTGCGCAGGCTAATCTGGGTCGATACAATACGCAGAGTCCATAGTGGTGTTTTTTTCGCGTGAGACGGCTCAAATGTGTGACTTGCTTATAGAAAACATACATGATTACATATATGACGCACAGTTAAAATTTGATGAAAATAATTCGACAGCGATTTGGGGATTCTTGATGCATCTGCTTATAGGGAAGACATATGCTCGTCTGTGCATCTGTGCGGGTCTCAACCGGTCATTCATCGTCCGTATAAATTTCATTTAGTCATCAATGCATCGATTAATTTATATTTTACACATCAAATGAGTGTTTTGTTTATAGAAAATAAACATCTTCAGGTATACGACACACTGCTTAAATTTGATGAAAATACACATTTGTCTAAATAGTATGGGCAGCGATTCGGGAAGTCTGAGTATAGGGAAGACATATGCTCGTCTGTGCATCCGCGCAGTCTCATCCGTGTATTCACCGTCCGTATATATTTTATGTAGTCATCAACGCATCGTTTGACAAAAATACTAGAACTGTAGCCCAATTAGTTTTACGTCAAGTTGCCGTTATATGTTTCCGTTACGGGAACACCGATATCGCTAGACGTAGATTCCAAAGGTCAGAAGCAGGTTAACATTGTCGGATAATACACTATACTTTAACCTTTTTCAACAAAACAAACGCGTCTGCAGCAAACGACATTTTGCCACACTGTTTTCCACTATATTCAGTAATTATTCTTTCATTTACAGACAGTTTCCATTGCTTTGACTAAACTGTTCAAAGTCGTCTGCTATAGATTTGTTGTGCGCAGGAAAGTTTTAACGAGCGTTATTGTATACTCAATTCATGGCGGAAAATATTTGTATATAGATATAACCCTTTCCCTCATATAGACGCTTTCTGACGCCTCTGCAGCAGACGGCTTTTTGAAAACATAGTGACAAAAGAAGATATTGCACAAAACGTGCAATTTCTCCTTTTGCCACAATGTTTTCCACTATTTGTCATAGGTTATCCATTCAATTATGAAGATTTTCTATGTTTTGACAAAATACGTTCAAAGTCGTCTGTTGCAGAATAGTTGTATGAGGGAAAGGGATAACACTGTAGATGCAATGAACTCCCGACTACTCGAGCAAGTTATGATATGATCATAAATCGTTTAACTCGAATCATTTCCGAGTCCCGGTAGCGTTTCGGGCGGTCAATCCAGGGGTTGTGAGTTCAAACCCCAGCTCGGCCAACATTCTTTCCAACGTTTTGACAAAAGCCATTGTGACAAACGTCATTCGCTCCACCTATGGGCTAAACGGTCTATGTGGAAAAGCAGCCAGTTGCTTGGAAGTATGTTGTGTGGAATATTGGGTGTGAGAAAGCAGGAAACAAAAGAGTAGGTGAACTGGCCGCCGTGATATGAAACATTGTTGAAAACGGCGTTAATCAATCAATCAATTGAATAATTTTCTGGAACGGATCTGTGTTTAAAAAAAAGTGTATAATTACAGTTATTCCTTTTGATCGTTTGGGCATAAAAAAACAGTTGCTGTGTTGTTTTCATTATGTCATTGTTATAACTTGCTTGTTTTTTCATGTTACACACGTAAGTGCGGATGAGTTATGGAGCTGACAAAACATGCAAGAAATAAGAACGATTTCAATGATCAGCCGAACACGTCAATAACTCGATATGTATTCAGAACCCCCATACCACTGCCGATTTAATAAGCCGAATAACGAGAAAACCAACATTGTGGACTCTGCGTAAAGTATCGACCCAGATCAGCCTAAGCATGCCCCCCGCGCGGGCTTACCCGGTCAAACACTTTTTTCGCCTACTGTGGATTTTCTGTTTCAGGAATCATTACTCTATACCTCTATACCCCTGAGGCTGATCTGGGTCGATACATTACGCATAGACCATAAGGTTGGTTTTGCAATATTGCCGAATGCGAGGGTAAATAACGCCATCAAACAACAATTTTTTTTTTTTATGGAACGGCTTAATTATGTATCACTGTCAAGTTATAGCGTCCGTTTTCTGGGTTGCAACAATAAGAACCATTTCGAAACAACTGACACAAATGATATACTAAGTACACGCTAAACTGTGCTATCGGTATAACAACCTGCTAAACTGCCGAGCTCATCATTTGTAATAAAGGATGAATATAAAAAATAGAACAAAAATATAAACAGAATATGTCAACCATAGTCCATATAAATACACCCACGTGGCAGACAACGTTTGATTTTGTTACGGCAAATGGAGAAAGAACTGCTTAAAAATGAGCAATTTCCCCTTTTGCCATAATGTCTCCAACTTTATTCAGCAAGTATTCTTTCATTTTTAGACAAGTTTCGATTTGAATAAATGCTGGCTATGTCGTGTGCTGCGTTGCTTGGTATATGTGGGAAATGGATAAAATATTTGTTTACAGGATAACTATTATGTCATATCGATTTTGACGAAAACAAACACCTACCCTACACTTTATTGAACACTTTCCCACTTATAGACGAAATTGTTGCAGACTACCTTTGAAAACATCGTGACAAAAGGGGAAATTGCTGATGATAAGCAATTCCACCTTTTGCCATAATTTTTCCAACTTTATTCAACAAGTATATGTCTTATCGATTTTGACGAAAAAATAACATTCATCGTACTAGTAAAACATCATGATGAGCAATTTCTTCATTCGCCAGAATAATTCCAACTTTACCATATTTTACCCGGATGTTTTCGAAATCGTCTGCGCAGATGTGTTGTATGCGGGCAAAGGTTAACATATCTCTACAAATTGGCCAGCTTAAACGAAACCCTACCTGTATGGGATATGGCGACTTACGAGAGCCAGATCAGCCGGCGCTGAGACAGAGTGTTACAAGAAACGTCCTTCTTCGGAGACTACTTTAAAAAAGGTAGTAATGGCTGCATGCCCTCATTTGTGCTCAATGTTGCGTGGTTAACATTACGACTGACTAGCTGATGTCAGGGTAAATGGTCCAGAAGTACTGAAAACTTATCCAGAATCGCCGTGATATAACTGGAATATTGTTGAAAGCGGTGTAAAACACCAAACAATCATTCTTCGGAGACTAGTATTTCAAGTATTGTAGAAGTCACAGTTCAATGATAATGAACAACAAATGACTACGCAATGTAGTGACAATTGTCTGGAATTTTAAAAATCCTCAGATCCGTTATCACGTGGGCTGGCTCAGTTTCCTTTATGCAGTCTTCAATCTCTTTGGAACGCAGTCAGGGGCGTAGCTTTGCAATAATCAATGTGTAGGCCGTCTCGTGAGAAAATCAACATTGGGGACTCTGCGTAAAGTATCGACCCGGATCGGCCTACGCATGCCTACCCGGATAGACACTTTTCGCCTCCTGTGGATTTTCTGTTTCAGGAATTACTACTCTATACATCTATCCCCCTAAGACGGAATATGTCGACCGGATCAGTTTGCGCGGACAGCGCAGGCTGATCTGGTCGATACATTACGCAGGTGTCTATCGCCGCAGCTGCATTTTGGGGCATTTTGAGAAAAGATGTGTAGGCACGTGCCGACAGTGCCTAAAGGAAGCTACGCCCTTGGCTGTAAACTCTAGATTCTGAAGGTGGTCACAGGTGTCGGGAATTCTAATTCCCATCGTTATTAATCTTTATTTGTAATCTGGGATGAAATGACGTTTTGATCATCGCCATGTAAAATGGCGCTTAATTGCAATAGAAAACCCGGGAGACTCTGGTGAGTTTGTACAGTTTAAAAGGCTTATCAGTGACTTGTTCTTGTTTAAAAATGAATGGTCAATTAATTGAATTCATTTCTATGTTTGCATGGGAGATGGGTTATTGATACCATCACACATGATAGGATAAATGTATTTTTTCTTTACCTTGACCGAATAACAATTATGGCTTGTTTTAGTAGAGACCATCATTTTAACTCTTTTGCTGCCAAAGGCAATACAAGACTTTTGTAAACAATACGGATTCAGGTAACAAGCTGCCTTTCCTGAAATCTGCATTGTTTGACACGTAGACATTTAATTTTAACAAATTTCCTGTTGGACGATAAATGGAGTGGTCCAATTTTCAACATGGAAGAGTCGACTGTGTGAAATTCGGCAGTGAAAGGGTTAAGCATATATTAATGACATACACACACTTAATAAGTAAGTTCTTTTGTATTAGTTTGAATCTAAGCAGCATACTGGTCTCATGTAATAGAATCAATGGCTGGGCATTAACAAACATAAAAACGTCCAGGTACTTTCGTTCAAAACGCGTTCATTTATAATTTCACAGTTTGCCATTCTTACAACAGAGAGCACCTTTGATGCGGACACATATTAGAAACATCAATTGAATTTATTTTTCATATTTGTTCTTCGCAGCATCAAGTTCTATTGCGCAACATAATGCTGATTAAAATCATTTGGAAATGAGATATTATTCTTATGAACAGAGCACCGTTCATTATTCATCAGTTTATGTCTGATAAGTGGGTGCTTTTGTGAACATCAGATTTTCTCTGATAAGAAGGTATGCATGTACATCAGTTTGTTTCTGATAGGTGGTTGCTTGTGTGAACATCAATTTATGTTAGATGAGTGTGTGCTTTTGTGAACGTCAATTTATGTCTGATAAGTGGTTGCTTTTGTGAACATCAATTTACGTTAGATGAGTGTGTGCTTTTGTGAACATCAATTTATGTCTGATAAGTGGTTGCTTTTGTGAACATCAATTTACGTTAGATGAGTGTGTGCTTTTGTGAACATCAATTTATGTCTGATAAGTGGTTGCTTTTGTGAACATCAGTTTATGTCTGATAAGTGGTTGCCTTTGTGAACATCAGTTTATGTCTGATAAAGTGGTTGCTTTTGTGAACATCAGTTTATGTCTGATAAGTGGTTGCTTTTGTGAACATCAGTTTATGTCTGATAAGTGGGTGCTTTTGTGAGCATCAGTTTATGTCTGATAAGTGGTTGCTTTTGTGAGCATCAGTTTATGTCTGATAAGTGGTTGCTTTTGTGAGCATCAGTTTATGTCTGATAAGTGGTTGCTTTTGTGAACATCAGTTTATGTCTAATAAGTGGTTGCTTTTGTGAACATCAGTTTATGTCTAATAAGTGGATGATTTTGTGAACATCAGTTTATGTCTAATAAGTGGGTGCTTTTGTGAACATCAGTTTAATTCTGATAAGTGGGTGCTTTTGTGAATATCAGTTTATGTCTGATAAGTGGGGGCTTTTGAAGAAATCAGTTTATGTCTGATAAGTGGGGGCTTTTGAAGAAATCAGTTTATGTCTGATAAGTGGTTGCCTTTGTGAACATCAGTTTATGTCTGATAAGTGGCTGCTTTTGAGAACATGAATTTATGTCTGATAAGTGGGTGCTTTTGTGAACATCAGTTTATGTCTGATAAGTGGGTGCTTTTGTGAACATCAGTTTATGTCTGATAAGTGGTTGCTTTTGTGAACATCAGTTTATGTCTGATAAGGGGCTGCTTTTGAGAACATCAGTTTATGTCTAATAAGTGGTTGCTTTTGTTAACATCAGTTTATGTCTAATAAGTGGATGCTTTTGTGAACATCAGTTTATGTCTAATAAGTGGGTGCTTTTGTGAACATCAGTTTAATTCTGATAAGTGGGTGCTTTTGTGAATATCAGTTTATGTCTGATAAGTGCGGGCTTTTGAAGAAATCAGTTTATGTCTGATAAGTGGGTGCTTTTGTGAGCATCAGTTTATGTCTGATAAGTGGTTGCCTTTGTGAACATCAGTTTATGTCTGATAAGTGGCTGCTTTTGAGAACATCAGTTTATGTCTGATAAGTGGGTGCTTTTGTGAACATCAGTTTATGTCTGATAAGTGGGTGCTTTTGTGAACATCAGTTTATGTCTGATAAGTGGGTGCTTTTGGGAACATCAGTTTATGTCTAATAAGTGGGTGCTTTTGTGAACATCAGTTTTATCTGATAAGTGGGTGCTTTTGTGAGAATCAGATTTGTTCTGATAAGTAGGTATGCATGTACATCAGATTTTCTCTGATAAGTAGGTATGCATGTACATCAGTTTCTGTCTGATAAGTGGGTATACATCAGTTTTTGTCTGATAAGTGGGTATACACCCGTTTTTGTCTGATAAGTGGGTATACATCAGTTTTTGTCTGATAAGTAGGTATACATCAGGTTTTGTCTGATAAGCGGGGTAAACATCATTTTATGTCTGATAAGCGGATACTATAGGGAATATACACCATTTCTGTTATCTGTCAAGCGGTATTCATCAGTTTTTGACTGATAAGCGGGTACTTTTATGAATAAACATCAGGTTTCGTCTGATAAGCCGGTACCTTTATGAATATATCAGTTTTTGTCTGATAAGCGGATACTTTTACAAATTTATATCAGTTTTTGTCTGATAAGCGGATACTTTTATGAATATATATCCGTTTTTGTCTGATGATCGGATACTTTTATGAATATATATCCGTTTTTGTCTGATAAGCGGATACTTTTATGAATATATATCCGTTTTTGTCTGATAAGCGGATACTTTTATGAATATATATCCGTTTTTGTCTGATAATCGGATACTTTTATGAATATATATCAGTTTTTGTCTGATAAGCGGATACTTTTATGAATATATATCGAGTAAACACGTTACTAAAGGCTATCTGCTTTGGAACTGGCTATTTTCTACGATGCATGTATAGGTATTCCGTGCAATAACAACGTCATTTATACCAGACCAAATACTTCGCTGTACGTATAAATACGGGCGTTCGGAATTTAGGTTCAGTTCTAATGAGATTGATGCAATAATTAAAGGAAACATCGTATGTTTTTGTGAATATACGGGCAGATATTAGTTTCCTTGGTCGCTAACAAGAGCGAGTAAACACGTTACTAAAGGCTATCTGCTTTGGAACTGGCTATTTTCTACGATGCATGTATAGGTACATGCATTCCGTGCAATAACAACGTCATTTATACCAGACCAAATACTTCGCTGTACGTATATTTATATACGGGCGTTCGGAATTTAGGTTCAGTTCTAATGAGATTGATGCAATAATTAAAAGAAACATCGTATAAGAGAAGTCGTAAAGATAGCGTGTTTGATATTTTGTGTTGGATTGACAAATTTAGATTAATCATCTTCATTAAAGCAGCGAGGTACCCTTAAAAAACGCACAAATTACACAACAATTTTCAGAGAGAAAATATCGAATAGATACCAAAGAAATCCAACAATAATTCTCATAAAGGAAATAAATTGTTATCGCAGGAAGAGAACCTGATGTCGTCTGAAACCGTTCACGATAAAAGAGAGAGATCTAGACATTCATTTAATAAGCGATGTTTTACTCTTCTGAAAGATAGTCGCGTCAATTACTTAACACTTTCCCCACATACAAACGTTTTCTGACGCCTCTGTGGCCGCAATGTTTTCAATGTCGTCTTTTGCAGTTTTGTTGAATTAGGGAAAGAGTTAACGATCATCTTGGAAAAAAAACGTAACATGAGAAAACTCTGCGTAAAATGTATCGACCCGCATCAGTCTAAGCATGCCGCGCAGGCTCACCCGGACAGACACTTTTCGCCTCCTGTGGATTTTCTGTTTCATGAATCATTACTCTATACCTCTATCCTCCTGAGACGTGATGTGTCGGCCCAGATTAGCCTGGCTGATCTGGGTCGATACATTACGCAGAGGCCTTTATGTTGGTTTTCTCGCGGGTCGGCTCACATATAAAAGCAGTCTTATCGTTAATTGAGCCAGGTCACTCGAAACGCAACCTTTCGGGACTTTGCGACCAGTGAAGATCCAGATCAGGTTGAGTTTCCGGGTAGTCTAATCCAGGTATTCAGTGTTCACCATTCAGTCAAACAGACATCCCGGAAGTATCTAACGACTGGTTGTGACAACCAAAATATTTACAAATATACAGATGTTTTTTACGTGACGTGGCTCGGTTATCAGTCGGAACTCCTCGGTGTTTGTTGTGTCCAAGTCTATCTATAACGAGACGCACACGCTTTACTTTATCACTTCAGGATTCAAGAGACCAAAGCATGAAAATTGAAGCTTCACGTAGAACTTAGAATATTGATTGCGCCACGCCAACACCAAATTTCGGAAGGTTTTAATTTAATGGTAATTGCAACGAACATGCACATTGTGGAAAAAGGAGAAATTGCACGTTTTGTGCAATTTCTTCTTTTGTCACTATGTTTTCAAAAAGCCATCTGCTGCAGAGGCGTCAGAAAGCTTGTAAAAGTAGGTTTTTGATCAGATTTAACGGGTATCGAAACGTTTCCGGGATGCGTTTACGAACAAGAACGATCAAAATTAAACTTCGCCGAGGCACAGGCTGATCTGGATGATATGTGGTCGTATGGAACTGAAGGGCAGTTTTTGTGAGTGTTGGCAAATATGATTTCACATATTGAAAGTTATATTGCTGTCTGCAGCAAATGAAGTCTGTAAGACTATTGAACAACTGATAATAACACATTTGTTCTACCCATTTGAATATTTGTATTCTATAGACCACATGTGTCACCTTCATGTCAAAATGGTCGTTGTCAACAATATACCAATAAGGAAAGAAAATGTACCGTTTTGCAAATTGTGAATCTATGGTCTTACGGAAACGGAGACACATTAATAACCCCGTTTTGAATGGTACGCCCAGATAAGATTCAATGTCATATAGCGTTTAAATTATCATCTTCTCCCTGAACGCTGTCATGGTAACGACTATTTTAAGGTCTCAAACACGCGTCAACATGATTCTTATAATCTTATAATATTTATTTGAAAAAGGTTTTGTTTTTAGAGAGGAGAGAGACATATACAGAGAGAGGAGAGAGACATAGACAGAAAGAGGAGAGAGACAGAGAAAGACAGAGAGAGGCAGACAGACAGACAGACATACAGACAGACAGAGAAAGAATAAGAGAGAGAGAGAGAGAGAGAGAGAGAGAGAGAGAAAGAATAAGAGGGAGAGACAGAGAAAGAGGGGGAGAGAGAGAGAAAAGAGAGAGAGAGAGAGAGAGAGAGAGAGAGAGAGAGAGAGAGAGAGAGAGAGAGAGAGAGAGAGAGAGAGAGAGAGAGAGAGAGAGAGAGAGAGAGAGAGAGAGAGAGAGAGAGAGAGAGAGAGAGATTTAAATGAACAGATAACGTTTAAAAAACACACCTTGTACCATAACATGGTACATGTACATATGAACTGGTCAGCGCGTATGAATTCGATTAGAACGTAGATTAAGAAAGTGAAACAAATATCTTCATCACATATGAACTACTCTATATGCATTACTTTAATAAAACATATTGCGTTTGCCCCCTTTTTGTTTTACACTGAATTTTGCAGACATCAGGAAGTGGCTTGATGTCTCAAGTTTAACCCTTACGTATATGGCTGCTACTTGGATACATTTAATTAGTAGTATTCTTCATGGGAAAATTGTATTATTAAGTACTAACTAGCTTTTGTATGTTGTCATATTTATATTGCTAACTTCATATTAAAACATTGCTTGTTTACAATAAACCAAAAAAATGTACAAGACAAAAATCACAAGCGGCAGAAAGAAGACGGCACATTTGCAGGATTCAACTGAACGAAACTTTGTAATATTTCTTGAAAATATGGTATCGCTCCAGACTTCTTATTGAGAAAGGATGAACATCTTTATTACAAAGCCATTTCCTTTTTTATCACGTATTGCTGCGATATATCAACACCGATATGAAGGCACATTATTCGTATTAGGTGTTTTTACATCACGTTGTAACTTTATCATTTCATTTCAAGAAGGCGAAGTCATCAAACGCAACATAAGGCTTTAATCATTTCAAAACAATGCTTTTAACAAATACTAATCCTACGAAAACGTCAGAATGGTCGATAATTAGACATAGAATAGGGATTCATTTCTGTATCATTTGACCCCAGACGGTATTATTCATCTTATTCTCGTTATTCCAACAAGTTGCCATCATTATCTTAGATATGTCATCACTTTATAAAAACGTCGTGCTTGGTAAGCGCCATGGATCTGAAACCGGTGGTCAAAGGTTTGACCCTTTCCCGGTTTTGATTCACGTTCGGGTCATACCAAACTCTTTAAAATGGCATAAATTGCTTCACTCCTCTAGGTCAAGGTTGTAGGAACAGCATTACGAGTAATGCATTGGTGGGAGAATACCGTGATACATCGGTGGAAGGATAAATAATACCGATAGAATACCGTGATACATCGGTGGAAGGATAAATAATACCGATAGAATACCGTGATACATCGGTGGAAGGATAAATAATACCGATAGAATACTGTGATACATCGGTAGAAGGATAAATAATACCGATAGAATACCGTGATACATCGGTGGAAGGATAAATACGATAGAATACCGTGATACATCATGGAAGGATAAATAATACCGATAGAATACCGTGATACATCGGTAGAAGGATAAATAATACCGATAGAATACCGTTATACATCGGTGGAAGGATAAATAATACCGATAGAATACCGTGATACATCATGAAAGGATAAATAATACCGATAGAATACCGTGATACATCATGAAAGGATAAATAATACCGATAGAATATCGTGATACATCTTGAAAGGATAAATAATACCGATATAATACCGTGATGCATCATGGAAGTATAATAATACCGATATAATACCGTGATACACCATGGAAGGATAAATAATACCGATAGAATATCATGATACATCTTGAAAGAATAAATAATACCAAGTGAATACCGTGATACATCATAAAAGGATAAATAATACCGATATAATACCGTGATACATCATGAAAGGATAAATTATACCGATAGAATACCGTGATACATCATGGAAGAATAAATAATACCGATATAATGCCGTGATGCATCCAACCCCATTATCTTGTATATTGGGATAATAAAATATGTTTAAACTAAACTAAACTAAACTATGAAAGGATAAATAATACCGATATAATACCGTGATACATCTTGAAAGGATAAATAATACCGATATAATACCGTGATGCATCATGGAAGGATAAATTATACCGATAGAATACCGTGATACATCATGGAAGAATAAATAATACCGATATAATGCCGTGATACATTGTTGAACACAGGATAAGATACCATTCAAACAAACCTGGCTAGTAACTTTATCTTACTAAGAACACTTCATTAAAATGAACACAATAACAGATCTCCCTCTACCAGTAATGATTGACTAGCCCTGCTAGATTTCCAGGCACACCAATAATTGTACTGTCGTCGTCATGGTACTGTTGTTATCGCATCTGGTGATTTAGATTTATAATGCATCTGCATACATTTCGGTTGTTATTAGCCTGTGCTTCGCACCCTCGTTTTCCGTCTTAATATGTATTATAAAACGTCTCGCAATACATGTTCTACAGGTATCAAAATGTACAATACCTTCGCGTTATGTAACGTATCTGTGTGAGGTAATTATATGAGCTTACTCGATATATGCTTATGTTGGAACTGGCAGGCTCAACTGAATTGAAAATAGTGTATAAACAAACAAATAACCATTATATTTATTGTTAAAACTTGTGTGTCTATGTTTTGTCAAAGCTATCACTTGACTGTTAAAGATATGTGTGACGTACGGCTAGTTGTAACAGTAACGTATGATGAACACTTTTTGAAAGCTACAGACTCACCAGGAACGTGCGTGTGAACATTGGATTATCTCACTTAAATCTACAACATTAGAAACCCACTAAGGACACTAATGAGAACGATGTCTTGAAATTCAAATATCTAATAAATTCTTAAATCTTAGAAAAAACATAATCACTCAACAGCATGCAAATGCAAATCCCTGATAGCTAATAAATGTTGTGAATGCAAATTCACTTTTGTTTGAATAATCATTACAACAGTTATGTTGTATCGCAATGAAAGCGCATTCAGCAAATTCTACTTTAATTTCCATATTTGGTGAGTAAACACGCAAAGACAATGTGCGAATCAGTTACCTAGACATATCAAATATGTAATGACAATAGTTATAGGTAATAAGATTAATTGAATTTACATCTACATAATCGGATTGTATTTAATGTGTATGAAAACAAAGGAAAATGGTCCATCCTAGTCTATTTCGAGGAGCATTATCTATATGTATATGTGTGTGAGTATATAGTTTTGTGTTCTCATGTATTTCTGTGTAAATGTAAGATTATATATGTGCATATGTATGTGTGTATGTGTATATTTATATGCATATATATGTTTATGTATATGTGTGTATTCATGTCTTTGTATGACTATTTTGATACATACCCGTGTGTGATATAATTTCCATCGCCAATATTTCTCAGTGTTATGTTTGTTGGTATACATATCTGAATATGTTTGAAAAACGTGCGGTATGCTGACGGATGTTGTATTATATGTTGTAAATGTTGTTATGGGTCGATGGCCTTAAATCAATAACATAGTTGACATTGTCAAGCGGTAACACCGAAGGCTATCACTCAAGGTGTTCGCGAGTCCAAACCCCGACATGACCGTTCATTTATTCCCGACGATTGATACAATTCATTGTGATTAGCGTCATTCGTCTTCCATGAATGGGCAAACTTGTCGGATCTAGAACATTGCCTGGTTAAAATGTTGTGTGAAGACCTGGTGCGTTGAAGCCAGGACCCACACGTATGATAATTTTGGCACCCGCTACATAACTGAAATACCGTTGAAAACGGCTTTTTATTAACCCTTTCCCTCATACGGTAATTCTGCAGCAGACGACTTTGAACGTATTTTGTCAAAAAATAGAAAATCTCCATAATTGAATGGATAACCTATGACAAAAAGTGGAAAACATTGTGGAAAAAGGAGAAATTGCACGTTTTGTGCAATTTCTTCTTTTGTCACTATGTTTTCAAAAAGCCGTCTGCTGCAGAGGCGTCAGAAAGCGTCTATATGAGGGAAAGGGTTAAAACAAATCAATATTTTTTCTACAATATCATGTATTTTACCTGCAATTGTGTTACCAACCCTTTCCCACATATAGACGCTTGCTGACGCCTCTGCAGCAGACGACTTTTGAAAACGTTTTCACAACAATTTCAATCTTTTCCAGTAATTATACCTTAATTTATAGAGAGTTTCTGTATAGTTTGTTTTAAGTCGTCTGCTGCAGATGTGTTGTATGTGGGAAAGGGTTAAGTGTCAACGTTTAATCTTAGAGAGCTGCTCCATAACATCTTATCATGCATGGCCATAACTCATATGTATTGAATTTTAAGTTAATTCTTGGCATAACTTGTTAAATAAGGATCAAACAGGATTTTTAGCACAGATTTCTTAACAGAAATATAAAATAAACACATTATAAATGTCTCTCACAAATATCTATCACATGGGATAACCAAGTACAAACACTTATAAACTAACATTAGGTTTGACTGTTTTTCAAGAATTGCTTTATCGAGGATAGTTATTAATCAACACCTACACTATACATAGCATCGCGTTAACTATCGTACTAGATACTTGAATGCAAAACAATTCAATATTCAATTGTATATATAACAAACATAATCGTGGCCATGACAACTCTAGTGTATCACTTTCTCGCATGACAAACTCATATCAATATTCTATCAGACATTATATAACTACAATTGGATCTTTCATTTCCTTTACTGGTTATATAGTATCATTATCAGTGATCCCAATCTTAATTAACAAGCCATAACCTTGCATTCGAATTCGAATTAGGTTTCCCTCTTATCCACTCATAACGAACAAAAACTCGTTTTAAACATCGGGAAAAAAATGATATGTGTTTAAGAGCAAGAACCATCCGATTCTCCCCGATCACATTTCTCTTACACGAACATGTTGTTGATGGATACATTTAAATTTGAATTAATATGGGTGAAAATTTGATTTACGCATGGAAAGATTTATCCCCCATTGTGGCCGAGTGGTAAGCGTTCGGTGATTTGAAACCGATCATCCGGGCTTTGTTTCCTGCTCGCTACGATATTGGCTTGAGTGCGCTTGGGCATGACACGTTACCTAGCATAGCACTTGCTAAACACCCAAGAATCACGAATAAGTGCTCTGTCAACGTGGTATAATTAAACTACTGTTGAACGTGCATTGAAAACATTGTGGACCAGCATGCCACACAGGCTTACCCGGATAGAAACTTTTCACCTCTGTTTCAGGAATCATTACTCTATACCTCTGTCCCCCTGAGACGGAATATGTCGGCCTGGATCAGTCTGCCTGGTCTGTGGCCATACTGTTGGTTCTCTGGCGGACGGCTCATTTGATGAAAGTATCCGTTATGTAGATCATGTTAAATAATGAGGTATATATAGAATAAATGAATGTTAAGTCTCGCTACTTTACAGTCCGAATTACCTCCTCCTTATAACAATTACTACTCAATTTGGGTCGTAGCATATACCATACACCTATTCTCATAACGTTGACAATAAAAGAGCCTTTCGCGGATTTCGTTTTGCTTAAAGAAAGGCATCATTTAATGATTTAAACGATCGGCTTACTGATAACATGGTTCGATGTTGAAATATGACGAACGAGATGTCTATCAACTTTATAATAAAGCACTAGCCAAAATTGCTTATTTTTTAGTGCGAGGTCCGTGCGTCGTTGCTTTATAGCAACAGACCAACGCGACTGAAAATGCTATTTAGTTTAAACATATTTAATTCTCATATATTTTTACATAGTAGGTTACATCAAGAAATATACAATGGAGAAATGGATTGGACCGAAAGCTCATAGCTTATTGAAGGTCCTCTCCAATAAAGATTAATTTACAGGAAGCACGGTGAATATTTAACATGTGCAGAAAATATCAGCTTACTTAAGCTTTGTAATTTATAATACAAGAAACAGATACATAAAAGAGAGTGGAGAGAGAGAGAGCAAGGAAGGAGAAAGAGGAAGAAAGAGATAGATGTAAAGAGAGCAGAAATAGACAAAGGAGGGTGGTGCGCGTATGGGAGGCTAGTTAATGTATATATGTCGATTATCCATACCGAATAAAATATAACATAAAAAGATACTTAAAAAGTTGCAAGTTAACAAAAAAGCAATTAAGGAAAAGGGTGAATTATCGTGAGCTAAACCTTTTGGTTCCGATTATAAATTGTTGGACTGATTCAAAAATAGCATTATTTTCTTCGATTGGTGAGTTTGGATTTCCGTATAACAACGTATCAAGCCTAATGTTTTGAGGAAGTTCTCTTAGCATGCCATGTCTCCTATCGTTATAGCGGGGACATTCAAGTAGGTAATGTAATGTATTTTCAATTTGTCCACATGCACAAAGGGGAGAATCAACAATATTCCTGAGAAAAAGATGATGGTTGAGTCCACTACATTGCTATTTAAGCTTTGACATACTTTATAAAAACAATACCGATGACACATACACACTCTTTATCACCTCGATCTTTATCGCGATCAGCCCCAACTTGCGATATGTAAAACAATAATCATTTTTTGTTTGATTATCTTAAGTTTATTTTTTTTAATAAGTCAGCATAAAAAAATGATTAATTGTATTCGAAAATTGAATTCGAATATTCGGCCAATTTTCGAATATTCGATTATTCGTTCCCATCCTTAGTATTTATATAAAGTAACAGTGCCACAGCGTAAAGAATGATGTCCGTGCTATTTAAAACACCAGTTTATATTATACGAAACCAGTAGATGTGCTAAACGGAAATACCCAGATAGCAGTTGCGCATAATTAAGAAAAATTATCTGTATCAAATTTTAGTATATCGGTAGACCCAATCTTTGTGTATACACTATAGTGCGTTCTACTCGCATGATTCAATTCACGGACAAATTAAAGTGATAATATAAAGTGTTCTTGTAAGACTTTCGTGATCCGTTAATCAACATTCAAATATAATCCGTGATCTGCGTTAACCCCATGCTGTTAGTAGCACTATCAGTGCTTTGATTATCTAGGCATTAGAAGTTCGGATACGAAACATATACATGTAAATGAAATGTCAAACGTTGGACAGAAAGGGATAACTCCACAGACTGAATTATTTGTACAACTGTAACTAAAATTGGATTTCTCTGAAAAACAAATATGAGCATGTGCATCGGAAAAGGTACAAGTTTAATATTTTTAACAGTATTGTTCCATATCTTCACTGTTAACATATTACTTACACAAGCTTGTCAGAAGAGACTGTCAACTTGTGAAGTTTCTGATAAAACTGAGCAGGTGGACACGATGATCTGAACCTGCACAGAAATACCATCTTTTACATGTTCTCATGCACTGACTCGTATGTTCTTACGATTGACACACGTCAATATAACCATGTTTCGTTTTATTTGTTTTTCGCGAGAAACAATTTGAGCCATGTCGCAGTAAAACCGACCTTGACCTTTCAACCAGCGGATTTTCCACCGCTCAGCTCAAATGTTCCCTATTTACTTTATCTTATCAATTGGGCAACCTTTGACCAATTACCGTTTGCGTTAGTATGTTTTGCAATTTTAACATTTGTGCATTTAATTCCGAATCTTACGAAGGTATGCTTTCGTTTGGTGTGAGATAACTGTTGTTGAATTCACATTTTGTATTATGTCGTGGTTAAAGAAATGCCCAGCGGTCAAGTAAGGCATATAGTGGACGGGTTATGATCAACTATTGCTTTAATTGGTACCAGCAACCTTTTGGCCCAGGGAAGGTCTCGATTATAAGGTTCGGGTCCGGAATTTTGGGCAAACAATGAAGTAACATTGAAGTTACTAATGCGAGTTGCATCTAACATTGGAATAGTCTCATGAACTCTACTTGGATCGGATCGTACACTTGAATCGTCTCATAAACTCTGCTTGGATTGGAACGTACAATTAAATCGTCTCATGAACTCTGCATGGATCGGAACGTGCAATTAAATCGTCTCACGAACTCTACTTGGGATCAGACCGTGAAATTGAATCGTCTAATGAACTCTACTTGGATCGAAGTATACACTTGAATCGTCTCACGAACTCTGCTTGGATCGGAACGTGCACGTAAATCGTCGCATGAACTCTGCTTGGATCGGAACGTACTCTTGAATCATCTCATGAACTGTACTTGGATAGGAACGTGAAATTAAATCGTCTCATGAACTCTGCTTGGATCGGACAATGCAATTGAATCGTCTCATGAACTCTGCATGGATCGGAACGTGCAATTCAATCGTCTCATGAACTCTGCTTTGATCGGGACGCTCAATTGAATCGTCTCATGAACTCTGCATGGATCGGAACGTACACTTGAATCGTCTCATAAACTCTGCTTGGATTGGGACGTTCAATTCAATCGTCGCATGAACTCTGTATGGATCGGAACGTGCAACTAAATCGTCTCATGAACTCTGCTCTGATCTGGACGTGCAATTGAATCGTCTCCTGAGCTATCGTTACATTGGTTAAGGCATCGTCATATCTACGGACACGCACTAATCTGCCTTTGGTCTTTGGTGTCCCATCACTAAAATGTTGTTGATTTGTTAAATTACATCGTTCGAAAAGTATCTTTAACACAACGCGAATTGTTTTACCTATGTTTAATTTAATATTTAATTTCGAATTTCACTTTACGTTTTTGCAAAAACGTTGACCATTTGTCGTCAGGAAATGTCGAGCTGCGATAGCTCACGGCTACCCAACACAGAATTGTGCCTTCAATCCTCGGCTCGGCTTATAATTGTTTCTGGTGATAAATGTATATTCATATGGGCCCTTCCACGAGAAAACCAACATTATGGTCTCTGCTTAATGTATCGATCCAGATCAGCCTGTGCAGTCCGCGCAGGCTAATCCGGGTCGACACATTCCGTCTCAGGGGGATAGAGGTATAGGGAAATGATTCCTGAAACAGAAAATCAACAGGAGGCGAAAAGTGTATGTCCGGCTTAGCCTGCGAGGCATGCTTAGGCTGATCCCGGTCGATGCTTTACGCAGAGTCCACAATGTTGGTTTTCTCGTGAGGCTGCGGCGATAGACATCTGCGTAATGTATCGACCAGATCAGCCTGCGCTGTCCGCGCAGACTGATCCGGCCGACACATTCCGTCTTAGTGGGATATATGTATAGAGTAGTTATTCCTGAAACAGAAAATCCACAGGAGGCGAAAAGTGTCTATCCGAGTAAGCCTGTGCGGCATGCTTAGGCTGATCCCGGTCGATGCTTTACGCAGAGTCCACAATGTTGGTTTTCTCATATAACGGCTCAATTATATAGGCATTGGAAGGTAGTCAGTGATCAGGGAAGAAGTGAAGACTACTGTCACGGTTTGGAAATTTAAACTGCTCATATAAAAAAAGTTGTCCAATTATGATTTGTATTGTCATCTCATGAAGCGTCCAAATGTCTTATTGACAAAAAGTATACCGAATCATATTCGAGCCATTATTTCAGTGTTGCAAATCAGTTAATTTTGGTCTTGTAAAGCTATTTCATTCAAAAGTAAAATGTATTTTAAAATAATATCTTTTCAATTAACTAAACCTATTCGATCGAAGCTGTCGCATACGTGTGTCAGAGCAGTTCAAAGGGACTCTTTAGCCTTTTAACAATTCTACCTCCAGCGAACTTTTAAAGCTTTTGACAATAAGGCTAGATTAATTGAAAAGATGAATCGATGATTACTTGTTTACTGAAGCCTTGTGGAATAATGTAGATACAAATCCAGTCTTGATAACGGTATTTCTAATCAATAAGTTTTCTTTGTCCGTGTTTTCATGAGCTGCGCACAAAGCGACGCGACATTTTAAACCCCAGCACATGTATTAACACCTTTTTATAAAAATATATAATCGTTATTTCGGCCTTCGTTTTGGAATATATTCAAATGAGAGGCGATCTGTGAAAAACCAACCGTTAGGCATTTGCGACCATTGTAAAACAAGATAACCAAGAGTGTTTGCGCAGTCTGATCTGGCACTGCAATACTCGCCAATAAGTCATAGTGTAAAATAAAGGGCTAAAACATCGAGGGCTTGGCGTGAAACGGTTGTAACTAAATTTGGTATTTTTTTTACCAAGGTTAATCAGCTCGCCATAAATTCTTAATAAGTGTTATATCATTTTTCTTGGTAAATAATGTAAATTTAGGTGCCATTGCCCGTTCTGAGCAATGGTATCTAAATTTGCATTGTTTACAAAGGGGTCAAAATTGCCCCTAAACCAGGCTTTTCGAAATAGGTTTTAAGTTACAACCGTTTCACGCCAAGCCCTCGACATGATTGCTAGGCTCAGGTACTGTGTCTGACAGTTATTATGCCACACTAGAAGGTTTCGAAACTCTTCTGTAAGGCAGTATCCATTTTTGCACACCGGGTTGTGACTTAGGTTATGGCTTTTGTGATGCAATTCGATACCAAAAAAATATTAATATAATATTCCCCTTGATTTCGCTAATATCTGAAATAGCGCGAAACGGAGTATTGAATTATCTCACAGTTTTTGCTAAAGAAGTCCGAACATATCGCGTTGTTTACAAGCCAGGGGTCGAAGCTACGCTAGGCCATTCACTATGAGCCGTCCCGAGAGAAAACCAACATTGTGGACTCTGCATAAAGTATCGACCCGGATCAGCTAAAGCATGCTGCACAGGCTAACACGGACAGACACTTTTCGCCTCCTGTGGATTTTCTGTTTCAGGAATTATTACTCTATACCTCTATCCACCTGAGACGGAATATGTCAGCCCGGATCAGTCTGTGCGGACCATTCTCTCAATTGTGAACTGGCCGTCTTGGTAAAATTAAAATACAGTTGAAAACAAACCATCAATCAACGTACCGATATCTGTGTTCGTACATAGCAGAATGGGAATCAATAGACATTTTAAAGCTCTGAAAAAGCAAACACACGTTTGAAATTCAGTTATCTGTATTTCTCATAAAAACTGCGTACTAATTTCAAATGTCTTCAGCATTACGTAACCGAAACATTGCTGCTCATCTGCAGTCTCGACCTGCCATAATGCACGAATCTCTGTTAGAATAATACCCTAACGGGATTCTCCAATAGCTTTTCCTTCATGTTGAAACCAAGTATAGATCTGGAATCTCTGTATTGTCTTCAATCCAGCAGACCCATCATCTGATATGTGCGAACGTTATAAAGCTTACGATTGTATACATTCTATGTACTCTACCCCACATACTTACACTGTCTGAAACCTCTGCTCTTTTAAACACATCGTGACATAATGAGCAACGTCCCCCTTTGCCTTATTGTTTTCAACTATATTCCATAACAATACTTTCATATAAAGGAACATTTCAAATGTTTAGCGTAGATTATTTCAAAGTTGTCTGCTGACATATTTTGTGTATGTGGAAAGGGCTTACCAGAAAAGAGCAACTCTTATATATGCCGGCCATCGGTCATTGTAAAAGCAATAGCTCATTGTGCATATGGTGCGATCCAGCAAAACACATGTTCTAGCCATGCACTTGTTAGTCACCCAGGAAGCATGCATATGTGCCGAATTCGGAGAAAACCAACATTGTGGACTCTGCGTAAAATAACGACTCGGATCAGCCTAAGCATGCCGCGCAGGCTAACCCGGACAGACACTTTACGCCTCCTGTGGATTTTCTGTTTCAGGAATCATCACTCTAAACCTCTATCTCCCAGAGACGGAATGTGTCGGCCCGGATTAGCTTGCGCAGACTGCGCAGTCTGATCTGGGTCGATGCATAACGCAGAGGCCATGATGTTGGTTTTCTCGTGAAACGACCTATATGTGTTTTGTCGCCATGGTGTAGCTTGCATACTGTTACGAATGATATGAAACCCTTACAAACTAATTATTTATTAGCACCAACGTAGTCATGAGGCATTTAAATGGCTGTATGAGAAATGACTCTTATTACTGTACTTACAGTTCAACACGTGCAATTCCTTACCGGTTGCACTGTTACGGATAGCGCTATTATGTTTACGATACATAAACATTGTACCCGATTAATTTATCTAGTTTCTTTCAATTACAAACGGCTGATAATTTGATGGAAAATATCGAAGACCACGATTCCATACACAAATAAGTGAACACCCAGGGCATGTAGGTGTTTCCGGAGCCCACCGTGAGTGTAATTATGATAATGAAATTCAATAATTTAATATTGCAAAGTCGTTACACCAAAATGAACGTAACAATATAGCAAAATTGTATTACCAATAAATGTTGTTGTAGTTAAAATCGGACTTTCAAAAGTATATCTTCAATACAATAGACACATTCAGATTTTTAATAGTAAATCATATGTTTACCAACGGTGGTGTTTGTTTAATTATAAAAAGGATTTTCTCAAACTGATGCACGCTGCGACTTCTAAAAACGTTATTCGAAAAACTGAGCAAGTTCTCCGTTGCCTTAATGTTATTACTATGTATCATAATTGGGTCACACCAAAACCTTTAAAAATGGTACTAATGGCTGCACTTTTTGGCGCTCAAGGTTGCCGCGGATAAACATTACGACCGACTGGATTGTGTCAGGATAAATGGATCTGTAGTACTGGTAACTTACCCATGAAGGCCGGGATACAAGTGAAAACATGTTGCAGGCGGTGTAAAACACCAAACAATCAATCAATGTATCATAAATGTTCTCCGATTTACCAAGATATGATACTTCTTTCCACAGATGTTATCGATAGCGAAGTCATTTGATTTATACAATCAGGAAAACTGTAAACCCTTTCCCCCATTGCGACGCTTTCTGATACATCTACAGCAGGCAACTTTTGAAAACATTTTGACAACTGGAGAAAATTATGAGCAAATTTCTCTATTTGATACAATGATTTCAACTCTTTTCAATAACTATACTTTCAAGTACAGACATTTCCCATATATTTGGCGGTATTTTGTCAAAGCTTTGTGTCGTATTATTGTTGTATATGTGAAAGGGTTAACCGATTGCAATACAGTTTGTGTACGGAGAAACCCGCATAATTCAATACGAGCCCATTGCAGACTTAAAACAGCCTCCTTCTACAGAGATTAATCATCAAAGACAATTTCTATAATGGATTGATAACGTAATGCAATTGTGGCGCAACGTCAGAAAATAACTTATGATAACATTGTGGTAAAAGGATAGTTTGTTCTAAACGTTTAAAAACATTTAAAATGTGTCGTTTTGTTTGTTTGAAACACTTCACTATTTAGAAAATTAACACACGTGTTGGATTGTTTACATAAATAAACATTAACGATCTACCGCGCAATTATACTGACCTTTCCGTTGGTTGCTAGGGTCGTGTACAATATAATTAACGAACCGTCATTGTTGTTCTCGTCTCGAAATTGAATCGTCGACACTGATGATTTGTGTTCTTTATTACGAATCAGATGCCCAGTAAAGCGAACACACATCTTCTATGTTTCAGAACACCTACATGTACCTTTAAAACAACTATATTTTGAATGTTACGTCATATTACCATTATTGGTATAGTATTTAACACGTATTCAATACAGAGTTTGAATTCGTCATGTTTGAACTGTGCATGACCATCTGCATGTATTTGCGGCGGAAATTGTGTAGGTATATAATACCCAAAGCAGATCTGTGAGATCAAAGTACTCCGGATAATCCTATCAGAAAAAAAGATTATACGATATAAAAAAGAAAATACAATGCAGATTTGAGTCTGAAATATGATTTATGGCATTGGAAACCCAAACAACAGTATGTTGAATGTTTAATATCATTGCCAATTTAGAACTGTCGCCTCACCCGAAGTCAATGGCTGCGTAGCCCTTTTCACGAGACGAGACGGGGAAACTTAACTGTACATGCCATACACACAATAATAACAAGACTGCGATGATTATTCCCAACATAATAGAACATGTGATAATGATATCGAAACACCTATGCGATTTCAAAGCATTCGTACGTTGTATACTGTTGTTATGGCAATAAAATAAACAACTAATCACACATGTGATTGGGTTTCGTTAAACTCTTATAATGAGAAATCATCTCATTCCAGATTATGATTTGGCCACGCCAGACAAAAAGGGGTAGTTGAAAGGTATGGACATGAATTGGGAGTACGCTCAAAGTGTTTACTTATACAGTTAGTTGTTAGATACATTTCTTCAGCGGCTGCCGCAATACTTATAATACTACTGGTTGGCGAACATGGAGAATTTTTATCTGACTGCGCGGAGGAACATGCTGATCTGGATCGTTCCTGGTCATAAAAGTCCAAAGGTAGGGTTTTGTGTGCCGAGGCACATGTATTTAGTTGTCAATGAGTAAGCCTCATTAATACTGCTAATCATAGCCACTGAATCGCACCAAATACTAAACCACACGTGCGTTCTTTGTTACGTACGACGTTATTCAACATTTACGAACAATGGAAACCAAGATCAGTTATGCAGTCTAATCTTGGTTTACATTGTTCGCTAATCATTTACCAAATATTCCATCAACACAATATAACTTGTCAGCACTCGTGATTTATTGATTGGGGTTTAACATCGTTTTCAACACTTTTCAGTCATATCACGGCGGCCAGTTCACCTTCGCATGTGTCTCCTAGCTTTCTCACACCTATACTCTATATAACATACTTTCCAAGCAACTTGTTGCTTTTCAACATACATTGTAGATTGTAAGCTTATTGGTGGAAGACGAATGACGCTTGTCACAATGACTTTTGTAAAACGTCGGAAAGAATTTTGGCCGAGATGGGGTTCGAATTCACAACCCCAGGATTGACAACACGCGTCGCTACCGACTGAGCAACCGCGAGTGACAATTACGATTGAGGTAGTTATACTGGATAGGAATCATGCCACATGTTCGAACAGTAAAACCATTGTGGCGTACCTATTCTGAGGCACAGTCTGGCCTGAATGATAGTTAACATGTAATATTTAAAGAACAGTCAAGACCGAAAACCAACTTTCGTTTGTAGATACAATTCAATATTGTACATGAATACAACTTGAAAGTCCAGATCTCTTTATTGGACTAGGAACATTGATTACATTATTTACCCGTTTACAAATACAACAACTTTTAAATTTAAAAGTAAAATTATTAAAGAAAAATCTATAAACGTAGGCATTATTATTGAATAGAATTTAACACATTAATCAAAAAAGCTCTTTATGAGCAATTCCTTTGTTTGCTACAATGTTCTCAAGAGTTATCTGCTGTATATGCGTCAACACGCGTCTAAAAGTGGGAAAGGCTATATGTTGGAGATGATTTGCAAGGACAGTAAATCAATATCATTTGTTGTGAATAGCGATCTTTGGATCATCGAAAATATTACATTTGAAGCATTGGTTTTAAAGGCGCTTTGGGTATTATATACGCGCAGAAAAAAGATATTATAGTCAAAGTTTTAAAACCGTTCAAAAATTGTCTTGAAATATTAGAATCATAATTCTGGGATAAAATTAGTTTAATAGTTTCAATTTCAAGTACCATAAACATCTACTGGGTAGATATACATAGTAAGCCAAATTTTGTACATTTTCATGATTTTTAATTGACAGTTTCTTATTTTTTCTATAATATTAGCAATATTTGCAGAGCTTTCAACATTTCAAAATTTTGATCATGATCTGGAGTTCATGACCTTTAATGACACGTACGTGTGTCTATCTTGAATGTCCACGAATTGTAGTGAAAACAGGTTTTGTTATTATCACACTGATGGTGAACATGATACGATAAAATGTTGAAGCAGATGATATTTCATTCTTGTTGATATCTACATCGTATATCTACCATTAAGTGTTTCCGTGTCCGATGTCGTTTATGTGTCCCACATAGAGCCGCATTCTGACGCACATACAGCAGACGACTTTTGACAAATAAGTTGCAAATGGAGAAATTGCTCATAAAGAGCATTTTTTCCCTTTTGTCACAATGTTTTCAACTCTTGTCAATACTTTAAAAATGTTTAACCATTTCCCACATACAACAAGAACGCAACAGACGACGTCGAAGACTGCTTGCCAAAACTATGGAAACATATTAAATATTTAAATTAATGTATCTCTAGTGAATAGTGTTGGAAACGTTCTGATTAAGGCATGTGTTGCTCTTTGTGAGCAATTTCTTTTTTTGACAATTTTGTTAAGAGTTATTTGCTGTAAGCGCGTCAATATTCGTCTTCAAAATGGAAAAGTATTAAATGAGAAACCGTTAACGGACACATTATTTACATTAAATCGATATGACAATCTTATATAATGACCCAAATGAGAACCAGTCTAGCCTAAGAACTTGTCATTTATGGACATTTCCATGACAATAACTTGACCCAAGGTTATTCTCTAAACAACGTGATGTCTTACCCGTCGATGTGCGAAGTTCTCTAATACACGTGGGAAAACACTCACGCCTTCCTGACGGAAACAAGATGAGAGGGTCAATGTGGGAAACGTTGTCCTTTTCAGAATTTACACATAGCTTAGACGATGTCACGCCAAAGTCACTAGAACATTATCTTACAACGGTTAATGAATTATAGATCCGACAGAAAATCATTGTAGTGTTTAACAAAGTCAGGTTTAGTACGAAAAAAGTTTGACGAAGAGAAGCGAGTATCATGTAACAGATCGATACATAAAAAGCAGTGAAATTATTGACAATGAAAAATCACGTCCAGTTAAAAAACCTATTTGTTTCCAATAACAATTTCTTTATTTAAAATGCATGAGCTATCTTTGACTTTAATTTGTACTTCTACTTAAAGTCCAATTCCCTCTTTGTGAATATATAATCGACATGAAAATAATAAATTAATACAGGAATATATCTTCATATATGGATGAATGCAGTATTCTCATCGAATGCAGTATTCTCATCGAATCCTTCGACTAAACTTTAATCATGTTTCTCCTAATATAGACAAACAAAAGTATAACTCTATTACGCTCGCATACTACAATAATTAGGTCACTCAATATCAGACATTTTAATATTGTTTACACTAAGAACATTTTACAGTGTGAAGGATAATCATCGAATCTGAAATAATTTGTAAATGCATAGCAAAACCTTATAATCTTCAAACCATAACAAACAAGACCTGTTATGCTTTCCTCTACGCTAAGTATTATTCTTTTAAGGCAATTATGTATATTTGAGCCGTCCCGCGAGAAAACCAACATTATGGGCCCAGCGTAATGAATCGATCCAGATCAGCCTGCGCAGTCCGCGCAGGCTAATCCGGGCCGACACATTCCGTCTCAGGGGGATAGAGGTACAGCTAAGAACATCATGAAATTGACAATCTGAACGGAACGGATCGTGAGCGTGACTGGAACGACGTTGGAACGCTTTAAGAGCGAAACGGAATTTTGCGATCTGAACGAAACAATCATAATGAATGGACTAGTTCAATCACATGAATGCTTCGCTCATTGAGCGGTTGCGACAATATACTTGATTATTCTTTTATAAAACTACTTTTGATCGAAAGAAAGCGTTCCCCGTGAGCGTAAAAAAGCATTCAAATTGATCGGAACGAACAAAAGCAATCACAATGATTTGAACCACTGAATGCTTTAAAAGCGGATTGGAACGTGAGAACGGAGCGGAACTGAAGGAACGGAGCTGAGCGTGAACGATAAATTTGTAAATACCATGATGTTCTTAACTGTATAGATTAATGATTCTTGAAACAGAAAATCCACAGGAGGCGAAATCTGTTTGTCCGGGTTAGCCTGCGCGGCATGCTTAGGCGGGTCCGAGTGGATACTTTACGCAGAGTCCACTATGTTGGTTTTCTCGCGGGACGGCTCATTTATGGAAAGCAGAGATTGTTCTCCGAAATATCTTAATTAGTTTACATGCACTTTCTCTCGGTAGTAATCCTTTTTAATAGGATGTATAAGACTTTTAACATATGTAGCTTTATAAAATAAAATCGTTAGTTTAATATTTATATTTGTCATTATGTTACATCATGTGGACCGAACCAAAGCTGAGACAGCGGAACAGTCATCGCTTGACGCCAGCGAATGTGAAACTTATTTTTGATTGGAAGTTTTTAAAGAACGAATATGACAGTTAGTAAAGTATTCTGCAGCTACCCCCGGGATACCATTCGTTTGAGCATTTCATTCAGCCCCGTTGTGGCTTTTGTTTGATTGTGATATATGTGTGCTATTTGTCCAAAGGCCACAGATACTTATCGGGCAAAAGATAGAACCACATTAGGTTGTTGATAAATACTTTATATATGTATATTTGTCTTGCAATTATTGATTAAAATATTCATTAGTCATCAAATAACGATTAATGTCAGCTATAAGTTAGTTCTAGTCGACTGCCAATCACTAATACATTTACTATAGTTAACTGGTCCTGAGAAAGTTAATATAAAGAGTGAAAGGTGAATTTTAGTAATGATTTAAACTAATCCTCGTTGTGCATATTAATGACACCTTCAGCAGTCTCCCAACTCCATCGCAGGATGTGTATTTTTATTTTCCAATCACCATCGGAAAGGACAATAACTGCGCGATAAATTGTACTTATGAATTAAACAAAATAATTGCACATTTTCAGTTCAGTTCAAAACATGAAAATGACGCATTGTACATAGATACATCCAAATTATAAAATGAAAATAATGATACTAATTACATCAGAAAATATGCTTCGACAGTCAGCTTTTCATCTTATTACTTATTTAACAAAATTGAACTGAACCTGAAATGACATTTGAGCCGTCCCTCGAGAAAACCAACATTTTGGACTCTGCGTAAAGCATCGACCCAGATCGGCCTAAGCATGCCGCGCAGGATAATCCGGATAGACACTTTTCGCCTCCTGTGGATTTTCTGTTTCAGGAATAACTACTCTATACATATATCCCACTAAGACGGAATGTGTCGGCCGGATCAGTCTGCGCGGACAGCGCAGGCTGATCTGGTCGATACATTACGCAGATGTCTATCGCCGCAGCCTCACGAGAAAACCAACATTTTGGACCCTGCGTGAAGTATCGACCCGTATCAGCCTAAGCATGCCGCGCAGGATTACCGGGATAGACACTTTTCGCCTCCTATAGATTTTCCGTTTCAAGGATCATTTCTCATTTTCCCACTGAGACGGAATGTGTCGACCCGGATCAGTCTGTTCGGACTGCGCATGCTGATCTGTGTCGATACATTACGCATAGGCCATAATGTTGGTTTTCTCGCGGGACGGCTCATTTGTGGAAATATGTATTATCGTTATGGCTAGCATGTACTCTCATCAAAGTTTGTTAATAATTTAATAAAAATGCACATGTTGAGATAAGTGGCAAACATTTTGGTGAAAATACAAGTTTGTCATAATAATATATATAATCGTACACAAGTCAAGTTCAGCTTAATTGTGTCAAGTAATACACATACTGTGTTTGTGTTGTTATGTAAGAACAAGGACACACTTTCATTTGTTTTTCAGACAACGTGGTATACTCCCAGGAATCTTTGCAGTGGCTATGCTCTTGTAATCAGACGAGGTAATTGCCATGGCCTTATGATACTCCATTACGGGATGACCATAATGTTTAAATTTAGAAAGTCTAAATACAAGGTATCCCTCTGGGCGCGTAAAAAACTTTCCGGAAAAAAATATCTTTACAAAAATGACAAATTAATATGGCAATTCCTTTCTTTCTAATAACTTTAAATCACAATAACTTTACTTTTTAAGTGTGTTTTTATTCCGTTAGACGTTTTTTTTTAAATATAATAACCGCCTGTTCATATTTGTATCCATCAGTTAAATTGGACAGACTGGCGAACGTAGGTGTTGTTATGTTCTGATGAAATGCAAACCGTTACATTTGAGAGGCTTCTAGCAATTAGCGGGTATTATTGGCTCTGAATAACGGGGTCAATTGGCGTAAAACTAGTGGGATTAACCCTTTCAGCGCCGAATTGTTTAAAGAAGACTCTTCCATGTTCAAAATCGGGTGTGTCCATTTCTTAATTAATGAAAGTTTTGGACTATTTTGGTAACTAAAAGGCAAATAATGCTGATTTCAGGTGAGACAGCTCGACACGAGCTGTCTCACCTGAATCTGCATTGTTTGCAAATTCTCAATATTGCCTGTGGCGCTGAAAGAGTTAACTCTTCTATTTATTTACAAAAGTATGCATTTAGGTCTATGTAAATATATGGACGGATGGTGAAACTAAGACCCGAATCGATAGACGTGGGGGCATTTATTGCCTGTTACAGGTGTATCCGCCGTGTTCGAGTGGCTAGCTAGGAGATTTTGTTATAGGGCGTCCCGGATTAGATCTCCGATCGCATAGTCTGTTTGCCACATCTCCTAACTGGTGCGAGGCATATGCCGTAACTACATGTAAGAAATGGTGTGACACCAACAGATCGTGAATATTTGTTTTATCGCTGCTGTGACATAACGAATAAAAGGTTGAAAAATTGGAGTACATATACAATTATATGCATACATAAAATAATATATTTCCCTTTTCCCCAATCCAAAACTAGCGCTTGAACATTCATCGATGAAATAGGAAATGCTAATTCACTGTGTTCAGATATCAATAATGTATGCTATATGGCATACATGGTTCTCGAATATTTTGTAATACAAGTTATTACATACATGCACAGTTACAGGCGCGAATACGTGCAGAATGTTATGCATCACGTATTTTAAAAATACCACTACTAGGACATACATGGGTCAAAAACATGGTAATGTGACGTCATTGAAATATGATGGCACGTCAATTAAAATGCGGTAGTATGACGTAATTAACAAGCCATACATTTTGTTCAATGCTTATTTTGTGTATTTGCGACCTATTACTTTTTTGTGCTGGCTTCAATTTGTTATAAAAACATTTACATTTCAATAAGATATCAAATATTTTTCAGAATTCCCACTCGCTGGAAGCGACTGTTCCGAAATAAGCGTTAGTCTTTGGATACGTCTAGAACTGTCTACTGCTTTGTCGATGGCAGTATTGACATTTCATTGTGTTCACTGTATTTCGGGAAACTAATCCTGCTTCGGTCTCGACAAGATATCTTACTTACCAATATTTGATCAGACTATCATACATGCTTTTTGACATTGCAAGATTTTCAAAAGACGCCATTGTTTAGACTGTGTATGATGAGCAGACTGATTTTGATTTTCATAGGGCTGAGAATCTGTTGTAAGATTGTATTTTCTTCCGCCATAGTATAAGATACTGTTTATATCCCTGTATTGTCTGACACATGCTAACATCGGAATATTTGCATTGCAATCAATGCATAGACAAACTGTTGACTTGTCTTCGTGCTATGTTTCAAAGAAGTCGCCACTCAGAGAAAAATCCAATAGAGGAAGCAAATACATCGGCTGTAACTTTAATTCCGAAACGTTCGCGGTGAAACAACCTTTGACTGCGAATCCATGTACTCAAAAGTAAGTCGTTAGGGTACTTCCGTCAAATATTCGTATATATCGAGGGCTTGGCGTGAAACGGTTGTAACTTAAATTGGTATTTTTTTACCAAGGTTAATCACCTCGCCATAAAGTCTTTATAAGCGTTAAATAATTTTACTTGGTAAACAATGGAAATTTAGGTGCCATTGCTCGTTCTGAGCAATGGCACCTAAATTTGCATTGTTTACAAAGGGGTCAAAATTGCCCCTAAACCAGGGTTTTAAAAATAGGTTTTTAGTTACAACCGTTTCACGCCAAGCCCTCGATATGTTCGCAAGTTATCGTTTTACAAGATGCATGTATAATTGAGCCGTCCCGCGAGAAAACCAACATTGTGGACTCTGCGTTAAGTATCGACCCGGATCAGCCTAAGCATGCCGCACAGGCTTACTCGGATAGACACATTTCGCCTCCTGTGGTTTTTCTGTTTCAGGAATAACTACTCTATACATATATCCCACTAAGACGGAATGTGTCGGCCGGATCAGTCTGCGCGGACAGCGCAGGCTGATCTGGTCGATACATTACGCAGATGTCTATCGCCGCAGCCTCACGAGAAAACCAACATTGTGGTCTCTGCGTAAAGTATCGACCCGGATCAGCCTAAGCATGCCGCACAGGCTTACTCGGATAGACACATTTCGCCTCCTGTGGATTTTCTGTTTCAGGAATAACTACTCTATACATATATCCCACTAAGACGGAATGTGTCGGCCGGATCAGTCTGCGAGGACAGCGCAGGCTGATCTGGTCGATACATTACGCAGATGTTTATCGCCGCAGCCTCACGAGAAAATCAACATTGTGGACTCTGCGTTAAGTATCGACCCGGATCAGCCTAAGCATGCCGCGCAGACTAACCCGGACCGACACTTTTCGCCTCCTGTTGATTTTCTGTTTCAGGAATCATTACTCTATACCTATATCCCCCCTGAGACGGAATGTGTCGGCCCGGATCAGCCTGTGTGGATTGCGCAGGCTGATCTGGGACGATACATTACGCAGAGTCCATGATGTTGGTTTTCGTGGAACGGCTCATATGTATACGTAATAGACTTTGTCTATGTCATGTCTTAGATGTAGCGTGGTGTGATGGAACTATAGGTTCATGTACATAGCAATACGGTCACGAAAGTATCGTAGCTTACATACCTACTTTCGAGTCAGTGGTCCGAATAATATATAATTATTCTATACCTAATTTATACGTCCAATCGTAGACGCTCATTCGAATCATGTGACCGTACAATATATTTCCGTATCGGGACGCACGCGCGTACAAAATAACCCGTATTTTTTTCGTATTGTACGATTCACAGGTCCCATGTTAAACCTATGATAAAGACCGAAACACGTGAAAAGGTTCCGAATGAAAGTCTGAATCGACAGGCGCTCTAGATAAAGCGTTACGATAAAGCTCCTGTTGTCACCGGCTCATTATTGTCGTTTGCAAACAAGGAGTAACACTGAAACTAAAATGTTATCCGATTCTGAAATAGATGACTTTGTAATTGAACAGAAACCAAAAAACACTGTGAAAAAACCTAAAAGTGATGTAGGAATATTCAAAAGGTGGTTAGCGCAGGAAAAAGTCGAGGTATAGAATAAAAAGATCATTTAACAGTGTTCTGTACAATACGGAATATATTTGGACTCGTACACAGCTTGGAAAATCATATTGGACTCGCCTAGCGGCTCGTCCAATATGATTTTCCAAGCTGTGTACTCGTCCAAATATATATCCGTATTGTACAGAACACTGTTAAATAACCTATAAGTATTCAGGTATCCGCATTCAATTGATTTAAGCAACACGTTTGCTCTCCAAAAGGGCTATTTAAAGTTAACAGTGTTCTCAATCGGTTGTCCAAAACGTTTACTTCCAAAGTTTAATCTGCAACATGCTGATGATTATCATATGTGAAAAGGTGCTGAACTCAAGAAAATATGTATTATAGTCAAAGTTTTGAAACTGTTCAAAAGTTGTCTTGGAATATTAGAATCATAATTCTGGAATAAACTAAGTTATAATTTCACTTATAAGTACCCTAAACATCTTAATTGTGATAATTTATGCTTCATTTTTACTGGGTAGACATATAAAGTAAGCTAAATTCTCTAAATTTTGTACATATTTTTCATGACTTTCAATTGACATTTTTTCAATATATACTGTCAAAGTATTTTTGAACTACTTATTACTTACTTACATGTAGTCACTTTTAGCAATATTTGCAAAAGTTTCAACATTTCAACATTTTGATCACTATCTGGAGTTCAGCACCTATATATATATATATAGATTAAACAGATAATCGTACAACATTTATTAATGTTTGATCTTTACACTATGGTAATAACTTAAAGTCTAATGCTACCTCAACATTCTTAGATAAAGCTTTAAGAGTTTGTACTTTGAACTATGTACATTGTATCATGTTTCGTTTTAAATCTTGAACGTAATGAATACAGAAAGAACGGTAACATTTATGTATACATCGTATTATATTAAAGCACATTTAATCCAATGTGGGTTGATTTTATTACCAGAATGCTTCATAAACAGCTTGTTTTTATCTCCGGATATATAGGAATACGCTTTGGCCGAGTCCTTGGCGCTGGAGATGTAAGACCGGGACCTCCCGTATACAATTCCATGCATAGTTAGGATTCCAAGATCTAAAGATTGTATTCAAATATTTAGGCCACCGGCTCATTAAATAAAAAATACATATATAAATTACTACTGGTAAGTTGCCCTGGGGTAACAGGTTGATATACTGTCGACGTTATAAAACATAAATATGGATGAAAGAGACGAACACCCTATGAATAAACAGTTATTCCCAACTGAAAATATGCGGAAAAATGACTAGAGGCCGCACTTATTCCAGCAAACAAGTAAAATGGCGCCGGTTTCAGGCAACGTAATAGTATACTCGGATTTATTAAAGCTCAATCAGCGTCTAGATATTAACCCTATCTTGATAATTTACTAAAATTTCCATGTGTTTTCAATTCATCAGATTTGTAGCAAAGCATCATAAACAGAGTATAATCAACTATCGCAATATAACAATAAAATGGAAAACTACTTTTGTTTACTTTGTGTTATCTCAGATCAGCATACTATATATAAATCTTCAAATGTATAAATGAGCCATAGTCTGGCACAAACCAGGTTAGCGTATTTATGAATAGTGTTAATTAATATATGTTAACGCATCCATGCAAACTGATCCAAAAGGGACCATGTGTGACGCAAGTGACCTGAACCCATGACTGAACGTTTGGGACATAGTTATGAACAGTGGCAGAGCGCATGGTGTTTCATTTGTACATACAAGCGTAAAGCTGGTTCTCGTAGAGAATGACTTGAACGACACGAATGTCCAGGCTATTAGCAGTATCATTAACTGTGTAATCTGTAAGTAATTGAGCCGATCCACGAGAATACCATCATTATGGACTATGCGTAAAGATCAGCCTAAGCATACCGCGCAGTCTTATCCGGGCCGATACATTCCGTAACATGGGGATAGAAGTATAGACTAATGATATCTTAAACAGGATTAGCCTGTGCGGCATGCTTAGGATGATCCGGGTCTATACTTTACGCATAGTTCACAATGATGGTTTTATCTCGGAACGGCTCATATATGGAATTTTGAAAGTTTAAAAGTCAAAAGGTATAAAAGTGACCCTCTGCTTACTCACCCTAAAGGAACCAGATTCGATCGGTTACCAAATCATCGAAAAAGGTGCGTGTACTGCAAAATTAAAGGAACGTAAATTACGAGATTTGCAGAATTTTGAAAGTAGAGAGCAATTACGAAACCTGGAGTAATATGGCAACAACATTCATAATGGAACAGCAAATTATCTAAATAGTATTACTCACAAAATGGTAATACACTAAGTATCTGCATGCATGCACAAGAAAATGAAAGGATATCGATTATTAGGAAAAGCTATTAAATGGCATTGACAAAATAATGTGCATGTCGTTCCTTGTATCTGACTTTTGCTATTTTCAGATCGTTCACCTATAGTTATTAATTATTAAAATAAAAAACAATATAGAACAAAGGGAATGTGCAGTGATCCGCTCATATTCTTTAAAGGTGGTGAACTCCAGATGGAGATCAAAATTTTGAAATGTTGAAACTTCTGCAAATAATGCTTATTAAGACAACAAAGAAAGTAATAAATAGTTGTAAACAAATTTGGAAGAAAATGTTGAAAAACACTCGATTGAAAGTCCTGAAAATGTACAAAATATAGCTAACTTAGTATGTCTACCCAGTAAAAATTAAACATGAACGATCAATTTTTAGATGTTTATTGTACTGGAAAGTGAAATTACACATTTAATTATATCCCAGAATTAGGATTCTAATATTTAACGACAACCTTTGAACAGTTTTAAAACTTTGACTTTAGTATCTATCATCTGGTGTTCAGCACCTTTACACTGAAATAAACTGCATCTTATAAAGATTAAATTTTTATTCAAATCACCATGTTTTGCATATTTATTGGCATTCAGCAATATCATTGCATTTTGTCATTTACAAAACCATCATAAGTTTGCCATTGGCAGACATTACCTGTTACTTTGACAGATTTTGAGGGTAAATAATAAACTGAACGCCTCGTTCGGGTAACTGTTTCAAATTGAACAAAAAACAGTTTTAAGGTAACAAACTCCTTTCGGTGTATAATAATTTTTATATTTGGTACCCTAACACAGAGGCTGACAGATAGTTGAAAAATACACGCTAAATAGCCTTTAAACCCAATTTCATATATTTAATACAGTCATACATATTGTTTTTACGGACTATTTCGCTGCGGATAATTCAGTTTTTGTTTGGCTCATTCATATCATGCTTTTCGAAAAGTCGATTTACGGCTGCAAACAAGCCGCACTCAACTGTATAAAACCGCTACAGCCGAGTTTTGATTGGTTTGCCATCTGGTTTACAATGATTTCATTGGTTCGACCTAATAACGTAAATCCATATGCTTGAATTAATGACTCAAAAGAGTTCCATTGAGTGATACACTCTCTGAACTATGATTGACCTCAATGTCAGACTTGTGAAATACCGTCGACCATGCTGCGACCACAACAAGTCTACAACAGTCGACTTAGAATACATATAGAGAAATATGACAATCACTGTAAATCAAATTATAATTATTGAAAGGAGTTGAAACCATTGTGGCGAAAGTAGAAATTGCCTAAGTTAAGCAATTTCTCCGTTTGTCACGATGATTTGCGAGTGTCGTCTGCTGCATATACGGCAAAAAGCGTCTGTAAGCGAGCGGGAAAGGGTTACATCGCTTACATGATAGATGAACCCTTTCCGTGATACTAAAGCAATCGAATATTGAAAATATTGAGGAAAATAAAGCTATTGCTGACTCCGAGCAATTCCTCCTTTTCACAGAATGCTTTCAAACCCGTTTCACAAAAATTATTTTCATAAATAATATATTAAAACGTTTTACTACAGACATTCTTTTAGCCTTTCCCCTTTTCAGACACATTTTGAATAACATGCAACAGTTCAATGAAAACGAGCAATTTTGCATTATATCTAAGGGAAAATATGGACAGTAATTATTGAAAAAAGTTGAAACCTTTGTGCAAAAAGAGGAAATGGGTCACGATAAGAAATGTCTCCTCTTGTCACGATGTATTTAAATGCTGTTTGCTGCACATGCGTCAAAAAGGCGACTGTAAGCGGGAAAGCGGGAAAGGGTTGAACCATTTCCGTTATAGCTAATTGTAATTAGTTACATACGAATATTGAACATATCTTTTGGAAACGGAGCAATTGCTGACAATGAGCACTTCCTGCTTTTCAAACAATGCTTTGAAACATGAATCAAGATTTTTTTTAACAATCTATTTAACAAAGAAACATGCCGACAATTATTCTTTTAACCTTTTCCACTTTTAGACACATTTTGACTTACCTTAACAGATGAATGATAATCAGCAAGTTTGTCTTTTTCAAAAATGTTTTCATAGCTATTTTAGCCTAGCCATATTCAATGTTGTTTGCTGTAGATTTAGTATATGAGGTTACGGGTTAGGAAGACTATTAACATATCAAACCATGTACACTTGTTATTACATAAGCACCATTGCGGTAGTCGTCCAAGAGAGAGCGTCCTACTCTGTATACGTGTCATGAACGAATGGTACTAACGGTTTCGCAGCTACTGGGGGAATGGAGGGTAACACAGGGCGCGTTTTGTGTTGAATGTTCTCAGATGTCTCTGGAAAAGACATGTTTCAATCATTTCGTTTGTCTGTCTGTCAGTATGTCGACCCAACTAAGAAAAGTCAATCTTCAAAGTAGAGATAAATTTCAGCATACATAGGAGTTTTAACCTCAAGGTCAAGATTTTCTTTATATGTGAGGCGTTTCTAGCGATTGTTGGTTCAAAGTGATCACACTTATAGATTGTGATCAGAAAAACGGCAAAATGCTAGGTACATAACACTAGTCTGCTTATTTTAGTCATCTCCATTTTTCCTTATTTAGTTCAGCCATTGTCCTAATTAATTTCCATTGTATCCATTTTAAACTTGGTTTTTAGGTAACTTAATATGACCTACATATAGGCATTGCACAATTATCATAACTTAAGCATGCAGTTTTTGGAGTGTGTATTTTTTCCCCCCATGTTTTCACTTATTATATGACTTTCGCATGCAACACCTTTCGTGAAATGCTCTTGTTCAGTAATGAGAACTTCCCCAAGCTTTGTACTTTGTCCGGAGTGATTGACTGTCTGTGCGACCCTTTGTTCATCCATCCGTCCGTCTGTCCGTTACGGTTTGCAATAGAGGGTCAAAATTGTATTTCTTTTTGGCAGATTCATTTCAAAGTGGTCACACTTATACATTGGGAAAGACGAGACCGATACAATATTTCAAACAAAATCTGATCTGTTTTTTTGGGTGTAAACTTCTATTTTCATATTTTTTCTTCGGCAATTTTCTCAATAAAGATTCTATGTATCTATTTCAGACTTGGTATATAGGAAACTTAAGACCTACAGATGTGCAGTGCAGTGCACATGCAACATACCTATAGCATGCTTTCGATTGTCTGTCTTTTATCATCATGATTCCAATATACAGTGTGGATCTTTAGTGTTCACTAAACTGGAAATATATACTTGTTTGTCAATCGTTTGTCCTTCGTGATTTATTTTATTGATACAAGAAAAGGGTCAAACTTTGATAAATTAGGTATTGGTTATTGGAAAGCAATTTGTGTTGTCTCAAACATTTTTAGTTTGGTTTGTTTAAAGGTCGATGATACATTGTTTCAACAATGTTTGTCTTTATAAACTATGCCTTATCTCTTCACCATATGCTTCTATACCATTGGTACTTTCAGCGCTTTGATGTTATGTAACCTGCCTTGCAGTGTGGCACTAAGTGATCGCTTCTCCGTCGTCCGTCCTTATACGCGTTTGTCTGACTGTTCTTCATGCTTCAATTTGGTAACTTAGTAAGCTTACCAGGCAACATTTATGTACCTTCAAACACTCTTGTATTAATAATTTATTTAATATTGAAACATGTTAAAATCACCAAATATTGTTTACCATTTCCAATATACTACAAATCTACAACAGTTTGAAATAGTCTTGGTAAAAACATGACAAATATATTTAAATGAAAGTACAAGAAGAATTAAAGACGCCGCGCATGATTTTGAAGCATGACTTAAACGAACAAGAAGGCAAAATGTCCCTATATTTTAAACAAGAAGGCCAAGATGTGCCTATCTTGCTCACCTGGCTACCCTAGCATATATAAAAAGGTAACCAAGGGCAGAAAAGTTCAATATTTGACGTAGGGATTAAACGTTTTATATACTACGATCTATGTAATATTCAGCATGTGAAGTTTAGTCGTGAAACAATTTGGTTTACAGTTTGTTTAACATTCACTGCAACTATAATGTGTCATATAAGCGGAAGTTTCTCAAGGTGTTTTTTTACCAATAAACTGTTTTAAATCCTCTAACTAGATCAATTAGATAAAAAAAAAACCATAGGTACTTAAATATTAACATATATTAAGGTGTATTTCCTCTAGTTATAAGTTAAGAGTGACACAAGCTTTAGAAGGAGACGGGGAAGTATATTCTCCTTCCAGTTTAGCAGAAGTATGATAGCAAAAACGGGAGTATATAAACAAAAAATACGAAGTCATTTAAAAAATAATTAAAGATATTTATGATCAAGATTGAGCATTATGATAGTTCACATGTATATACAACATATAGCAAGAATTATTAAGTCTGTTTTGTTTGTTTGTAATGTCACTTTAATCGTTTTGACCATGCCAGTAGAAAAATGAAAAATAAACAAAACAAAATGGTCAATTCAGTTTCCCAAGAGCAAAGAGCGAAAACCAGTTGGTACGAATCGTTAATCTCGAACGAAACATGATAAACCGAGTACGAATCCAATGAATTTTAGAAATCGGATGGAATCGTGAAAACAGCGAAGTATTCACAACGGAAGGAAGCAGAGACAACTTAATTACTCTATGGGAACCGATGACACCTTGTCGTCTATTAAATAAGAATGACCAAAATCGCCAAGCGATGACATGCTGCATTTACAAATAATAGAATGGGTCGGACACGTAACGGCCCTGCCTATTGCATAGTTGGGTTAACGTTGTTTTTACAGTTTATAGAATTATACTGTAATATGTAGTAATTAAAATGAATCATCATTGATTTTTTAAAGATTACCCATTTATTTAAACATCTCAATATTGTAAAAAAGGAAAAACATCACCAGAAACTCTTTCTCAGCTTTGATGAATCGGGTCGTAAACAAAACTATAAAAAAAGCGTAGCCTAGGAAGTTGGGAGAAAGTTATTAAATACCCATTAAATATGTCTAAAGTTTTGTAATAACGGTAGAAGACATACTTGTTTTGTATCTTGCTGTTTCTTAAATCATTTTTTACAATTTATTTATTCATAAAGGGTTGTTTTTTTCAAACATATAACAGAGGTTTTTTTTAACAATAATAATGTTTGATGCTCCCTTTTCGAATACGTCACCCCATGGTACACAATTAAAACCTACCCCCTACTGACGCCGCGCTTCCACGCGGCGTCAATAACTAATTCGTAGAGTTGACAACATTACGGCAAATGGAGAAATTGTTCATTATGAGCGAACTCTCCCTTTCCCCCTTTATTTGCAAAGATCACCAGATGTGGACGCGTTCGAATTCCTCCGGAACTGGGTAATTATTAAAGATAAAAGAGCATCGGATCAAAGTAAAACGTCTTCTTTTTCTTCTCTTTCTAAAATTTGATTTGTTCATATTACTTAGAGATCTCCAGAAAGTTTGAAAGAGAAGGTTAACCCTTTTCCACATACAACAGATTTCCAGCAGGCGGCTTTGAATATATCTGCGAAAATATGGAAACTATCTGTAAATTAAAGTATTGTTATTCAATACAATTGAAGAGATTGTGACAAAAGGGGAACTAACTCATCATAAGCTATTTCTCGTTTAGCCACAACAGATTGTTTAAAAAGTCGTCAGAGGCGTCTAAATGCATCTGTAAGTGGGAAAGGGTTAAACAAATAGTTTTTCTTTTTCTGTCACGTTTAGGAACGTGAGCGGCGCAGCATTCGAATCTGTTCCACATCTACAGGTGGTAAACAGTTTATATAAAAAATACCAATATCAAGAGAAATAATATGTTATAAATTATCTACGGCAACTCCTTCCCATTAGCTGTCGACTAATTCCATCATTTATCTTATGGAGCAATCATCCCTTGACGAGCTTAACTCTTCCAGTGCCGAATTATTTAAAGTAGACTCTTCCATGTTCAAAATAGGGCGTCTCTACATCTTATGTAATAAACGTTTCGGACTATTTTGATAACTAAAAGGCAAACAATGCTGATTCCAGGTGAGACAGCTCGTAACGAGCTGACTCACCTGTATCTGTATTGTTTGCAAACAAACTCAATATTGCCTTTGAAGCTGAAAGAGTCAAGCGAAATGTTGGAGAAGTTATTATCTTTTTATTCCACTTTGATTGAGTTCTCTGCTTGAATCCTGTACAATCTTCTTTCACCATGGATAGTGTAATTATGTATAAACGTGTTCTTCAAATTACTTTGTAACACTGACATACCATGTATCAAATGTAGTCAGAATTGTTATTAAACCTGCCATGTCACTGCAAAATTATATTTACCGCAATTTGATTTGTCACAATTACCACTCTTTAAACACAAATGTGGCTACGTGACAAATGCAATCAACTGTAGTCAGAATTTAATTAAACGGATGATTATTTTATTCACGATCTTAAGGTATTATTAAGTTCGGTGCAGCGGAATGCGTTGAGGTAGATCATTCTGATCTGCGTTAACGCAATTTGTGTGGGAAAAGTATAGTTTTGTTTGTATGGTGTTTTACGGCGCTTTCAACAAGTTTCGGTTATATCACAGCGTGTCATGAGTAAGTTACCAGTACGGCAGGTCAATTGTATCCTGACACCAATATCTTTGGTATCACCAATTCGGGGACAGAACTCGCAACCTCCAGCACCCGAGGCGGCGTATAGACAAGACAGATAATTTCCGTTTACCTGAATTGAAAATAGAATGGACAAAGGAAAAATTGGTCATGTTGAGCAATTTGTCTTTTTCTCATGATATAAAACGATGTATGTGACTAAGGCGTCAATGGTCATCTGTTATGTGTTAAACATATGCATAAGCTCTCGGATATCTACGACTGTCAAGTGGGCTTATTGCAGGGAGAAATATTGTCACCTATTCTGTTCTCCCTCTTCATTAATTACTTAGAAACATATGTACAACTTAATTCGGTAGAAGGGTTTAACTTCGAACAACTAACTATATATTTACTTTTATTTGCTGATGATTCTGTATCGATTTCCGAGTCACCAGGAGGACTTCAAAAGATGATGGATTCTTTTAAAACATACTGCGACAAATGGCAACTTACTGTTAATGTCGAGAAGACAAAGGTAGTTGTATTTAAAAAGGGTAGACAATATAGAAATTTAGAATTCAAATACAATGAAAATGTTGTAGAGTCAATCGACATGTTTTAATTACCTCGGTGTTGTTTTAACAAAGTGTGGGTCATTTATTAATGCCAAGAAAACATTATCGGGTAAGGCCCTGAGGGCTTTAGGCGCATTAATGGCAATTACTAAAGGGAAAGAAATCCCTGTGAACATAATGTTTAATCTGTTCGACTCTTTTGTTAAACCAATTTTAAGTTACGGTTGTGAAATAACCGTCTTCACGAATACGGATAACCTTGAAAGAATCTATAGAAAGTTGTTTAAATGGGTTTAAAACGTGAAACTTACTACAAGTAATCCGGCTCTATACGGTGATACAGGACGATACCCACTTCGTATTGATATGCAAATCAGAACTATAAAATATATTTTGAGACTTCACTCTAATAAAGCAAATAATTGCATGTTATCTACAATGCTTTACTATATTAAAGAAGTCGAATAAAACTACAAACTGGATAAGTAAAGTACGTGATTTGTTAAACACAATTGGTTTTTCCCAGGTATGGCTTTTCCCAGAATCAGTATTTATTAAGGGATTTATTCCCATGCTTCGTCAAAGGCTATTTGACCTGTTCGTGAATGAATGGCATCAAGATCTAAATAATAGATCATCCTTGTATATGTATAACGAGTATAAAATTAACTTTGAAACTTCTTTTTCCTTACAAAAAATGAAAATAGTACATTTTAGAAATTTCATTGCAAAAATTAGATTATCCTCTCATGATCTAAATATAGAACAAGGTAGACATAGAACTATTCCAAGCTGTGACAGAAAATGTACACTCTGCCCTCTCAACGAAATTGAAGATGAATTTCACTTCATACGTATTTGCCCACATTACGAATTATTAAGGAAAAAGTACATAAAGCAATTTATTTTAGACAACCAAGTGTGCATAAATATTTAGAACTTTTGAATTGTGATGATGTTTCAGTTTTAAACAATTTGGCTAAGTTTTGCATTAAGTCTTTTGAACTTAGAAAAGAAACCTTAAAATAAATATCCATGGAAGTATTCTTCCGCATAGTCTATATAGATTATTTTTTTCTTTCATATTCATAGGATATATATATATATTTTTTGTCCTTTTTTCTTTGTGTTTATTTATTTTTTTCTTTTTATTTTTTTCTTTATGTTATTTTTTGTTGCATACTTTTGTTTGTAACAAATGTAAATATGAAATGACGAGGAACACTTGATGTTCAAGTCTAATAATAATAAACGAATTGAATTGAATTGTATCAGGTAAACGGGGTTTTAGTCCTCATCGATGCAAGAATCGCACCTTTAATCATTCCTTGCAAAATAATGGTGATTATTTATGCTAGGAGAAAATGGGCTAACGTCTCAGCAACGTAGACTTTGTAACCAGCGAATGTAACTCAGATCGCTCTGTGATTCCGCATACGCTGTTAATGATCTTCCCAGTTTTCCGTCTAATAAGTTTCCGTTTTCTATATGTAGACACATGTTGAGGTATCTGCAGTAGACGATGATTAAAAACTTTGTGACAAACAACGAAATTGCGGATTATGGGCAATTTCTCTCTTTGTGACACTATTTTGTATTCTATTCACTGATTGAACATTCAGATGTAGAGATTTCCCATATATTTGCCCAGCTGTTTTGAAATTCGTGTGCTGCAGACTTTTCGTATGTGGGAAAGGATAAAGCATGCTAGTCGTCTCTAGAGAATGGGTGTTGACCATTACTGATTGACAAGTGTGTACGTTAAACCGAAAATGACTATATAATAGTATAATAGGATCGTAAATGACTATAACATTGTGTAATTGGATCGTAAATGACTATAGCATAGTGTAATTGGATCGTAATTGACTATATAACAGTGAAATCTGATCGCACATACCTGTATATTAGTGTAATTGGATCATAAAGGACTATATAATAGTGTAATTGGATCGTACATAACTATATAATAGTGTAATTGGATCGTAAAGGACTATATAATAGTGTAATTGGATCGTACATGTCTATATAATCGTGTAATTGGATCGTACATGACTATTTATTAGTGTATTTGGAAATTAAAGGACTATATAATAGTGTAATTGGATCGTACATGACTATATAATAGTGTAATTGGATCGTAAATGACTGACATAAGTGTGTTATTCGATCGTAACTAACTATAGAACAATGTACAATTCGATCGTAATGCAATTAATTTCAAAACGTCAGAAGGTCGATTTTCTTGTGGATTGGATCGAATAATAATTAGATGATCATGGGGGTATATCATTACGACTAGACAGGATAAGATCTAGGAGTGATGAAATACTCAGAAATACTCAGGGAAACGTGTTTAACGTATGATTAATGACTGGAGATTTAAAATAACTCATCATAGAGCCACTTACGAGTAACGACATCTTATGGTAAACTTGTTATATGTTAATAATCATCCCCCATGGAATTTCACTGCACGTACGTTGTCGATTATTTTTCCAAACGAAAATGTATCCCTTTATACAAACGTCCAATTGTGTACCCAATCAATAGTCTTTCTATTATAAAAGCATTTGGAAAACACTTATATTTGGAATCGGCTCCAATATAAAGGGTAAAGACATACATCTCGAAAAATTAGATGCAGGTGTCGGATTATAAATAGTTAACGTATTTGGAATTTACACTTCTTTATGGGATCACCAAGACAATTAAGCGCTAGGATTACCCGCTTCGATGTAATAATTAACTGGAATATCACTGGCATTGCTCATGAGGAGTTTTAAACGCTAGACAAACTTTGGAACGACATCAAAACTGTTTGCGAGATTCGTAGTGGTTTTCGTAGTTTCGGATATGTTAGCAGTGTATTAATCCTTTCCCTCGTACGACAATTCTGCAGCAGACGTCTTTGAACATATTTTGTCAAAGAATAGAAAATCTCTATAATTGAATGGATAACCTTTGTCTAAAAGTGATAACATTGTGGCAAAAGGAGAAATTGCTGGTTTTGATCAAATTCTTTATTTGTCACTATGTTTTCAAAAAGCCATCTGCTTCCGAGGCGTCAGAGAGTGTCTTTATGAGGGACAGGGTTAACCGAATCTGCAAGAAATGTTGGATGGAAAATAACGTGGATCATTTAAGATATTTTTGAGATTACCTCATTCACAACGAACATTTTAATGAACACATTAAGAGATAATTACAATTTCAATTAAATTTCAAGCATGATTGCCAAAATAAAAGTGCGTTTTCCTGTTTCCTTTTTTTTTATGAACTAATCCATCTGCACTGCAGTATATTCAACTAAATGTTGCAACAACCATATTTTAAAAGCATTTTTTAGGCATTTGCGACCAGAACAGCCGGTGAACTTAAACCGCCTATGACTTTTTAGCTAACAATACAGAACATGATAAGACTGTGCAGAAGCACTGGCTGATCTGGATGTACACTGGTCGCAAATGCCTAACACATGGTTTTCGAAGGATATCCACTCATATATCTTGTGCACGTGTAGCATGAATGTATAGTGACGTCATATGTTTGCTTCCGGTATAACCAGTTTATATTAAGCCTTAACCCTTTCCCTCATACGACAATTCTGCAGCAGACGACGTTGAACGTAATTTGTTAAAACATAGAAAGTCTCCATAATTGAATGGATAACCTATGACAAAAAGTTGGAAACATTGTGGCAAAAGGAGAAATTGCACGTTTTGTGCAATTTCTTCTTTTGTCACTATGTTTTCAAAAAGCCGTCTGCTGCAGAGGCGCGAGATGTCCAAGGTTCGACTCCACCGAGGAGATGCCCTCCCCCTATTTGATTCGAATTTCTTCTTCTAATTGACTGAGTCTGATAATGATGGAAACGGTTTCGAGCTTTTTCCTATTTAGCCCTTTGTTGGACGCCATTGTCATTGTCCTCATAGATCCGACTTAACCAGAACTCGAATATGTGACCTCTTGATCCGAACGCGAATGCCCTACCACATCGGTACATAAGTGTTTTATCTCTTTTGAAAAGCCAACAATTGCTGACCTATGAGACACACTTTAGCACGTTTATCTTCAGAATCCTTTACTGTTTCACCATGCACCAGTCAATCACTCATTCAGTAGTGTTATTTATCTTCCGCCTCATTTAAGAACGGATCGATCGATTCTCGTCACTGGGATTCGAACTTCGACCTCCGATACCCTTAATACTGGGTTTTCGGGACCGGTATATACACACAATTGTTATAGTTACAAACCATGGACATAAGGGATTCTGCGCTATTCACTTTCTAGTCCTTCATGTACATTGGAAGTTTCTTCCACAACGGTTAAACCATTTCGCTCTTGTAAAACGCATCTGCAGCAGACGTATACATGTACTTTGGAAAATGAAAAATATCTCATAATGAGCAAATTTCATTTTTTGACACAATGTTTACAACTCTAGTCACCAATTTTTCTTTAATTTCTTACTTACTTAAGCAATTTCTCAAAAGTCGTATGTTGCAGTTGCGTATACAAGTACGAACGGGTCAAATGAGTGTACTTGACTAACAAATTGATTTAAGTTATGTACAGAGAAACGTTAGCTTACGCGCCTTAAAGAAAGAGCAAGAGTATTGGTATTTAACTTTAAACTTTAAATGTCAATAGCGATTTGAGACGTACCAATTCATCAGGATGAAGACATCCCGTGCCGCCAGTATAATTAGGAACTCATTTGTTAGAATTCCAGTAACCGAGTTAAAGGTACCACTCCAGTTCTGTTTAAATGTAAATAACGGAGAGCTCGGCTGTAATTTCGATGTATTACAGAACCATCGAGACAAGTGTACTGACGAGAACAGATATAATAAGTGTGTTTATTAACGTTGTTTTTCCATGTTCACAGTTTCGAATCAGTAACTGAATTAAAAGTTTTAGGACATCTGGAGTTCTACATAACATGAGAAAACAACCATTATGGCCTGTGCGTAATGTATTTGCACAGTTCAACCTGCGCATTCCGCGCAGGCTAATCCGGGCCGACACGTTCCGTCACAGGGGGATAGAGGTATAGAGTATTGATATCTGAAACAGAAAATCCACAGGAGGCGAAAAGAATTTGTCCGGGTTAGCCTGCGCGGCATGCTCAGGCTGATCCGTGTCGATACTTTACGCAGAGTCCATAATATTGGTTTTCTTGCTGGACGGCTCACATTACTATCCGCATGTTGCCTGTTATATAATTACAATTATCAATGATGAGTTAAGTGTTCTTGCGTGTGGGCTGTTTGCACACTAATCTTCAATTTTCGAAAGATTTTAATATTGCTAATATCTTAATTAGTTGTAACTTTGTTAGTCTATTTAATTATATTAACCGTTTCTTATATATATAATTTCTCCTGTTGCCACATTCAGCTTTTCTGGAATAATTATACCATCATTTATAGAGATTTTCTATAGTTTTGCTTTAAAGTTGTCACGGTCGTCTGCTGCCGATTTGTTGTATGTGGGAAGGGGTTAGTAAGTACGGTACCATTTGATACAAAGGGAATTTTAGTTTCGTAAATCATCCGTTTAATGGTGAAGATAAGTATCAAATAGTTTTCAACAGAGTTTCAAAAAATGTGAAACAAAAAAATGTACCGGTCGACCCAAACTATTCCACTGATAGTGGTAGAGCGTGGGCCCATTAAAATAAAAGTCCTTTGATGCAGGTCGACACATAAACACAATTATGTAAAATTAACTTCTGATTGAAACTCAAATGATATGAAATCGGTAACAATATTATCATACCTTTTACTATGAATGCAATGAAACTAGCTGCCAAAATCGACCGCATTTTTCAATTACAAAAGTTACAATAGTTAAAATCCGACATTAATTTCCGTTGATGAGTGAAATTAAAAGTCGATAACGGAAATGACACAGCACTTCGGGAAAAAAATCAAATAGTTCAACAATACCACACGCGACATTTGGCACAAACGAGAACATGTTGATGTAATCCTTTCCCACATATAGACGCTTTCTAACTCCCACATATAGACGCTTTCTAACTCCCACATTTAGACGCTTTCTGACTCCCACATTTAGAAGCTCTCTGACTTCCACATATACTGATATAGACGCGTTCTGACTCCCACATATAGACGCTTTCTGACTCCCACATTTAGACGCTTTCTAACTCCCACATTTAGAAGCTTTCCGACTCCCACATATAGACGCTTTCTGACTCCCACATATAGACGCTTTCTGACTCCCACATTTAGAAACTTTCTGACTCCCACATATAGACCCTTTCTGACTCCCACATTTAGACGCTTTCTGACTCCCACATATAGACGCTTTTTGACTCCCACATTTAGACGCTTTCTGACTCCCACATATAGACGTTTTCTGACTCCCACATATAGACGCTTTCTAACTCCCACATATAGACGCTTTCTGACTCCCACATTTAGACGCTTTCTGACTCCCACATTTAGACGCTTTCTGACTCGCACATATAGACGCTTTCTGACTCCCACATTTAGACGCTTTCTGACTTCCACATATAGACGCATTCTGACTCCCACATATAGACGCTTTCTGAGTCCCACATATAAAAGCTTTCTGACGCCTCCGCAGCAGGCGACTTTTGAAAACACTGACACAGAAGAAGAAATTGCTCAAAACGAGCAATTTCTTCTTTTGCCACAATATTTTCATCTCATTTTAGTAATTATACCAACATTTATAGAGCTTTTCCGTGTTTTTGCCAAGATGTTTACAAAGTCGTTTGCTGCAGACTCGTTGTATGTGGGAAAGTGTTAAAACAGAAGCAACGTTCCGTTCCTTGATAATCGACGGCTGGAGGAGTAAATATGATTGGTGTTGTTGTTGGTTGGCGTTGTTTACCCTCGCGCTCGGCATTAATGTAAATATGAATAACTGATACCATGTTTTATAGTTTGTTTATGGCCACCATCGTTGTTCAAAGGTACAAATGATGCATTTACGATAAGTGGACACAAGGTTCGATCCCTGTAAGAGGGCACGTATGGCCCGAGTGTCCGGTGTTCGTGTGACAACTGTGTGAATCGTCGTTATAAGATGAAAAAGAAGCATTTAGGACGACACCTCGTCTTCGTTGACCCTTTCCCACATATGACAAGACTGCAGAAAACGACTTTGAAAACATATTGGCAAACATGTGAAATATCTCCATAAATGAGAATTTAATCTTAACCCTTTCCCTCATATAGACGCTTCTGACGCCTCTGCAGCAGACATCTTTTTGAAAACATGGTGATAAAAGAAGAAATTGCTCAAAACGAGCAATTTCTCCTTTTGCCACAATAGTTTCCACTTTTAGTCATAGGTTTACCATTTAATTAAAGAGATTTTTTCTGTTTATTGACTTAATATGTTCAAAGTCGTCTGCTGTATAATTGTCGTATGAGGGAAAGGGTTAAATAGAGTTGAAAATATTGCGCCACATTATTTTCAAAAGTTGTCTGCTGCAAATGTGTTGGAATGCGTCTGCAATTTGGAAAGGCTGAAGTGACACAGAACTCACGTTTAACATTTTGTTTGTTTGTTATATTGGGGGTTTATTTCATTGTTAACGGTAGTTCAGTCATATCTAGGCGAACACTTATACATGATCCCTCAAACCAGTACTTGGTTAGGACATTTGCTTTGCACATAGGCACTCCATCATAGCCGCTGCGAGCTGGGATCGAACCCAGGACGCTGGGTCAAAAATTCGCGACTCTATTTACATGATTTTGGTGAAATCCTCTGGGCAATCAGTGGCACGTATACCCCTATCTAAATGGTCACAATACCAACTAGACACTTACACAGGAAACACCGTGATATAACTGAAACACTGTTGAAATGGGCGTCAAACACCACACAAACAAACAAACGAATCTTTCAAAATGAGCTGTCGCCATCTCTTGACTGAACAGTCAATGAAGAATATTTTGCTATATGATACACGTATATGTATTGTCTTATACAAAAACACGTATCTTATCATTTACATACAAACATTTCCATAAACAAATTTATACGAGAACCTCAAATAGTAATTCGATATAACTTGAAGTTGCTTGATGTTAACATAACCCGAATTAGCTGATGCTAAATGAAGTAATTGGATTTAACAATACACGCCAAAACTTCAAGCAGTATGTATATATAACAACTGTTGAAAGATGTCGCTATAAATACTATATTCATACTATACATCATTTACTTCATAGATCATCTGATTCAGATGATCTGAAGGTTATAATATGTGAGTAATGGCTATTTACATACATACAAACCAGATGAGAACGTATATTAACTAACTCTCCCCGTTTAACCTGCGACAATTGAATGCTCATTATTGATGAATCGCAAGCTGGGTTTAGATCGGGATATTCAACTACGAAGAACAATGTTATTCTAAAGTCATTAACACAGAAGTATTTATCAAAAGATTTTACTGTTTATTCATTGATTTTGCAAAAAGCATTCGATAGTATTCAACATAGAAAACTGTGGGATGCCTTTGCAAGAAACAATATCAACGTTTCAACTTTTTCCGATACTGTCATTGCATTACAAAGGCAAATCGATAGTATCGATCAATTTTGTACATCCACACATTTGAATCTTAATCTAGATAAATCTAAAGTCATTGTCTTCCGTAGTGGTGGAATACTTAAACAGACTGAACAATGGTACTATAAAGGAAAACAAATGGAGACTGTACCTTTCTATAAATATCTGGGTCTTTATATCATCTTAATGGAAAAACCATTAGAAACATTGTCACAATAAGCGATGAAATCATTATTTCATATATTTCGATTTCAGCATTTGTATGGAAGACTAGACCCTTTAGATGCTTTCAAAATTTGTTTTACTACTGTTAAGCCTATTCTATGCTATGGGCAAACTGTATACACAATCTCCAGTTTATTCATGGATTTGGGTATGTATGAATTTCACAAGACATAGGTAACGATGGTCTATTTATTAAGCATTTTAAATAACGGATTCAAGATTTTGCTACTTACAAAAATGGCATATGGATAAAAACAATGCGGGAAAAGGACAACATTACAAACATTTCAAATCATTATTAAATCCAGTGCTATATTTAAATTCATTTTTACCTTTCTCCTTACGCAGGATATATAGTAACGTTAGATGCTCTAACCATGACCTTATGATAGAGAGAGGTAGACACCTATCGATTGCAAGAAATTACCGTTTTTGTCCTTTTTTTTTGTTTGATAAAAATATGTACATTATTGGAGATGAGTTTCACTTCTTTTACGAATGTCCTACATATGACGATTTCAGAGACATTTATTTTAACGTATCCTGGATAAACAACAAGACTCTTGACAAATGTTATGCAATATTAAATACAAATATCCAGTCTGAAGTATACAATATTGCAAAATTCATTCAGAGCGCATTCAAACTAAGAAGTGAGACTCTTTCAATACCTTAATAATTGTTTAAGCTTCAAATGTCAGTGTTATAATGTATTTCATCACTCCCTGTTGTATCTGGCTCAATGGATAAATCAGCTTCATGCACAATATACTGTATGTTAAACACGTTTCCCCTGTTTAATAATTATTAGTATTTTTTATCTGGGAAGACTAGTGTGTGGTGTATTGGTACGGACTACCACAGTTAGGAGAAATGGCTTACTTAATCAAATAAAAATACTGTGAAAAACCACATTGAACTCCTATACATATAACAATCAATCACATGATCCAGTATGTTGGTGGTGTGCGTTGTTCTTTCGTCGCAATGTGGAACTACGTGTCCAATCATCGTAGTCGTTATCAGTTTGACCTTTTCAGAATCATTCTATTATTGTGTTTATGAACAGCTATGTGCGCATTGATTTAAGAGAGAAAACAGCAAAAGATATTGCACACATTGAATAGATAAACATGTGGCGCTTAAATAGAACTGTTACGATAGTTTATCGCGAAAACGGTACATTAAATTCGCATTAACGTGGACTGGTGTAATTCCAATTGTGTCGAGTAGTTTGAACTCTTTTGCAAATCATCATGATTTGACTTGTATGTAACTGCCATTCCTAGCGTGTACCTTCTTCTCAACGATTGTGTTTACGGAAAATGCTGGCTTTAATCAGTCCTTGTAATGACACTCACCTTTGGCATCATTTAACCCTTTCCCGAATGCAATAAATCTGCAGCGGACAACTTTGAAATATGTGGACCAAAAAAGTGAAAAACGTCTTTAAGTGGATGTTTACATACGTACATGTACACTAGGGAAAAAAGTTAAACTAATAGTATTCGTTGCAGATTCGAGCGAGTATGTGAAGTGTAGCCAGACTAGAGTTAGACCAATATCTCTTTCAATTATATCAATCCAACTTTGTTTATTGATGCATCTGCTTACAGTGAGGATTCAGGCGAGTAATTCGTAATATAAGCCGTCCGGCGAGAAAACCAGCATTGTGGACTCTGCGTAAAGTATCGACCCGGATCAGCCTAAGCATGCCGCGCAGGCTTACCCGGTTATACACCTTTTGCTTCCTGTAGATTTTCTGTTTCAGGAATCATTACTCTATACCTCTATTCCCCCGAGACGGAATGTGTCGGCCCGGATCAGTCTGCGCAGGCTGATCTGGTTCGATACACTACGCAGGCAGTGTATCCCACTTGTGTAATGCTAATATGAGCTAGTTCAGGAGAAAATATGCACGTTTGCTTTTCTGAAAAGTATATATCCAGATCATCATGTGCATCCACATTGTCTGTTCAAGATTTACACGTTTCACATATAACGTTCACAGGCGTCTTAGAAAAAATGATGTCGACTTGTGTTGGATCTGATAAGACTGTGCAGGTGGACAAGATGATCTGAGCCTACACTGTTCCGAAATGCCAACTAGTACCGTTAGGGTTAGTACTAGTACCGTTAGGGGATAGAGGTATAGAGTAATGATTCCTACATGACAATGCACTAATTCATATGTCCATAATCACATACAGACGCTTTTCGACACCTCTACAGCAGACGACTTTTGAAAAAAATAGTTTGACAAAAGGAGTAATTGCTCAAAACGAGCAATTTCTCCTTTTATCACAGTGTTTTCAAATTCATTCAATTATTGTACCATTCGTTTTAGATATTTTTCACATTTTTCCAAAATGTGCCAAAGGGGGGGGGGGGGGGGGGGGGGGTGTCATGAAGGCCCCAAACCGCTTGAGGTGGCTCGTGTTTGACTTAGGGTTTACTGTACTAGGACAACATGATCACTGCGATCAACACACATAAACAATGAGCAATTTATATTTGTATATATGGTTTTTTTTACAAAGAATAATATAAATAGAAAGCATCGAAAGGAAATATTAGGACACTTAGGCAATTATTTTCAAAGAAAGTTCGAATTTCATATTGCAACCAAAACATAAGTCTTGAAGGTTTGAATCTGGCCCGTACTTGTGCTAACTTGAATCATACTGTATATAATAGTTCTTCGAGATTTTCTTTAAATCAACACGTAACAATTGTTGGCTTTATCTGTGACAAACGCTTATAAAATGACAAAAAGTCACCAGTATGCATGTTTGGGCCATAAAACAACCAAAGAAAAGATTTAATTTCTTGAAAATACCAGTGTTTATGGTAAACCTCCTGTTAGCGGATTTATTTGGAAAACTTACTGGTCGTTGAAATAGCCTGACGACTTCTGATAACACGCCTCCTTTAATGTATGTTTGATAAACACAGCCAAACAGTTCTTGGGACAGCAACAGATTGTGTCGCATCTGAGACGTCCCACGAGAAAACCAACAGTATGGACTCTGCATAATGTATCGACCCAGATCAGCCTGCGCAGTCCGCACAGACTGATCCGGGCCGACAAATTCCGTCTCAGATGGATAGAGGTATCCACAGGAGGCAACAAGTGTCTATCCGGATAAGCCTGCGCGGCATGTTTAGGCTGATCCGGGTCGAAACTTTACAAAGAGTCCACAATATTGGTTTTCTCGCGGGACGACTCATCTCTTCTGGAACGTATATTAAGTATTAACCATTTCCCATTTACAACAAGTCTGTAGCAGACTAGTGGAGGAAACATACAGACACAACATGTCAATGTTCATAATGAAAGTGTAATTGTTGAATATACATGTAGTTGAAAACATTATGGCAAAAAGGAAGATTAGCTCGCCTTTGCCTTTTGCCTCGATTGGAAAAGTCGTCTGATGTATAGACGTAAAAATGCGTTTATAAAAAGTAAAAGTATAGTACATGTGTATTTACTATAGTGTCATCCTTATTGAAAGGGCCATCCATTTTAGACTTACGAGACACCTTTGTGTCCTGGGCACACTTTTACTTCTCGAGTCCTATCTCTATGTCAGTCTCCGGACAGCATGCTTTCTGTAACATTATTCAACTAGTTGGCGGCTGACCAACGAATCATAGTAGTACAGACTATATACACAAGTTGTCTGCTGTATAAACGTAAACATGCGTTTTGGAAAGGGTTAATCGCGTGTGGTTCTGTGTACGTACCTGTCTCGTTTCTAATTGCTTATTTCCGCTCCATGGCAGTTCTCAAAGACGATTTCATTATAGAAGGAGATTTGATTTCTATATAGGGAGAATTGTTTGAACTATCGGAAATGGCGAAATCTAAAATCATTATTCTACGCAAGTTGGGTTCTTTCCTTTGTTAAAGATAATGACGCTGACTATAAATCCTTTCCCAGATATATTCGCATTTTAACGCTCCTTCAACAGACAAGTTTTGAAAACATAATGACACAAGGAGAAATAATAAGCAGTTTCTCCGTTAACCACAATGCTTTCAACTCTTATCAATAATTGTCAATAATTGTCCTTTCATTTATAGTTTGTTATTCGGTATTTATGCCTAGATGATTTCAAAGTCGTCTACTGCAGAGTTGCTGCATGCAGGAAAGGGAAGAAATCAATTTAATTGTCACACATTTTTAATCATAAAAGGCACGATAAAAAGATTCTTTGTGCGATATGGGTCGAGCCACTCGAAAACTTAATTCGGGTCATTGTAGGAAAGATTCTGAGCAACCTGTGCCTGTATACAGTATAGATGTACTTATAATCAATGTATGTGTATTAAAGTCGAAACTTCTAGAATCCTGTGATCAACTATTATGTCAACCCTTTCCCGCTTACAACACATCTGCAGCAGATGACTTAGAAAATAATGTGGACTTGATGATAATTAGTTTTCAATAAATGTAAGTATAATTATTAAATAAACTTAAAAACATTGTGGCAAAATGAGAAATCGTTCTTGTTTCCTCTTTTGCCACACTGTTTGCACAAGTCTACTGCTGCAGGAACGTCAAAATGCACCTATAAATAGGAAAAGGATAATTATGTTTTTTATTTAAATTCTTTCTAGTAGGCAAACCTAATCAGTCTATTATTGTACATGCTAAGCTATGTACAGAGAGCCATCTCATATGCACATATCGAGGGCTTGGCGTGAAACGGTTGTAACTAAAAACCTATTTTGAAAACCCTGGTTTAGGGGCAATTTTGACCCCTTTGTAAACAATGCAAATTTAGGTGCCATTGCTCAGAACGAGCAATGGCACCTAAATTCCGATTGTGTACCAAGACAAATGATTTAACGCTTATAAAGACTTCATGGCGAGGCGATTAACCTTAGTAAAAAAATACCAATTTTAGTTACAACCGTTTCACGCCAAGCCCTCGACATATACTTCTCACGCAATGCTTTTGATTGATCTTGGGTTTAACGCCGTTTCGTCAATTTTCAAGTCATATCACGGTGGTCAGTATACCTACCCATGTGTTTCCTTGGCGTACTAGTACAAGTACTACACATAACAGTCTGTACACGCAACCGACTGCTTTCCCACTGAGCTATCGGGGATCGGCTATAAATAATTTGACAGACTTCATTCTCATTGACCAGACTTTGACCAACGTCGGAACGAATATTGACCGAGCTGGTGCATGAACTCACAAACAATACATTGACTACCACGTTGCTACCGGTAGAGCTACCGGGGCTTGGCTGTAAAGAGTAAAGGAAATTCCATTTCAACTGAATTAATAACTAATGCAACGACAGCGGATTAGCGCTCTATTTTAACGGCTAAAAATCGCATGCCATAAGTAATAACACTGTCAGAATCACCGTTATAGTTGTAGATATATAACGCAATGTATTATTAAATGTTGAAGAATTGTTATTCTCCGGATATCCATTTCAGCGTTACTATGAGAGTAATGTGTTTTTTTAGACTCAGCATCAATTTAGAAAGTCGTTATATTGTACTCGACTACAGAGTTTTGCATTTGCCTTAATTTCAGGCAAACCCTTTTACACATGCATACACTCTCTGACGCCTCTACAGTAGACGACTTTTGAAAACAAAAGCAGGATTTGGTAAATTTAAACTTTAACTGCTCTTTCATTTAAAGTGAGTTTATATTTTTTATGATTAAATGTTTTTAATGTCGTTTGCGGCCGATTTGATGAAAGTTCGAGAGGTATTACGAGACTGGTTAACAATTTGGGTCATCAAAACTATTCCATCTATCACTTTGTACCTGCACCAGTAATAATAGACATACGCTTTATTACGCCCCTACAACAGATAGATTTTGAAAATATTATGGCAAAAGGCGAAATTTCTCATAATCTCAAAGATATCAAAAGCCAACTTCCTTATTAAACAAAATCGATTTTCCCCCATCAATATTATCAAAGCAAAATCAAAGGTTACAAAATGGTCGTCAAATACCAACAGAGACTGACACAATAATTTGACGCACACTCGAGAATGAAGCGCTCTTTGCATATGCGCACAATTAACAATTTTTGATCTTCTTCAAACACAGTCTTACCAGAGATTTCACACTCCTCATTCATTTTATGAGAGCTATGTGTTTTACACGTGACGATATACTTAAAGTGAACTCAAACTCGTTCGAAATCCACATTCCAATCTCTCATGGCATGAACGGGTTTGTCATAAACCCCATTTCACCCTTTAACCATTTCAAATATGTTCGTAGCTTTCAAACCATTATTTATGCCACGAGTGAACCTCTGAACAATATATCAAAGTATGTTGAAGCGAGGGCGGACAGTAAAGACTTTGGACAAACTGCGTGCCTCACTGTTGACAGATTCACAAAGCCAGCGTTGTTTTTGTTATCTAGTTCACTGACGTTTGTTTTACGAACATTTGCAGCTGCTATCATCAATAAAAACGTCAACACTGATCAATACGAAGCGTGGTTGTAATGAGATAGATAATAATGTCGAGATTACAATACAGCATTATTATATTAACTCAGAATCACACCATTATCACACCGTCGGTGATCCGTTAACAACACTTCATGTCATTATCATAGCATACACCTACATGTAGTGACATTAGCTCATTTAAAATAATCAGAATAATGTTAGATGGTGATAATCTTTTCTCGCTGCCGTAGGAAATGAATTTACTCATTGTACGTGGCACGATATGGTTTCAATACTTAACCCTTTCCTACCTGCAGACGCATTTTGACGCAATAGCAGCAGACGACTTTTCAAAACATCGTGGCCAAAGGTGAAATTGCTCATGATGAGCAATTTCTTCTTTGGCCACACCATTTCCAACTCTATTTAACAATTAAGCTATCTTTTATGGATAGTTTTCATGTTTTTGTCACTATGTTTTCAAAGTCGTCACCAAGAACACTATGTGGTAAAGGATTGACGGCTGCTAACCGATAAGTTATAATTGGAGATGTCACATATGGTTTTAAACCACAACGAATAATCCTTCACTATATATATACATGTACATTCACTATATAAAGGTTGTTTAGAACCGATGAAGAATGCACAGATAATACCTAACTCGAATGGCGTTAAGCAAGAAAGAACTGTAAATTGAAAACAACATGGCTAATATACATATGTGTAATCTAGCTCCCAGGTTTTCCCAATCCAGAATGGGGTTCGGTACTCACGTGAAAACAAATAAAAAGTTATTTGTTAATCAATAATGAGTGTGAAATGACTAGATTTATTTACATGTATTATAACAATTACACCTGGTGCTCTAACGGTTCATCCCTTTCCAACATACAGACGTTTTTCAACGTATTGACAGTAGACGACTTAGGATGTAATTGTGGTAAATGTCTCAGAAAGAACAACTTCTCATTTTGTCAAACCGTTTTCAATTGTATTAGTTTATTATACTTTCATCCTTACTTTTTTTTCATATGTCTGCCTTTATGTTCACAGTGTCATCTACTGCAATTTTGATTTATGAGGGAAAGGGCAAACTTGATCTATGTTGATGCAAACTAGATGTCTCTAAAAAACAAGAATGCATTTTACTTGGAACGTTATGTGAATTTGTTTAGTAATGTGTGTATTGTGCTGCCATTTCATTATCGTAAGGCAACGATGTTATGCAATGCCCGACATTTTGATTAATTATTGGTTGCTGTCTTTGAAGTTTGAACAAACATGTGAACAATGTCATCTGCGTTCGTTGCTCTTGTTTCTTTATATCAACATTTCATGATAGCCGTACTTTTAGTATTTTTATTTCATACTTTGTCTGGCATAATAATATAGTTTTAACATTCTGCTTCGAATGGACGTTTACGAGAACATTTTCATAATAGTAAAAACTTCCTCGTGTAATAAGACGTAGGAAGAATTGCTTTTTATAATGAGTTCGTCAAGCTAACGCGCCAATACTATCAGTTTCATCGTAGGCCAGTTAAGTTAGCTTCGCATGCATTCATAGTTTTAATGATCGAGATTTATCAGTTAGACCATCTATTACTCTTAACATTGTTTCTGGTCAATATCATTAAAACAGTTTGATTTTCTGATACGATATCACATTACTTTATAGGCCGTGATATTGCCATATCAAATAATAAATTAATAGACATTTATCATAATTTCATTCTCGGCTCATTCTTCGCGATTTGATTCGTGTCATGGCCCTCCTATAAAACCTAGTAATCGTCCTTGTCCCACCTCTTTATTATATTCAATTTAATTCTTATTATTTCTAGTACAGCAAGTGATCATTGTGTATTACAATAGCTATATCAATGGTTCTGGATCCGAAATGAATAATCCAGGTTCTAAATCCATGAATTAATGGGCATATTGCAACGTGTGTAAGGCAATTGCCTCCAAATATATTTATCCATCAGGACAATAAGCTCTAGGACGATTATCCGTAAGGACGTTTGCCACCTAGTACATATCTGACAAATATTTCGCAAATACGTAAGGCAGCATACTAATATTGTATTCCAGTCATGGAAAATTAAGTGGTAGGGATGGACAGACCGGAGTAATGAATTCCGTATTATTCAGTGTAATTGATCAATGTTCAAGACATGGTAGCTCTTAACCCTTTGTCTGTTGGAACCGATTTTTTAAGCCTGTCCAACCATTAAATAGCCCAATCAGCTGAACCTTCCGTGCTGTTTATCGGGTTTTATACTGTTGAGTGCTTAGCTCAACATTGTTACATTGATATACCTATACTTGGCTTTGGACACTTCGAAATGAAGAACTATTTAAAAAAAAAATCGGCATTAAAAGGGAATAGTCAGGACAACACACAATTAATCACCCCTGAATGTGACGGCACACATGTGATTTCCTCTCATAGGATCAAAATGAGGCACATTTCAACGAAGGTTGCTTTCTGGTCAATGGTCAATATTTAGTGATAGAAAAGAGATTTCCCTTTTGACAATAGCTTATTTCGATTTGCAAAGCACTCGTTTAATCATTACAATATCATCTGTTGTTCCATCACATATTTGATGAACCATTGTATCAACGTAATTATCAAAAATGATTAGCAAAGTTCTACGCACGATCTTCGCGTTAGATTACTCCCGCCATGACTTCCTATACGTCGTCTTGTTACCACCCTACATTTGATTAAAGCTCAAACACTTTAGCGAAGTTGTCATCTTTGGTACACATTAATAAACGAACAGCAAATAATGTAGATAACTTATAAAACAAGGATGAGCAGGCTTTTTAATGGCTGATACTTTGTATGGAAACTGTTGTTTAACCCTGTATATAATAGGATAAGCTATTGTTGTTTACAATCGCGGGTTTACAGCAACATGGTTGAGCATTGACTATATTTTTCATCTACTAATACTATGTTAAACACGAACTTCATTATTATACAAGGCTTGTAGTAGTCTTTAAGGCATAACTGAAATCAAACATTTTCCATTTGGAGGAGCAGCATAAAAGTTTGCTTTGCATTTTATGCCATATATCTCTTAACATAAAATTAAGTCAGTCATTTTTAAGTAATCCTCTGTTTCCTGATCGAGTAAACGAAGCTGCCACTTTCCTCTACTATTGTTTATCCTTACTTTAAATTGTGTTTAAAGCCCCCAAAATAACCATATGACGTAAACGGTTATATCCTATTCTTTGAATTAATATAAAACTGACCTTTAGCATGCACGTGTTAAGCTTTATCTGGGAGTTAGGATTGTCCTATTATCAACTGTGGTAAACGTATGCTAGAGTATTCGCACATTTATTAAATAGCTTGCTATATTAGCACACTGGTTGGATATAGACTAAAGTAAAATCAGTGTCATTGGATGTTCATTTATCTGAGCCTAACTGCACATACATATCAGGATGTACATATATAGTCTTAAATAAACCATCCTGTCGCATACACATGATTCATTAATCTTAATCGAATGTTTCAGCGAGTTAATGTTTTGAATAGCATGATGTAGTATAGTGGTCTGTCCAATAGATAGACAATTATTCTGTAGCTATGTGTTTGTATAAGAGGATACTTATACTGCCTTGTTATGTAGCTAGCTTTTATTGCGACGTCGTAGAGTGTTCGCCTACGTGGCAAGATGTCCCGAGTTCGAGCCCTGTTCGGGTCGGACTCTTTCAGCTGGGTTACATTGGCACCCAACGTAAATAACCCGCAGTGATGTGAGATATAGTAGTAGTTGTACATAATTGAATGATTCAAGAACGAATATTCACATGGAGTGGGAGTATGTAATATAGTGGTCTGTCCCATAGATAAACAACAAGCTTATATAGCAAGGCAGTATACGTATCCCCTTATACAAACACATAGCTACATAATTATTGTCTATCTATGGGACAGACCACTATACTACAATGATATAACTGAATTACTTTTAAAACAGGCGTATAAAACCAAGACAACAAAACAACTTGAAACAACTGTCTCCCTCTTACATGTTAGTATTAACGACGTTTGAGATGAAAGGGCAAAATATGGATTTTAGAATAAAAACTAGTCAAAGTATATATAGGTCTGTTCTATACGGAGAAGGGTCTGTGATCGTCTGTAAACTTATCATATTTATTATTTCCCCTTTCTTACCAGATAAAAGATGAAGCCTTGATTTAATGCTTCCCTAGAGATTAAAGTGAATAATGAAACCGAGATAATTGACAATCTCCATATGAAGTCGGTGCAACATTTGCCTAATGGATAAACAGTTTAGCATTACGCGTTCACTTATATCATTTCCCGGTAATGGAATGAGATTGTTATTTCTCGACTCGCTTTCCTTTTATTTTAATTTGCTTTCTAGGATGCCAATGAAAACGATATTTGGTAATATAGTCGGCACGACTATATATTACCAAATATCGTTTGCATTGGCATCCGTAATATAGCCGTGCCGACTATATTACCAAATATCGTTTTCATTGGCATCCTATGGCATCTTTGTTACTAGGTTAGAAGTTGTATTGATTACATGTGTTACAATGAACCAGATGAGCTGGACGGATTAGCCAAAGGTCAATACGCCGATCAGCTTATGGACAAGCTTAGATTGATTAATGTTGGCTTGCTGATATGTCTGTTTGTCACACCATTTCTTTGTTGCAGTGTTTGTTTTCGTAATATTTATGTTCCCACATGTTTTCATGTGTTCAAGGTCAGTCAAGTTATATCTGAAGTTGGGATTCTTAACATGATATTAGAGACATACTATATATTTTAGAGTTTTATTATTTTATCTAAACAACGCGCAATTTTAGATGTGCACATTTAAAGACTTATATAAAAAGAAATGACAAAAAGAACAGCATAACATTTTTTTCAAGAGTATCCTTTGAATACAATGACAATGGCATGCACATGAAACAGTATATTCAATACAATCTCGAATGCATATAACAGGGCTCCTTCTGGCCAGGTAGCCTCTGTTGTGGGTTCTTTGTTCGAGGGTCAGTTAAATCTCAATAACGAACGGAATCATCATTATACATTTTATTATGTATGTACAGAAACATCATCCTAAAAATATACATATAACAATAATAAGTAAAACAATACAAGAAAAGGTACAGTTGACAATTAGAAGCAGGGATTACGGACTAATGGCTGCATATTACTTGTATAAAGGTTCATTATGTCATTTGCTGACATGATGATCTTTTATTTACAAACAACGAATTACATGTAACGTGTAGCAGACTATCAAACAACATAATCTGAACAATACAATGTATACAATACAATGTAGCATACAATACAAATACAATACAAATACAATACAAAGCTACACTTAATTTACACTTACCAATTTAGGGAATTAGATGATCATACACACATCTGTCTCATTCTATTCGTGTCAATTATTGCTGTTATCAATTCAATCCAAATCCAACATTTCCAAATTACCAATCTAATATAGTGTTAACCAAACAAGGGAAAATGACTGACTGACCAAATCAAATTGTCATGTGACCAAAATTGGCGGGAGCAATGCAATAAGCATGAATTTAGACAGGTGAACTCAACTCAACAAGTTATATAAACTTGACATGTCACATCAAAAGTGACCCTATTACATACTTCCCCAGGCTATAAAATGACGTCTCGTCATTGTCATGTCAAAATCGTCTAATATGTCATGTAATAAATAAAATAAGTATACAATATGTGCATATACAAAATAGACATTCTCAGCAAAACAAACTTGTTACTTCGAACTTCAGCAGCATTACCTGTCACAGAAATATAAACAAATGTATGTCAGTTGATATATTCCAGTTAAACATGAAGAAAAATATATTAATTTCAAAACTCAGTTAATCTAAATTTACAAAACACTCCTCTCTTCCATGATAAATTGCGTCCACGCATTGACCTTCTGTAAAACTAAATTATTTATAAAAACTAAATCTCTTTTCTGAAAGGAAAACATAATTACTTAATTATTGAATCTAAAATACTATATACAACAGTTCTATCTATCTGCTCCAAAATTCCTGATGACATTAAAACATTCAGTGCCTCTAACTTTGAATCATGAGGTTTTACTACTACCTGATTCATCTGATACGAATCGAACCATGCTGGTCTTCGTTTCTCTCGTTGAGATCTTCTTGGGGCAGGTATTGGGGGAGATATTGCGTCTGGATTCTCTACTCTAAACACTTGTCTTTCAGTAACTGTTTCTCCAGACTCTCCTCCTTCTGTGCCATTTTTGCTTTCTAGACATTGCTTTTCGCTCACTGTCTTTTCATCTGTTCTTATCTGTATGTCTGTTATGTGTCCAGCTGCTGCTGTTCCATCATCTTTTGTATAATTTTCATTCTCGATATCTCTTTTATTGCTGTCGAGAGCATTAGATATATCATTTGTCCTTTCTGTATTCTCTGAGGCATTCCAACTGTCTCTGAAGCTTCTTTCTTCACCATCACGGGCATTTGTAAACTCTGTTCCTGTTCTGTCTTCCTTACTTAAGTCGTTTGTTGACTCTCTCCTAGCTATAACTTCTATATTCGAAGTTTTCCTTCCATATCTTTCAGGAGCATGAGCGTCCCCATGTATAACTGTAGTGTCTACAATTCTAGTTCCTGATCCTCCTATCATTTCTTCATCTGAGTCTTCACTCGACTCACTCACATCTATTTTCTCCTGTAGCATGTTTCTTTTCTCAATTTCTTGTGTGGCCACAACTTTCTTCTTCTCCAGAGATATCCTCTTCTTTGGAAGTGGTTCTGTTCTTTCTGCTATCCTATCTCCAATTGGAAACAAATGGTTCCTATGCAATGTTCTTATTGCACCCGATGTTTCTGCTTTAACCTTATAAACAGGAATATGCTCGTTTGGCTGTTCTATAACAATATACATGTCATTTTCGAATCTATCTTGGATCTTGTGTTTGCCTTCAAATGCAAGAACTTTAACCAACACTCTGTCTCCTATTGATAAGGTGACTGCTTTTGCCTTCAAATCATAATGGCTTTTTTGTCTCTCTTTTGACTTCTTCAGATGTTTCAGAACTATTTCCTTTGTTACTTCTATTCTGTTCTGAAGATCATCTATATAGTCTTTGGTTGTTCTATTCTGGTTTTCTGTCACTTGTTCGAACATTGAATCAACTGGTAGTTTTGGCTTTCTCCCAAACATAATCTCAAATGGTGAATATTTTGTCGAACTTTGAGGTGTGCAGTTGTATGCATATACCAAAGAATTGATATATCTTTTCCAGTCTGCTTTTTGGTCATTCTCTAGAGTCCCTAGCATTCCAAGTAAAGTTCTATTAAACCTTTCTGGGCCAGCATTTCCTTGTGGATGGTAAATAGATGTTCTAGTCTTTTCCATATTGGTCAATTGGCATAATTCTTTAATTATGTTAGATTCAAAGTTTGCACCTTGATCAGCATGTATTCTGGTAGGAATGCCATAATGAATGATAAAGTTGTTGTAAAAGGCTTCAGCTGTTGTTTTTGCTGTTTGATTCTTTGTAGGGATTGCCATTGCAAACTTTGTGAAGTGATCTGTAACAACCAATATATTTCCAATCCCTCCTTTGGATGGTTCTAATGTAAGATAGTCCATACAGACAAGTTCTAAAGGGTAGCTGGTATTTATACTGACTAACGGTGCTCTGATATCTGATCCACACTTTCGTCTCATACATCTATTACATCTTTCAGTCCAGTTTTCTGCATCCCTTGTCATACCGGGCCAAAAAAATCTTTCCCTTAAAAGCCTTATTGTTCTGTCTCTACCGGGATGTCCTACATCATCATGGAGTCCTTTCAAGACATCCTCTCTATAGCACTCTGGTAACACAAGTTGTTCTATAGTTTCTTCTTCTTCCTGAATCTTTCTGAAAAGTACTCCTCTTTTCAAAATCAGATGTTTGAATTGCTTCCTCATGATGAAGTCTTCTTTGGTCAAGTTCTTGGTTGGCACATGTTTGTCCATTACAGCTATTCTCCATCTGTCAATAACTTTATCTTGTCTCTGCTTACTTCTTAATTCTCTAAATTCTACTTGTGCCATTGGATATCCTTGGTCTTCCGTTGCCTCTATAATGTTGATATTGGTACAGATTGTCTCAATAAGTGGTTCTGTATCGGTATTACTGCAGATGGCTTTGACTACCTCGTTCTTTATTCTAACACTTTCTTGCTGTTCTTCTTTTCTTCTTTCATGTGGGTATCTTGACAATGCATCTGCATCTCCATTGTTAAGTCCAGATCGGTAATGTATGTCAAAATCGTACTCTCCTAATGCTGATGCCCATCTTTGTCCTGTCGCATCTAGTTTAGCACTGGTCAATACATATGTTAGTGGATTATTGTCGGTAAGTGCTGAGAAATGGTTGATAGCGAGATAATCTGAAAACTTTTCTGTCACAGCCCATTTCAGAGCGAGAAATTCCAACTTGTACGCACTGTAATTCTTCTCTGACTTTGTTAATGCTCTACTTGCATAGGCAATAACTCTTTTCAATTTTCCATCAGATTGGTTAAGTACAGCTCCTAATCCTGTTCCAGATGCGTCAGTGTGAAGCTCAAATGGTTTTGAAAAATCTGGATATGCTAAAATTGGTGGTCTGGTTAGAATTTCCTTTAGGTTTTCAAATATTGTCTGTTGATTTTCTGTCCATATCCACTGTTTTATTGGTGTTTTCTTCATCTTCTTTGAGCAGGTTGGTGGTAGGAGATCAGCTAAGGGTCTTGTTATCTTACTGAAATCTTTAATAAAACGCCGATAGTATCCACAAAATGCCAAAAAGGATCTCAATTCGTCGGATTTTGATGGAGTTGGCCAATTTTTAATCTTTTCTATCTTAGCTGGATCTGTCTCTACTCCATTTTCACTTACAATGTGTCCAAGAAAATGCACTTTTTCTTGAATGAAAACACATTTTTCTGGTGACAACTTTAAATTGCAATCTTTGAGTCTGGTCAAAACTAGATCAAGTCTGTGGAGATGTTCTTCAAAACTGTCGGCGAATACTATCAAGTCATCTAGGTATATAACGCATATTGACATGTTGTAGTCGTCAAGGCATTCCTCCATTAGTCTTTGGTAGGTTGCAGGTGCGTTACTTAATCCAAAAGGCATTTTGACATATTCATAGAAACCTAAATTCGATACACTGAAGGCTGTTCTCTCTTTGTGACATTCTTCAACTTCAACTTGATGATAGCCTGATTTCATATCGATGGTTGAGAAAACTTTGCTTCCTTGCAACACATCAAATATCTCCTCTATTTTGGGTAACGCATACGCATCTTTGACACTTCTTTTGTTGAGCATTCGATAATCCAAACACATACGGAGCTTTCCGTTTTTCTTTCTAACAAGAACAACATTAGATGACCAGGGAGACTTTGATTTTCTTATAATTCCTGTTGATAATAAGTTTTCCAGATGTGCCCTTACTTCAGAAATCATGGCAGGGGGGATTCGTCTGGTTGACTGCTTAAATGGTCTTTCATCTAATAGGTCAATTCTATGTTTAATTTTGTCACAAAATCCAATATCCTCTTCTCCTGTAGAAAAAATGTCTATGTGCTTTTGCAATAGCTGTGTTATATCTTTGAGTTGATCATCATTTAGTTTCTTGTTTGTGTCAATATTAACTTGGTCTAAAACACTATCATGTTTGGTATCTCCATCGGCTTTATTTGAAACATCTTCAATTTTAACTGGCTGCAGTTCACACAAAACCTCTTTTGGTGAGATAACAACGCTGTTTGTTGTTATATTCGAAACAGTGATATCTACAGCTTTGGTTCTTCCAAATTCATAATCAATAATTGCTGGAGTGATATCAATGAAGTTCGGTAATGAGGAGTCTGGTGATTCATGTATAAGAGCATAAAACAAGATATTTTGAGAAAAGTTAAAACTAAAACAAACAAATCAGCAGACACAAAGAAAAGACGAACCCTATGATCAAGACAGTCGAGATAAATGTATTCTTAAAGTAAGGTGAAAACAATCTCGTCATGAATACAGGTGATTTGGACCTAATGAAAACCTAGATATCAGCACCGTAGCCAGTCCAAAACACTAGCACGGACATTATCAAATATACCGGATGTCAAATCAAATGGATTCGTCAGAAGTACGTATCCAGTTGACGCAGCCTTATGAGACATTTAAATTGTAAGAGAAAGCAGAACGTGTCAAAGTAATTATGTTTCCCCGTGCTGCCGTGTCAACCTGTTACGCTGCAATGTGACTTTCTGTCAATCGTCAAAGTCCCATGTCTATACTACGTAGGTCCTAATGACTGCTACTCTGTATTGTATCACACTATAAGCGGTGTTTCGTGAAAACTAACGTCATCGTAAATATTACAAGTGTTGTTAAATGTATACACGCATCCATGCTAAATGATCTAAGGGATACTGATTTCGAGAACTTTCTTGAAACGTCCTTTGACCTATTTTGAAACACCGAAGAGACAGACCAAGCTGTGCAGATGCTTACTCTTGCAAATCTAACTCTTCCAACATATCCAAAACATGTAAACGCATTAAAGTGATAATTGCCTCCTTTAAAACGATATGGTCGTATCTATGGCATGCATTTTATGTTCTAAATCATAATTGTTGATTAATTTTTCCGACATTAACATGACGTAAATATAGAGGTCACTTGTGATATACAATATTTGGAAACACAAATTAGTTTACTAATTCTTCAAACCTTAACACAAAGAATGCAACAATAATTTCTCATTCCCATTAAATACCTCAACATAACCTAATTCTATATGACTTCAAAATATACACTGAAACATCATGATTTACAAATCACTTTTATAACTTTTCTAAGTGCTGCACAACATTTAGCTTTCAGACCAAAATCGTGAGAAATTCCATTTTATGTCAAGCGGTTAAGTACAGTTACTGTACATTTCTCTCGGTGCCCAAGAACAACATAATATGGCTTTAAATTCTGAATGTTTATTTTTTTTAGAATTAAGTTGATAGAGTAAGTGTACGTTCTCAGTTTAATATCCAGTTTTATTATCACCAATTCTCAGCATTGAAATGTGAGTGGTAACATTTGACGACTGATGATAAAAGACAATATAAATTGTGGTCTATAATATTTTATGGGTGAACATAACACCCGAATTCACTTAGAAAATGAGGGAATATCCTCTATAAATCTAACGGGTTTGTGATTCCTAATTTAAGAACGCCGCAACTGCCTTATTTGGCGCTTCAAATGCACATGCAGTCGCAGCAGCATTGCACATGTACGTCCCTGTTTTATCATTACATTTTGCGGCTTAATCATTACATGTGATATATGTGTCATACCATGTAGTGGCGTCACAAGTATGCGTGGTACTCGTATCCCGATGAGACAGTCATTTCGAGGGCTTGGTGTGAAACGGTTGTAACTAAAAACCTATTTTGAAAACCCTGGTTTAGGGGCTATTTTGACCCCTTTGTAAACAATGCAAATTTAGGTGCCATTGCTCAGAACGAGCAATGGCACCTAAATTTCCATTGTTTACCAAGAAAAATGATTTAACGCGAGGTGAATAACCTTGGTAAAGAAATACCAATTTTAGTTACAACCGTTTTACGCCAAGCCCTCGATTTGTGCGTTGAGTCAACCTTACGTGATGTAGTTTCACCTTGATATGTGGCACATTTATTTATACATGTGACGTGTTTTTTCTTAATATATGTGACAAAATTGTCAATCCATGTGATGAAGTCGATGTTACGTGTGATAGTTTATAATACGTTTGAGCAATTTAATGCACTATGTAATTCATTTCTTTCATAGGTACTTTCACAAGCAAAACATATGTATAATGTGTACCTGCACCATTGTATACAATATGACATTTTCTCTTTTTCTAAAACATTTCACAATGCAATACCCTACTGATATTTATAAATATTAAGAGTCCTGAAGGAGGTAACTTTTATCAATTGAATTGACATCGAAATATATACCGGTATTTTACTGCTTTATATACGTTGTTTCATGTTGGATAAACAATATTTTGATATTCTACTGGCTTTTTAATTTACATTGGCACGTATTAACTTCATACGTATGTACTCGGTCTAAAGCATTTAATGTAATTTCTATTTGTATTCTGTCCTATTATAATTATAAAAGAGTATAAGTAAGATCAATATAAAAGTTGCATGGTATCTCATTAAATAAATCATATGGCGTAGTTAACTAAATATTTACCTGGTAGACGAAGCAGAGAATGACTTACATATACAATATAGGTTACACTGTCATATATTTACATAACAGTGGATCAGGTCATGCCGAGTATTGTTCATGAGTTAATTTGTCAAATAACAACCGCACTGGAAACCTCTTTGAACACTTTGTCTAATACGTTGCTCTGTTAAAAGTAATTTCCGGCCATTTGGTAACGTCTGATTTTTCCGGTCGGCACACTATGCTAATTCCCTTATATGGAACATTATACGTGACAATATTGACCTTATTATTAATGCAAAGGTGTATACGTGCGTATTTTCATTACAGCATGTATAAATGAACCGTACTCTAAGACAACCGTAAGGTATTTGAGAACAGTTACGAACCAATTGAGCCAGCGCTTCCGTTCTGTCTGCTGTAGCTCTAAACTGTTCGCAAATAAGTAATAGACAGTTACTAGACTCATGGGACTAGGATAAATCATTTGGCTCCTTTACCATGGGTTCTCAGTCGAGTCTTTTTTAGATCAGAGTTGTCTTTCTTTTAACACAGATACTAGTTTTGCATTCGACTTGTGAGTCTTGAACCGATATACATTTGGTTAAATAAAAGAAATTTATTTCAAAATTGGCAACACAGCATATGAAGTATATTTATCAAAGAACTGAAGGTGCTGCGAGCAAGGGGTTATCTGCAGATCACGGATTACATTTGGACATGGATTTACCGATCACAGAAGTTAATTAAAAACACTTCACAATAACACTTTTCTATGTCCTTATTTTGAATAATATTGGAGTTGAAAGCACCAAATTGTATGTACAGACTTGGGTTTAGAACAAATAGTTATTTTTACCAAGAGGTCGGGGAATAGTTAACACACATCTCATATCAAAATCAAAGTAGGCCGCTGTATACCTATATCGAGAGTTCAATTATAACATCAAAGGAAACAAAAGGTCAGAAAAAAAGGTCAGAGCTGTCTAAAAGAAATAAACACGTTCTTTCACCAATTAAGGAGAACACATAAATGCAGTGCTTTTAAATTTTTTGAATTCTCATTCATTTCAATGTGTAGGTTACAGAGGTCCCAAAAGACTTTGAACCGCTCATATGATGAAATGATTTGACAAAAATGAAAATAAATAAATAATGATGAAATAAATTTCTAAGAAAGGAAAACTACCGCCCAAACCCGGAGTCGAACGCCGGTACTCACGCGTTACAGACGAACGTCGATATCAATAGATCACATCCACTTTTTATTAGATCACCTGAGCCGAAGGCTCAATGTGATATATTCTGATCACTCTCTGTCCGTCGTCCGTCCGTCCGTGTCCACTCCTTGCAGTTTCATTTGCACTCCTGATCAAATTTTCCCAGATATTTGCAGTTAAATATTTGCTACTAATTCACTATCATTTGGTGATCGATTTAGGGCCATCTTGGCCCTCTTGTTTAGTAAGGTTTATACATATTTATACCACTCAAGTAATTCGGCACCGCTGAAAGCGTCTTGTAGATATAGACTATTCGAAAGGACAATTTGGCTAACAACAATATGTGCCGTATATATTATATCTTTATAAAATATCAATATAGGAATTGAAAAGCTGCTCCCACTTGTTTCACATTCATGTAATTGCATGTCCAGAAATTCGTCTGTTAACATCGTAGGAATACATTTTTCCTTTTCAATTCTGTAATTCTAATTTTCAACAGCAAGTTCTATGGAGTTCTTTCTATTGCGTAAGTGATTTCAAATCATATCAATATTCCGGCTGATATCCAACGACGTTACTGCATTTTTGTTTGTAAGACACGGACTATTTGGGCGGTTTAATATAGGAGCGTTGTGAACTAGGCTAGAAATTTCTTTTTTAAAAAGCCACAGATGCATGTTCAATCTTTAAAATCATAAACACTTTACAATTATCAAGAAATCTATCTGAACCTGAACAGGTGTTCACTAATGAAGAGCTACTGTATAAATAGATATTTGTATTAATTTATTGCCGATATTGTAATACTAACTCAACTATAAGGACTGATTCAAGCCTACATTTCGACGAGATTCTGCGGAATAAGCCAACTGTAGCAATTGACTCTGACGAGCCCCTTGCTAGAACAAATATCGACAATTCAACAGGCACCGGTTTAATTTTGTATTATGAATTGTAATGACATCATTAATAATTGCTTCCACGATAATTTCCTGAGAAATACAATGTATTTTTTCAAATAATGCCGTGTTTAAAATTAAGTGTCTATCATTATTGGATACAAAGTACACATTCTCTTTCTTTGTAGTTAAAACCCAAGAAAAAAAAATGTTTATAACCGAACATTGTTTTGGGACGACTCAGTAAATGAAAAATTCATATGCTTCTCAATTAAACCGGTCAACGTATGGGTGCTTATTTTCTAAGGGAATCTGCCGTGGCGAAGTTGTTAGCCTCAGTAATTTGGAACCGAAGGCGTCCGTGTTCGATTACCATTCGCGGCGCAACGCTTACGGTGGAGTGCCGTTGATCAAGGCACCTGTCCTAATGTAGTACTTGTTTGTTAACCCATGGAGCATGACTAAATGAATTGTCTGCGTGATATATCTGGTATATTGTTGAAAACGGCATAAACCCCAATTAATCAAATAGAAAAATTATCTACGGTTAATCAAACACTAGTAATCGTTACGTTAGCCTTATAAGATGACAGATACCACGGCATATCTAATAGCGTGACATTTCGGTTGCTAGATCGCTTTATATGGAATTTTACACTTGCGTACTATAGTTCTAACTAACAACAATTCTGTAAACCGAAGCCGTGGTGTAAATAATTTTTCCTTGTCTGCACAACTTTGGCCCGAGAGACTACCGTTTTTATGTTGGTCAACCAGGTACCCGGCGTAGACCTCCGGTATGGGAGGTGGATGAGCGTCAGCAGTCCAGACCAACCGTCTTGCATGTGCTTCGTTCGAGACACGCGCGCTTTACAGTTGAATCAGTATTCTTATTGTATCAAGCAACTGTGTTGTAAACATGTTTTCAGACGTAGTGATGAAGGCTAAAGGATGAAACGTGTGTTATTCGGCCTTGTAGGTTTAGTAGTGGCGAATTACTCTGGTTTGGGGTAACTGCATTAACGTTCCCCCACTTGAAGCGCATTTCAAACCATCTACAGCAGATGAATTTTTAAAATATTGTGACAAAAAAAGTAAGCAATTTTACCGTTTATCAAAATGTGTTCGACTCGATTTAATAATTACAATTGCAATTATATTTATTTTCAATACTTTTGCCTAGATATTTTCAAAGTATTCTGCTGCAGATTCAATGTATGAGGGAAAGAGTGGTTAAAGAAGTATCGTTAGTGAAGACACATTGAGAGTCAAGTGTACTCGTGACATTAACATGAACGATGTTGTATTTCCATTTCAAAACAACACAACGTCACTTTGTTTCAGGATAATAACAGATCCAATGTTGCTAGGCTAGGAATTAAATCCCTATATGCTCAAACTACTGTCGATGCAATGCAATTTAGCCCCGAATTGATCATCTTTCCGACATCAGAAAACGCCAAAATACACAATTCTAGGGTCGAACAAGGCCTTGTAAGAAAAATGGCAAAACACCACAAAGGTCATACATATTTGAATTCAGATAATGTACTAACCAAGTCAATTTAAAACGTATCCAAATGAAGACTCTGGAGAAAACCTACCAAATTGTCTGTCTGTAGCTAAATATTTTATATTATCGTCATTCATGTTCATTAGTTTCTTCGCCTTTTTATGATCGTAGATATAAGAATTTAATTATTAGTGTAACCCCTCATATGATTTCAGTTTGGATGATGCCATCCGGTTACATATGTCTTTATCTAATTTGAACTATGTGTCCATTTTCAAAATCTGTGTATTTTCCTATAAGGAACTTATACATGTGATAATATACCTGAGTGCAATTCTTATATAGACATTGTCACAATAGTGTTGAGTAGTTACCATTGATACACTTTTCTCCTACCGAATGATTCTGTATAATCCCCATCCTAGTATTAGGGAAGGCATCCGTGCTTAAGAATATATAGAAGGTCAGATAACACAATTGACCGTGATTCGGCTGTACACTTCCGTAAGTTGATCTTGATTTTTTTTTCTTTTTGCAAATGATGACTGTGGTCTTGCAATACAAGATAAATTATTTTAAAGGCGCAAAATACCGAAGGACATTTCTTGTACCATGCAAGTCATTCTGTACTTTGCGCCTTTAAAACAACTAATCCTGTCTTGCAAGACCATAAACATCATTTGCGAAAAAATGTGTCCCATGTGTGACCTAACTCATACATATCCGGACAACAGAGTGATAATAACTTCAAATCGTATAGCCCATTACCAGCCCATTGTCACAGACTAAAGGGAATGCGTCTAGATCTAATAGCTCCTGGTGAATATACGGTGGCGACCTGGGAATATTCAGACCCATAGCACCGAGATTAGGATTCTAAGTAATTTTCAGGACGTGACATCGCATTTTATAACAGACTGAACGTCGTGGTGCCTAACTGGATTTACATTGCAATAAACGTCGTGAGATTTAACTTTTCAGTAGTTCTGGGAAAGGGGGTTCTTATGTCAACTGCTGCACCTTTATATCAATCCTATGTGATTGTGAACATTCATGTTTCTGTCATTCTGATCGCTTTGGTCCTGTAAGAGTCGGCTAAGAAACTCAGTGATTAGAGCGGCCACCTCGAGGGCGGGAGACCAGAGTTTAATTATCGTTGTATGGGTCTTACCAAAGCGTTCTACATGACAGTGATGCTCTGGTGTCAGAATAAATTTACCATTGGTAATTTATATAACTGAAAATAAAGCCAAAGTCAAACAAACACATGGACTTTTTTTAGCAAACATTATAACAACACATCATAAGCTTCATCATTTTCTTACAAAAACAAGTACTTACAAACTGGTCCTAGAAATTTACAATTTCTTTTTCCATTTCAATGTTGTTGGTTTGTTTTCATTTATGGTAAGTATGCAGGCCTCACTGAAATATAAAGAAAGAAACACTTACTGTAACAATAAGACCATTTGCTTTATAAACCGATATGGATCGAGTCTGGCGCTATTTAGTAGTATGCCATGTGCTTAAAGTGAAGTCATGCAATCCTTTACATGCGGTAAATGACGAGTATAAACGAAAATGTATGAGTATAACCGATAGATGCCGTGTATAACTGGTATACGTGTAGGACGAGAATAATGAGTAAATGATGAGTATAACGGGTATAATACGAGAATTACCGGTAAATGGCGAGTATAACAAAACAATGAAGAGCATTTTTGGTAAATAACTAAGGTACATGACGCGTATCATCGACAAGGTACGAGTATAACCGGTAAGTGACGATTATCATCGGTACATGACGAATACAGCCGGTAAATAATGATTCAAACACTATTGATAATTTCTCTTTTACACGCAAAGAGGGATGTGAGCGTGATATACTATACAGTATATCACTCTAAACTTCCGGAACTGTGTTTGGCTGTTGAAATCCCAGCCTGCATATGTTTTATACAGCGTTTCATAGTGTACATGTGTTTCTACGCTGGGCTTAACATTTCAGATGAAGTCACGTGATGTAAACAAATCACTTCTCCATCCATTGTCACTGACTGTGTTTTTAATTCCACCACGGTTAATAAATGTTCTAGAGTATCAAGCAGATATGAACATGTTCTCTCCAACAGTACCATTAACGTTTCCAAGAATACAATGAATAAAACGGACAAAAACATGTGTTTGCCTGTTTTAGCGAGTCAAGATTGATCTCCGCGTTGCTATTTTTAGCTGTTGTCAAAATAAATGACATTTGTTGTATTGCAATCGTAACATATTTAATATGAATTAAATGTTCATATACTGTTCATAAAACCGATTTCAAAATGCTTTGTTAGTTGAACAGGGGGGTAAATATAGAACAGCCAACACGTGATTCAATGTCATGTCAGGACAGAACATAGCTCCACCTCAGTTGTTTCCCTTTTAATAATTACGTATCATAATGGAAATATATTTCACGTTGTCTTATATCACGATTTGGCCTTCGTGAGTAATTACTACAAACTTGAACCCCAAATGAGATTTTCTATTTTTTGACAAAATATGTTCAAAGTCGTCTGCTGCAGAATTGTCGTATGAGGGAAAGGGTTAAAGGTAATGTTTAACCTTTTTTTCGTGTTGCATTCAGTATATGGCATTGAATGTCTAATTAATAATAACGTTGTATATATAGCCTGATAATTACTAGTTTTAAATACATATTTTACATTGTTGACAAAAATGCTCAAAGATTTAATATTATGTATTAATTTACTGAAAATATAATGTTTCCTGCAATAAATTGATTTACATTGTTCAAGTACATGGTATTGAATTATGAACCTACATTTATTTTCAAAATTAACACTTATAAACAACAAATCAAAATTATGCTGTCATATTCCGTAAAATAACATATAACTTGCAATATAAAAGAAAGGCCGACGTTGAGATTAGTTTTGGAAATCTATGTAATCTCTTTAAATGAAATCTTAATTATGGAATAGAAAGCGTTAAATGGAGAACATACTTATAATAAGCGATTTCTCAATATTTTGACGATTGTAACCGGGAATGACGAGTACATGTTTTACTAGTAAATGATGATTATAATCGGTAAATGACGAGTACATGTTTTACTAATAAATGATGATTATACTCGGTAACTGACGAGTACATGTTTTACTAATAAATGATGATTATAATCGGTAAATGAAGAGTACATGTTTTACTAGTAAATGATGATTATAACCGGGAAATGACGAGTACATGTTTTACTAATAAATGATGATTATAATCGGTAACTGACGAGTACATGTTTTACTAATAAATGATGATTATAATCCGTAAATGAAGAGAACATGTTTTACTAGTAAATGATGATTATAACCGGGAAATGACGAGTACATGTTTTACTAATAAATGATGATTATAATCGGTAACTGACGAGTACATGTTTTACTAATAAATGATGATTATAATCGGTAAATGAAGAGTACATGTTTTACTAGTAAATGATGATTATAACCGGGAAATGACGAGTACATGTTTTACTAATAAATGATGATTATAATCGGTAACTGACGAGTACATGTTTTACTAATAAATGATGATTATAATCGGTAAATGAAGAGTACATGTTTTACTAGTGAATGATGATTATAACCGGGAAATGACGAGTACATGTTTTACTAGTAAATGATAATTATAACCGGGAAATGACGAGTACATGTTTTACTAGTAAATAATGATTATAACCGGGAAATGACGAGTACATGTTTTACTAGTATATGATAATTATAACCGGGAAATGACGAGTACATGTTTTACTAGTAAATGATGATTATAATCGGTAAATGACGAGTACATGTTTTACTAGTAAATGATGATTATAATCGGTAAATGACGAGTACATGTTTTAATAGTGAATGATGATTATAATCTGTAAATGACTAGTACATGTTTTACTAGTGAATGATGATTATAATCTGTAAATGACGAGTACATGTTTTACTAGTGAATGATAATTATAATCGGTAAATGACGAGTACATGTTTTACTAATAAATGATGATGATTATACTCGGTAACTGACGAGTACATGTTTTACTAATAAATGATGATTATAATCGGTAAATGACGAGTACATGTTTTACTAATAAATGATGATTATAATCGGTAAATGAAGAGTACATGTTTTACTAGTAAATGATGATTATAACCGGGAAATGACGAGTACATGTTTTACTAATAAATGATGATTATAATCGGTAACTGACGAGTACATGTTTTACTAATAAATGATGATTATAATCGGTAAATGAAGAGTACATGTTTTACTAGTAAATGATGATTATAACCGGGAAATGACGAGTACATGTTTTACTAGTAAATGATAATTATAACCGGGAAAGGACGAGTACATGTTTTACTAGTAAATGATGATTATAACCGGGAAATGACGAGTACATGTTTTACTAGTATATGATAATTATAACCGGGAAATGACGAGTACATGTTTTACTAATAAATGATGATTATAACCGGGAAATGACGAGTACATGGTTTACTAGTATATGATAATTATAACCGGGAAATGACGAGTACATGTTTTACTAGTAAATGATGATTATAATCGGTAACTGACGAGTACATGTTTTACTAGTAAATGATGATTATAATCGGTAAATGACGAGTACATGTTTTACTAGTGAATGATGATTATAATCTGTAAATGACGAGTACATGTTTTACTAATTAATGATAATTATAATCGGTAAATGACGAGTACATGTTTTACTAATAAATGATGATTATAATCGGTAAACGAAGAGTACATGTTTTACTAGCAAATGATGATTATAATCGGTAAATGAAGAGTACATGTTTTACTAGTAAATGATGATTATACTCGGTAACTGACGAGTACATGTTTTACTAGTAAATGATGATTATAATCGGTAAATGAAGAGTACATGTTTTACTAGTGAATGATGATTATAATCGGTAAATGACGAGTACAGGTTTTACTAGTAAATGATGATTATAATCGGTAAATGAAGAGTACATGTTTTACTAGTAAATGATGATTATAATCGGTAAATGAAGAGTACATGTTTTACTAGTAAATGATGATTATAATCGGTAAATGAAGAGTACATGTTTTACTAGTAAATGATGATTATAATCGGTAAATGAAGAGTACATGTTTTACTAGTGAATGATGATTATACTCGGTAACTGACGAGTACATGTTTTACTAGTAAATGATGATTATAATCGGTAAATGACGAGTACATGTTTTACTAGTAAATGATGATTATAATCGGTAAATGAAGAGTACATGTTTTACTAGTGAATGATGATTATACTCGGTAACTGACGAATACATGTTTTACTAGTAAATGATGATTATAATCGGTAAATAAAGAGTACATGTTTTACTAGTAAATGATGATTATAATCGGTAAATGATGAGTATAATCGGTAAAGGACAAATATTATCGGTAAATGAAGAGTATACGTCTAAAGTATGAATAGGAAGTGTATCCTGAGTGATCAGCCGTTATGTTATTCACACCAACAATGAAGGCCGGGAGAAGCAACAACTACATCTATGGCCCGACACGAGCTCGAATTCCAGCCTCCCGCTTATGAAGCGGCCGCTCTATCTACTAAACCACTGGAGTGTGTATTTGATTGGAGGTATACTTCGTGAAATAAACCATATATACTAAAGTCAGAAATAGACTAAATTAATTACTTTTTCCCCATTGTTTTATTGTCTTATCGATGCCTGCATGTATGTTCGTGTATGGTTACCATGAGCTGTTTATGATTGAGCCGAAAATAAAATTACAGTTCTATTCTATTCATAAGGCAACTTCTTAGTCATCCTTTGTTTAACGAAAGGATAGAGACACACTATTTAAAATATGTCATTTCGACTTCAAAAACGGCGCCTCTATATACATAAAAAATATCGATTCTTATTTCACAACTATCTTGTTGGAATTTGTGAGACTCCAATTTTAGTCGCATGGAATTGTCAATGTCTTTCACACGATCTAGACACTCTGTCAATTTAAAACCATTTAAAGGCTTAACACTTCCTCACTTACATACATTTTCTGAAGTCTCTGCAGCAGACGTCTTTTGAAAACCGTGTGACAAAATAAAAATCTGCTCAAAATGAGCTTTTTCTTCTATTACCACAATGATTTCAAATCTCTTCAATAATCATATTTCCATGTATAGAGCGATTCTTTATTTGTACTGCTGTAGTGTTGCTGCATGTGGGAAGGAGTTAAATCGTATTATATTAGTGCGTTAAAGTTTGATATTACCATGGCGTCTATCTAACAGTACAGCGGCTAATCAAATCGTTCCTTTACCCCTAACGACATTTACATGCAACGTCGCACAACTTCATATGCGTATATAACACTGTTCTAAATATGGGAGTATAGTGCATTTACTGTTTAGTTTTATTTGGTATTAAACATTAACTCTAGAGAATAAAATAACGAATATTAATGAAAATTCTGCGGGAATATTTTAATAGTCATAACAACGTTTATAACCTCCTAAACATTCATCAGAGATATTTTGTTTTTCTCGCAAAATGGCTGTATGCACAGAGGAAGAAGAGAGCCTTTTTTTGAAGAGTTATATATTCCGACCACCTTTTCTTACGGCTCAGTTACCGGGTAAGCTACCCTTAGCCGTCAGTATAATACCCGTGGAACCAGATCTGTCTCAGCATCAATATTAAGGATCCTTATCGACGCTGCTTCACAAAAGTTTCTTTAAACATTCTATGAATACTGATAAATGTAATTAGCAAACAGTGCAGAATCAGTTCATACTGCGTATATGCGCTGACTGATTTAATCTGTACACTTATCTCAAATGTCTTCCGGTAGGTTCATGCGGAGCGCCTCTCTGCAAAGATAAGGAATCCGCTGTGGTCGAGTGGTTAGCGTCGGGGATTTCGTAACCGGGTGTCCCGGGTTCGATCCCCAGTCGCGGCACTACGGTCATGGTGGAGTGCCCTTGGGCAAGGCACATTTTCTAGCCTAGTACTGGTTTGTTTACCCAGGGATCATGAATAATTAAATTTAATTGCGCGCTAAATGACCTTAGCTGTCGATGCGCCATAAAACAATATACATTCATACATTCATTCTTGATCAAACTGCATGCTTGTTTTAGTCAGTTCTTCGACGTAGTCGTTCTATAGAGGTTCCATTGAGGCTTGTTAAACTCTATGACAATCAGAGAAGATCCTGATCTGATCCTGCACGAGACTTATTTGTATCTTCACTGGCTGCCAAGACGACAAGCCGGATTTCGTATGACCTGATCAATTGCATCTCACACCCACATTATCTTGTCCTTTTGAACTGTCCTTGCAACTGGTTTAATCACAATTTGTGTGTGGACCGATCTTGAACATAGCATGAGCCAATCCATAGAAAAAGATAATAGTTGACTTTTGTGAATAGTGTAGATCTAGTGCAGCATGTGCATTCGATGCATCTGCTCAAGGTCTACACCGTTCACATATTACTTACGCAATATTGTTAGAAGATTTAGTGAACTTGTGTATATTTATGGTAAGAATGACGGCGTGATCTTAACCGGCACTGTTCAGAAATACCAATGTATACAGTTTTACATGGACGGGTTCATTAACGAAAGAATCTCGTTAAGCATCAAAAGCTACGTAAACAACAATGTACACTAATAGTTACCCATAAGAATGTGCTGGCTGATCATGGTCTGTGTTTCCGATAATGCGGTATAGTGTTGTGTAAACTAATTTAACTACTGTATTTTTTGTACAATTTTAGTTCTTTATTTACACTTAAAGGTGCTGAATTCCAGATTATAGATAGTATAGTCAAAGGTTTAAAACTGTTCAAAAGTTGTCTTGAAATATTAATATCTTAATTCTGGGATAACAAAATATTAATATTTTCACTTACCAGTACAATAAACATCTAAATATTGAACGTTTATGCTTCATTTTTACTGGGTAGACATACCCAGTAAACCAAAATTTGTACATGTTCATGACTTTCAATTTACTTTTTTTCAACATTTACTGCCAAAATAGTTTAGAACTATTTATTACCTATTTTGTTGTCACTATCAGCCATATTTGCAGAAATTTCAACATTTCAAAATTGTGATCTCCATCTGGATTTCAATACCTTTAAGAAATAGCTTGTATTCTGTAAAGTAAGATAAGATGCTACTGGTTACCCATTTGGTTACCAAAGGCAATTTAAGGCTTTTACAAACAATGCAGATTCATGTGAGACAGCGCATACTGAGCTGCCTCTCCTGAAATCAGCATTGTTTGTCGCTTAGACATTAAAATTAATGGAAGATTCGACTTTTCGAAATTTGGCAATGAAAGATTGAAAGTCGTGCATATATACGCACACGGGATTAGAGATAGGATTATATGACACGTATCCAAAACTCGTTACAAGGACGATTTAAATTCTTGTCAAATCGGAATAACTGCTGGCTTTCATTTCCATTACAAATCTTTTAATTCTGGAATGTGGTCCTTCAATTTAAGCGCTTCAAGATTGAAATTTGATTAGTTAAATTTGGACCCGGTGCCAATACAGATTATTTCTGGTCCTCGCTGTTTTCTCGTTGTCGCAAGGAAAGGGGACTGTTAAAGTCGTAAACTAACGCGACATAATGTGATCTTCAACACTCGTATATGCTCTGATAACGTATGATTATATTGCTGTTTCTTAACGTATATTATCATTTAATTGTTTGTATGTGTATGTTATGTTATGTTTTTATGTATTATGTCTGTCTTTGTCATATAATTGTTTGGTAAATGGCCAAAGGCTAACATATTGCTGATTACCAATACATTTGAAATTTGAAACAAATGTGTTGTTTGATGACGTATGTCGAGGGCTTGGCGTGAAACGGTTATAACTAAAAACCTATTTTGAAATCTCTGGTTTAGGGGCAATTTTGACCCCTTTGTAAACAATGGAAATTTAGGTGCCATTGCTCAGAACGAGCAATGGCACCTAAATTTCCATTGTTTACCAAAACAAAAAAAGATTTTAGACTGTATGGCGAGGTGATTAACCTTGGTAAAAAAATATATTTTAGTTCACGCCAAGCCCTCGATATCCTCAATTTGTTTGTTCGTTTTAATGGTGTATAGCGCCGCCTACAGCATTATCCCAGATAAATCACGGCGTTTCCTGTTTAACTCTCCCCCTATATACACATATTATAACGCCTATGTAGCAGACGACTTTTGAAACCATTATGGCTAAAGGAAAAGTTGTTTATGAGCATTTTTTTTCCATTTGCTATAATGATTTCATCTATATTCAATAACAATATTTCCATTTAAAGATATTCCCTATAGTTTGGCCTTGGTGTATTTAAACTCGTCTGCTGCATATTTGTTGTACGTGTGAAAGGATTTAGTTGTCAGTTCTACTGGTCCATTCATCCTGACACCATTGAGACAGTTGTAATACTAGCCATTACTACCATTTATAAAGTATTTAGAATGACCCTGGTGAGTATCGAACCCGAAATGATATTAAACATGTATTCCAAACCTACGAGAAAACCAACATTATGGACCCTGTGTAAAGTATCGACCTGGATCAGCCTAAGCATGCCGCGCAGGCTTACCCGGACAGACTTGTTTCACCTCCTGTGGATGTTCTGTTTCAGGAATCATTACACTATAACTCTATCCTCCTGAGACGGAATGTGTCGGCCCGAATTAGCGGACTGCGCAGACTGATCTCGGTCCATACATTACGCAGAGTCCATAATGTTGGTTTTCTCGTGGAACGGCTCGTACATATTATACATCGACAAGCGATGATCCAGATCTGCCTGTTCGCCAGAATAAGAATTTAGCCAGTTCGAAATTTAGCCGGCACGATTAATCTAGATCTCTGACGAACAGTTTTAACTGAAAACAGCCTCAACGAGCAGGCACATCGATCGTGCATGCGTATTTGTCATTAATTCTGAAACCACAGAGGATGGGTTTTGTATGACATTTCCCATTGCCCATTGCTTGCACATCCATTAAAGCCATGCAACGGGGTGACGTTACTTGAAACGTTGCTGAAGACATGCACCGTTGGATTAAGTATTCATGAGTCATTAAACTAGACCTACTATCAAAGCAGTGACTATGAATGACGCTTAATGTTTCAAACAAAGTTATTCTGATGGGTATATATTAAGAAGGAGGCAACGATCAATAATTTCCAAGTTCTCTTATACTATTTAATGAACATGCTTTGTAATAATAATATCAACCATATGGTGTGAAAAAGATTGTGAATGCTTCAATCGAATAATGTTAACATATTGATTATGAAGACATTCCTGTGACAATTCCCTTCGGCATAAACACGAGGAAATTAGTATCTTCTAGCAAAAGGTTCAATTAAAGTGAAAATAAATTACAGTGTAATTACTGAGACAAAAGACACAAATGGTGCTAGGGGAAGCAACACAAACGTCCCTTCATTATCCCCGACCATTGACATTTCATTTTTAGAAAACTCATCTACTTTCAATTAAAAATAACGATTTTGTATAATAATTTTGAAATATAAAATAGCGGACACTGTGTATTACACTGGTATCAATATAGGATTAAAAAAAAGCCCCCAGTTAATTCATTCAGTTCAAAAAGCCTGATATTTTATGTTCATTAGTTACTGTTGCTTAACAGGTATTGTTGTTTCTCCATGAAGGCATTTCATAACCATATATAGGCGTCGTTTCAAAAAAGGCATACATTATCTGTATTCGCAACATGGCCATATATAGGTGTCGTATCAAAGAAGACATACATTATCTGCATTCCCAATGCACATGGTCCTTACGTCATATGCCCATCGTTACCTGGGCGATCATCTATAATCCTTAACTTCTATAACAGTGCGGAAAAGTAATAGCCTAATGCTACCTTTAACCTTTTTCCCACATACAGACGCTTTCTGACGAGACTGTAGCAGACGACTTTTGAAAATATTGTGACAAAAGAAGAAATTTCTCAGAAGGAGCAATTTCCACATTTGTCATAATGTTTTCAATTTTATTCAATAAATACACTTTACTTATAAAGATTTTCAATGCTTTTGCCCTTGATGTTTTTAAACTCGTCTGCTGCAATTTCGTTGACGCCGCGTGGAAGCGCGGCGTCAGTATGGGATAGGTTTTAATTTTGTATCATGGGGTGACGTAATCGAAAAGGGAGCAACCAACAAATATTACTGTAAAGAAAAACTCTGTAATATGTTTGAAAAAACAGCCTTTATGATTGAATAAATTTATTAACTGATTTAAGAAACAACAAGATACAAACTATGTACATCGTTTACCGTTGTTACAAAACTTTAGACACATTTTAATTGTTTTCAATAACTGTTCCCCAACTAACTAGGCTAAGCTTTAAGAAAATAGAAATATGTAACGTTACGATACAAACACATTGTTTAATGCACACAGAGAAGTACATACTATTGTCTTGTTCATATGCCAGATTTCAGAGAAACAAAAACTAATGGAAGATGTAGCATGAATGTCATCAAAAATAGCAACGCCATGCGAACACTGCAAATCGGATATTCGAGACGTGCATGAATTCAGATCCGTCTGCGTATGTGCGTACTCTTATCAGGATAAATTAGCCGTCCCGCGAGAAAACCAACAATATGGCCTCTGCTTAATGTATTGACCCAAATCAGCCTGCGCAGTCAGCATTGACTGGTCCGGGCCGACACATTCCGTCTCAGGGGATAGAGGTATAGAGAAATAATTCCTGAAACAGAAAAAACACACGAGGCGAAAAGTGTACTTCCGGGTTAGCCTGCGCGGCATGCTTAGGTCCACAATGTTGGTTTTCTCGCGGGACGTGAGGCTGCGGCGATAGACATCTGCGTAATGTATCGACCAGATCAGCCTGCGCTGTCCGCGCAGACTGATCCGGCCGACACATTCCGTCTAAGTGGGACATATGTATAGAGTAGTTATTCCTGAAACAGAAAATCCACAGGAGGCGAAATGTGTCTATCCGAGTAAGCCTGTGCGGCATGCTTAGGCCGATCCGGGTCGATACTTTACGCAGATTCCACAATGTTGGTTTTCTCGCGGGACGGCTCATATATCCTGATAAGAGTACGAGTACGCAATTTAATCGTTATTGTCATTTACCCTTTCCCTCATACAGACGACACATCACGCCAATGCAGCAGATTTTCTTTTCAAAACCTTGTGACATAAGGAGAAACTGCACATGATGAGCATTTTCCCCTTTAACCGCAATGTTTTCAACTCTATTACATTTATAAAGAACGTTAAGTGGTATCGGCTGCAGCTTGGCTGTGTGTGCGAAATGATTAAGTTCAAGGCTTCCGAATGTCGGTGTGCGTGTGACATGTTCTAAAATGTTAACGAACTATTCAGAATGTTCTTGCCTAGACAGTGATAACTATACTGCGTCTACAGAAAAACAATGTGATACAAATGACACAAGCAAATGACACACACATATGACAGAAACAGGTTTATCAGTAATAACCGCAAAATCCTACCAATGCTGCTGGAATTCTGAGACAATATCATATTATATTTTGGCGATGTCGCCACCGTTCTAACAACATTAGCATAATATTTGGCACGCATGCAATGGCACGTCGTGATTTAATTGCCGATCATTTCTGTTTTCAAAGTTTTTAAACCAATGAGTGAATCCTCATTCCTATATCGAATCACAACACATGGATGTTGCAATATAAGTATAAACGAAAGTCAAACATTTATATTAATCTTAAGTTTGTATGATAAGTCATAATTTATATATAAGATTTGTTTGAAAATGATTTCAATGCATTGTCAAGCGTCTCAATTCGTTCTCAACAATCCGATATCGGATTTAAATGGAAGAATCAAATTAAAAAGTAATCAACAGATCTCTCTGTAAGGCGATTTGAGATGTGTTGTAATAAAACACATTTTCTTTCGAAGATTTGCAATGGATGTCTTTTAATCTCGAATTGCGTAACAAAACGGTTTTCATTTCTCTTCAGTGCAGTTCGCATGACAAGATGTGGAAACAGTGGGTATCCGGTACAGAGTTCACTGATAGGCAGGGCAGGTATCCGGTACAGACTTTATTGACAGGCAGGACAGGTATCCGCCTATTGTAATGTCCCGAAGGTTGGTTTTCCTCCGTCGTGGTCCAATTATATCAAAGATAAATACTCCTGAAAGCGGTTTCGGTTGTTATCGGGCTGTTCTCGGGGAAATAAAGCAACGTATGTTTGAAAAACTATCACTCTAAACTAACTTATGAGCAAAAAACTCAAAAGAATATTTCATGTTGACTAGAATTGTGAACTAAAAGATCTGAGTTTAATTATGAAGTTGAACGTACTGGATGATTTTGAATAGTTGATATACGTGTTTAGCATACACTATTCCTTCTTTTTAATCAGCGATTAAGACATATGAGCTGCTCCGCGGGAAAGCCAACAAAGTGGTCTCTGCGAAAAGTATCGACCCGGATCAGCCTAACCATGCCGCGAAGCAAATCCGGACAGACACTTTTAACCTCCTAAGGATTTTATGTTTCAGTAATCATTACTATATATCTCTTTTTACCTGAGACGAAATGTTTCGGCCCGGATTAGCCCGCGCGGACTGCGTAGACTGATCTAGGTCGATACATTACGCAGAGTCCATAATGTTGTATTTCTCGTGGGACGTCTCATTACTTTTCATGACTTAATTCAAACGTATAACTGCTTCCTGGAGACCTAACAAGTACTCCCTACAATTGTGTTGACAAATCCAGAAGGCAAATCCTAATCATCTAGGGATTCGAGCTCGGGACTTTTCGAATGAGAGGCCAACGTTCTACAACTACACCACTGTCTTTTATGACTTAAGGTATTGATTATAAACAGTTGTTATCGGGTTATGAAAAATATCAAGAGTGTTTAACCCTTTCCCTCATATAGACGCTTTCTGACGCCTCTGCAGCAGACGGCTTTTTGAAAACATAGTAACAAAAGAAGAAATTGCACAAAACGTGCAATTTCTCCCTTTGTCACAATGTTTTCCACTTTTATTCATAGGTTATCCATTCAATTATAGAGATTTTCCAATATTTGACAACATTTGGTTCAAAGTCGTCTGCTGCAAAATTGTCATATGAGTGAAAGGGTTTAATTTACTAGTCAGTTGTTGGTACTCTTATCGTAACAGCAGGGCATCGGTCACAATTACTATTCTGCAACACAAAGGCTCTGCTTGGCAAAGTATCAAACTACCGTTTATATTAGAAACAGATGTCTACTGTGTATTTCCATATTAAATTATTACCACAATGTGATGTATTTATACTATAATATCAAATTATTACCACATTGCGATGCATCTACAATAAGTTAACATACAACTCTCAAATTGATATGACATGAATCATATGTGAATAGAACCCATAATTTAGTAAAAACGATGACTAAAAAAACTTAAGTAATATTATCACGCACTTTCTATTATGCATCTATCTTCATATTCCTTTGTTCCATTGATTCTGTCTGATTTATATATTCAACAATACGTAGCCATCCAGGGAAATTCGAATTCATCTTATTCCGTATAACGTAAAATGACACGAAATCTTGTGTATTCAGTAGTGTCGACCTTTATCCCCAGAAGACCCGACCCGTCGGATACCACATAAATGTTCTTTTGTATGAGAGTTAAATTAATTAGTTTCGTCTGAATTAAACATAACATTTTGTAATACGTTATTGTAGAAACCAGTATATACAACATATTGAATGTAGGCAATAAGTCGACGTTGTATCGGGAGTCGAGTAAACGACCGAAAAGAATCAATCCAGTAGTTTGATATGTGTTTTCCCCATAGCCTAAATAGATAAGGTATCCGCTTCGGGAACGGGGGTCAAATGTTCGAGTCCGAATGGTGACATTTGGGTCCGTTCGGATATAGGTGACTGGTTAGCCGTCAAATAATGTTAAAAGATTGTCCGGAAAGCATGTCCAACCGATGTCTGGCCGAAAGGATATCGAGGGCTTGGCGTGAAACGGTTGTAACTAAAAACCTATTTTAAAAACCCTGGTTTAGGGGCAATTTTGACCCCTTTGTAAACAATGCAAATGTATGTGCCATTGCTGAACGAGCAATGGCACCTAAATTTTCATTGTTTACCAAGAAAAAAGATTTAACGCTTTTAAAGACTTTATGGCGAAGTGATTAACCTTGGTAACAAAATACCAATTTTAGTTACAACCGTTTTACGCCAAGCCTTCGATATATAGGCTTCATGAAATAACAATGTGTCGAGGACAAATGTGTCTCCTAAGTCAGAAATGACGGACACTTTCAATAAGGGCGACACTATAATAAACCAACACTTTACTTCTACGTTCTTATGAGGAGACAGCACAGTGCCGTCCGTTTGGCACCATAAGGCACCATACGTCATATAACTATATAGCTCCATCAAACAGTAAATTGACGCTTGCCTTAACATGCTTATATGAGCTGTTCTGAGAGAAAACAAACATTGCGAAAAGTATCGACCTGGATCAGACTAAGCATTCCGCGCTAGCTAACCCGGACAGACACTTTTACTCTCCTGTGAATTGTCTGTTTCAGGAATCATTACTCAATACCTCTATCCCCCTGAAACGGAATGTGTCGGCCCGGATAAGCATTTTTGAATTGAGCAGGCTGATCTTTGTCGATACATTACGCAGAGTCCAAAAGGTTGGTTTTCTCGTGGATCGGCTCATATTTCGTTCTACCTTGCAGAGCTTTACCACTTCCCATATGCAACCCATATGCAGCAGACGACTTAGAATATATCATTACACATATGCAGCAGACGACTTAGAATATATATTGACATATGTATGAAGAATTTACCCGAAGGAGGATATAATTTGTTAACACTGCGGCATAAATTAAAATTGACCATCATGAGCTTTTTTCCATGTGTCACAATATTTAAAACAAATTTTTTACTGCAGAGGTGCATAAAGCGTCTGTATGTGAGAAATGGTTAATACGACATTTTGTCTGAGACTGAAAAGCATGTTGCGGAATAAAACTGCATAGCTACAACTTTTAATTTTTCCCAAAGCACGATCATACTTCGATTAAATAAATGAAAGCAAAACTTTAAACCCCTGTGATAGACGAGAATAGCATCTGTATGCACAATGAAAATATGTTCATAGGCAATAAAAGTAAATCGGTCTATAAATATTAATGAACCGGTTAAACAATTTGGCCTCCGTTACTCTCCCGTGAGAAATGATTATCGTGTAAATCACACGAAACGAAACCTGATACTACGGTCTGGCGAATAAATTGTGTGTAATCTATAAGATTGTTCTGCAAACTTACGTGCTGTTGAGCAATACCATATTTGGTAATAAATTGAACAATGTTAGATCACATATTATTAAATTTCTTTTAGCCTGGTTATATGAAAATGTACCTTCGGACATATTCAGATCAGCAAATATGATATCAACCTGAACCGTTTGAAAGTCTGATGATGGTCTCACCAGTTTGTAATACTAGCGTAACACAAATACGGTTATGATCACCACAATTTGATTCGTCCTGGGAGAAAAATAACTTTATGCCCTCTGCGTAATGTATCGATCCAGATCAGCCTGCGCAGTCCGCGCAGACTAATCCGGGCCGACACATTCCGTCTCAGGGGGATAGAGGTATAGAGTAATGATTCCTGATACAGAAAATCCACAGGAGGCAAAACTTGTTTATCCGGGTAAGCCTGCGCAGCATGCTTCAGCTGATCCGGGACGATACTTTACGCAATGTTGGTTTTCTCACGGGTCTGCTCAAATGTTTTTTCATACGAGTGTGGTATCTGGCGCTTATTGACTCTCTAAAACTGGATCATATATAGGTAAATATATGTAAAACTGATTGGGGCTACCGTTTATCTTTGTTGTCTTTTGTCAAAAAATGTACCTAGTATAACATAACATGTAAACGGACTGTGAAGGCTATGGTAATGATAAGCATATGTACCTAGTATAACATAACATGTAGACGGACTGTGAAGGCTATGGTAATGATAAGCATATGTACCTAGTATAACATAACATGTAGACGGACTGTGAAGGCTATGGTAATGATAAGCATATGTACCTAGTATAACATAACATGTAGACGGACTGTGAAGGCTATGGTAATGATAAGCATATGTACTTACTCACACGAGTCGACAATATACGCATATGAGCCGTCCCGCGAAAAAAACAACATTGTGGTCTCTGCGTAAAGTATCGACCCGGATCAGCCTAAACATAAAGCGCAGGCTTTCCGGATATACACGTTTGCGGACTGCGCCGTCTGATCTGGGTCGTTTCATTACGCAGAAGCCATAATGTTGGTTTCTCATTACGAACTGAACTCGCTAGATGTGGCTCAAATAAACTAAAACGTAACGCAATGATTGTCAAATAGTAAAGGTCTAATTGTATTCAATAACATTTTTGAACTATTTTAGAGCGCATACACTTTCTTTTACGGTTTTACGGTCGACACTCGCTCGCAAAAGTCGAGTTCATTGCTACGCCAAAAAACCCTCTTTAATCAAATGCGTAAATTACGTTAGTTTTAAGAAAGACACATGTGAATTGAATGTGATTCCATTTCTATAAAGACCAATTTGCACAAGGCGTCTTTTTTAATAGCATTTTGTCTTGCCCATTATGAAGCTTTTTTCTTGAGTTCAATCACCAAGCAAGGCCATGTGGTATCGTTTATGTTTAATATGAACGGCTGTAGACTTATATCTGACAAAGGATGGTCACACACGAAAGGATTTTGTACGATTTAGAACATACGACGTGATGCGAACACGAAGGATGGTCTGTTTTTACACTGACTGCCTTCTTAACAGGTGTAATACATTGAAGTTATCGTTCGACTGCATGCCGTTTAAGAAACTCGGAGACCAGAGAAAGCTTAACTGGTCCCTGCACATGCAAGTCGACAGTCAGGACATTGCGACCACTGTAAATATAGATCAATCTGCTCAGATTAATCCGAATATTGCCTGTTTTCTCTTTAGACAACCTAAAGTCGTATACGCATCCAGACTAAGTATGGACAACGTGTTTGACCAAAACACATCTATATATATACATGTATTGACTTCTAGATTTATTTTAAACTCTCCAAAGGTTATTTTCCACATGACGGAGATCATATGAGTCTTGCGAAAAGATAAGAAGCTTTGACGTTCTTAAGCCGCGTAGCATGAAACTGATCTTCAGGACCTGGCGAACGGCGAATACCCAGATTAGCCTGCGCATCCGCGCAGTCAGATCAGGGTAATTCCCGTTCGACATCTAGTCGTGCACCTATTCGCGATGCCTTTCTAAACCCTTATAACCAAAACTGGACTTTACAAACATGAGATTGACCGTTATTATTGTTGATTTCAAAGTCTCTGGTGATCTATTTTCGTGTGGTCTGGTTAATTTGATTTCGTAAGAAGAAGTCTCTCGGGTTGAATGCAACTGTTTTTCAGTAACTTTCTAGACAAGGAAATAGACGAAGTTTGGCAGATGATGAGAGTTGTCTATTCCGTCTTTAGGTGGGGGAGGGGCTACTTTACTTACGTACGTTTCCATCTGTCAATGTGACAGTGTCGTTTATATCCGCATTCAATTGTGTGCGAAATTCATCTTTATGAAGGGACCGGAATTATTGATAGATATTTGTTCTTTTGCGAGCGCTTACGCACATATTAAAATTAACTAATTTTTCTAATACTCGAGCACGCGTCTCGGGTTGACCGCATAGGTGGAGTAGTGGTAGAGTGTTCGCCTCGGGTGCTTGAGGTCGTGGGTTCTGGGTTCGATCCCGAGCCGGGTCATACCAGATACTGTTAAAATGGTAGTCATGGCTGCCGTCCATGGCGCTCAGGGTTGCGGAGATAGCATTACGACTGCCTGACTGATGTCAGCATAAATGGACCAGTAGTACTAGTAACTTTCCAAGGAAACCTCGTGATATCACTGAAAAAGTATTGAAAGCGGCGTTAAACACCAGATAATCGGAAAGTTTGTTGAATCGCGAATTTCGATTGTTTGGTATTGATGCATCTGGGTACAGTGACGCGTCAGGTTACCCTGTATATACTTACAGTCTCACCACAGCCTTCACTTTTCGAATATTTCCTATAAAAAACCATTAATGCATCTTCCACCATATAAAGTAACATTCCATCTATTTTAGCGCTACTACACATGAGTAGATGAACTGTTCGCCGTGAAATAAATGTTGACAACATTTGTTTAAACCCCAATAAATTAATCAATCAATTTACGCTACTGTAAATTTAAACAATGCCAAACTGGGAGGCCAATACTATCGCCAAATGTTTTGTTTGCTTTATAACAAATAAGCTGCGCATATACATTCAGTCTGATCTTAATCTACGTCATTCGTCACTTATGCTTAAATTTCGACATAATCAGGTACGAACATCGATATATATCAAATGAAAATCCAGGTCCACGATTTTAAACTGTATGGCCATTGTTTTATAGATGCAGAAGTCGTGTGCAGTTGCTTTTTTCTGGAATATTTCCAATGTCGATGCAACAATGTCTAGTGGAACAGACCGTTCCTCTGCTAACCGGTATTTAATGTTATCACTATGAATTCACTAGAAAATAAAGTTAATAAACATCTTATAATTATTCATAAAACATTGATTCATTGGGGTTCAACGCCGTTTTCAACAATGTTTCAGTCATATCATGGCGGCCAGTTCACCTACTCATGAACTTCCTTGCTTTCTCACACCAAAACTCCACACAACATACTTTCCAAGCAACTGGCTGCATTTCCATATAGACAGTTAGCCCTTTGGTGGAAGACGAATGACGCTTGGCTCATTGACTCTTGTCAAACGTCGAAAAGAATGTTGGCCGAGTAGTAGTAGTAGTAGTAGTAGTAGTACAAGCAATAATAGTATAGATATAATCAACATTGTTTACATTACATCTCTTCATCACTAAATTGAAAACCTTAATGTAACATTTGTTTGTATTTAGGTTTCCAGTCCTTTTACACAACAATGTAATACGAGTATACTATATATTACTAAGACCCGGCCAAAACACTTCGAACTGAACGAACTTTTAACATTTTGTAATCTGTTTACTGTTGATTCCCGTCTGTCAAAAGCAATACATAGTTTTATTACAAAAGTGAGAAGTAGGACTCCACTGAACAGTGACAGACCGGCGAGACGTAACTTGGTCGTTAATGGGTTGCAATGTGAAATTATCTTCCTATATTACACAGGGAAGCCTATCAAAGGTCTTTTAGATCCTATCTTAGCTAAATGCGTCTATTACCGTCGATGAGAGGTAAAGGAAGTAAATTGGACCAGACACTCGTATCATCCAGCACATGCTATCGTTTGGCTTCCTTTAATAACGTCGCTCCATTGTACCTCTATTATGTTTGGTTTATAAGACACTGATGTAATAGATACTGGCGGCACTGGAATGCTTTCAGAATTGATTAACAATCATTCAGTTTGATCTTGGTCTACGTCCTTCGTTCGTTTTTCACGTTTAAATTTCGACATAATAAGTCACGATCATCAATAACTATAAAATCAAAATTCAGATTCGCGAATTTATGGTTCGTTTATAAGAAATGGGTTTGGTAGATAGATGCGAAATCGGCATGCTTCCAGATATTATTTACATACATGCGGTCTGATCTTGATCTACGTCCTTCGATTTTAAGATTAAATTTCATCATAACAAGGTACGAACATCAATACATACCAAATCCAAATCGAGACACACGAATTTGAGGTTTATTTAGACTTCGGAATACGTTAATATGCTAATTAACGGAGCTGAATTTTCGGTGATTGTAAGTAAAAAAGCTGATTTAATGATTCAATCCCCCAACTACGTAACCGTTACCTGATCATATCCCACATATCTCGTCTGATTTGAAGACATCTGATATACAAAAGTATTACTAGAACTTTGCGAGTCTAGTTTTGATATGAAGTTTAAACTGTTTTGGGAAAAAGAAGAACAATATTTTTACTTCATTTCGCATTTTTTACAATATATAGTTTTCGTTTGAATCCGATCGCACGTTTGGTATTTTCTCACACACATAAGTAAGACATTTCAGGAATAACAGTTATACTTTTAGAGGTTTTAAAAGTACTGAAACTGATTATAAATTTGTTTAAAATACATCTTGTTAAAAGTAAAAATAATGTTTCTGTAAATGACAAGATTGTTTGAGTGTCAAGCGTAAATTATGAATATGACGTCATTTCAACAATTAGTAACACATGTCTTCCTTTGACATCCACAGCGTCATCATTCTTCACGAAGCCCACGTACATATAAGAAAAAACAAGACAGGTTGAACTATATGAAAATGTAAAATCCCACAATCGAAAATGTTGTCACTATCACCGGTTTTCTCATGAAGTGGCCCAATATATATTTAAAATCAAACTTCGGTGGCTCGAACTCGGAGGGCCCAGAATAAATAGTTCGAGGCATTGAATTGCACTTCGCTAATATAGTTTAAGAAGAGAATGAGACGTTTATCTATGTCGAGGATTGTTGACCAGTCGAACTGGTGTTTAAGAAAATCACATAGAAAAAGAGAAATTTATATAAAAATACATCATTGAAAGGTGATTGTGATAAATACGAAACGCCTTAATCAACAGAATAAAGAGCTGACGAGACTAATTGTAGGTGTGAAAAACAGTCGACTGAAAGGTGACAATTTACCTGTTCGACCATGTGTAATAAGATAAGACAATTGTTTATTAACGTGACCTGTGTAAATTTACATACATGAATAACACATTGTATACACATTTCACCACACCCGGCCCATTGCGCCTATACGTCACCATAAAATATATACATAATATTAACTCATTTAGTCACATGAAATGAGTGATTTACAATCGTACAATCATTTGGTAACAGTGTGTGCAATGAGACATCGCACTCATTATGCAATGTCTATTTTCACACAGTCCGTTCAACGCTGTTCTGAAACACGGATCTTCCGCAATGCATAAAGGTATCTAATTTACAGGGGTAAAAAGGGATTACACCCAAAGTAATATATCTACCATACCTAGCTGACCACCTCTTTAGATAGCTCTTAACAATGAACTTCGCACATTAACGGTGGTGAGTATTAATCAGAAATGACAGTTTTTCGTGATCACTTAATTACTTAATTCATTTCAAATGTCAATATAAAAATCACACTTTACCAAGTTCGAAAGTGAAGGTGTTCGAGCTTTCCGTAGTTGGACAACTTGAATTGCATAATGTTTTGATCGACACCGAGAGACGAGTTCAAGCTATCCATGGTGTTCGAGCTTTCCCATGTTCAAGCTAGCGAGGTATGACTGTATAAGTAAGTAAATCTTTTATTATAGTGAAATATGTATAACAAAACAAACGTATAACAAAATATAATAATGGGTAAACACCAATGTCACTGTTAAGAAAAAGAGATATTTACACAGTGAGTACATTTCACTGTTCCACCTAATAAACACATATATCTACATAAGTACACAGGACTGAGTCGCTCATGTCGTTGGCATGTTTCCTAGTACAAAGACAACGTACATTCCAATTACGTGCCCAATTTCGATTGCATGACCCTAATCATTCTTATACTATATACAACAAGAGTTGCTGCAAGAAGCAGCAATTCGATGTCAGCATGTTATGGCTTAAGAACTACTGTTTGATTCGAAAAACGCGAAACCCGCTTTTAAATATATGATATAAATATATGTTAACAATATGACGGTAAAATACGGCGCATGCGCAAGCCCATTGTCCATTGCACCAGTGGTAGTTCTAAACACAACCAATATATGCACTGGTGCGCAATACGTTTTCGTCACTGTTAACTGGGTGCGTGTTTCATAAACAGTTCATAAACAGTTTCGTTTCGCAACAGCGATTTACGCCCTTTCTAGAAAAGATTAATGACACTATTGCAAAACAAGACAATAGTAATGAAAAGTATCTTACAAATAAAGTGTTTGCTGAAAAGGCCTCAAAATGCATCTGCAGCTCGGAAAGTTTCCATACTACAACGATGGTATTTACCGACTTTGCTGTAGACGAATAACTATAAGAAATTTTAAAAACAAAAAACAACATTGAGGGTAAATGAGAAATTAGTCATAACGGTCAATGTCTCCGTTCCCGTAATGTTTATAATAACTATTAACCATTTTTTTAATATTTCAAATTATCCTAACGTTAATTTTCATTGCCAACTTTCGGGAAATCCGGTGTCTCGAAAGCTCCTATTGAGTTATATATGGAAAACATTGTTAAATTGGTCCTACAAATAAGTTAATGAATGGATCATTTCAGTTCAAACGAATATGTTATGAAAACTTATGCTCTTTCGTATGATACTTTTAATATGATTCTATGATTTTAATGTGTTAGTCCTATTTAAGGTTTTGTCGGTCACCCAAAGTTACATTGAAATAAGAAGGAGCTAAAGATTGTTCTGCTTTATTAAGGTATTTGGAAACATCCGATCCCTTCATTTCAAACGGTCCAAGATGCAGAATGTTGTTCTCTTTCAGTTGTTCTAATACAAACAATTATTGTTTTAAATATATGTTGGTTAGCAAGAGATCAGTGTCGAATGATTTTGGATCTCAACGGATCTGCGTACATCGACCGTCTTTAAAGCGACAGTTTCTAAAGCGAAAGCTATCTATTCATATACAATTGAACAATCGGATACGCTATACTATTAGTTAATAAAATAGTTTGTGGTCTTTCCCGATAATGCTATATCGTGTGATTCAAGAACAACTCATACGCAAAGGCGGAACCGATAAATCCCATGATCGCAAAAGTACAGTGAGCTTAGCAGTGTGTAGATTAACACGTCTATCTTGATCGTGGAACTAGATATAGTTAAGTTTAATAGGAACCAACCAAGAAGATGCATTGTCCTTTTCGTTTAGTAGAGAAAACCGTATTTTATCCTAGAAATGTCGTTATTTCTTCTCGAAGGCCATCTTACTAGATTTACAACGTCAATAAAGGGTAAATAAGGATAATGATTCTGTCTCCATATGTCAGTCATACCTCCTGATATAGTAACCATAACGGTGTTGTTGTTTTTTCGGTTTAACGTTTGATTTAGTGCAGACAATTTTTTATTCATTCAATGTAATGTACAAAGTTAAGTTCGTACAAACAATTTATGTACGAGATTGGGAACCAGCTTAACTCTTTCAGCGCCGAACTTTTTAAAGCAGACTCTTCTATGTTAAAAATCGGGCGTCTCCATTTCTCCTTAAAATAAGACTTTTGGAATAGTTTTATAACTTAAAGGTAAACAATGCTGATTCCAGGTGAGACAGCTCGTCACGAGCTGATACACATGAATCACTATTATTAGCAAAAACCTTAATATTGGCTTTGGCGCTGAAAGAGTTAATTGAATTTCTTATCGATATATCTATATACTACGGACAAGACATAGTTCTACTTTAATACTTAACACCACGGAAATTCAAACCAGAATAACATATATTTTCTTAAACTTATAACTTTTTAATAATAATTTAATAACAAATAAATCAATGAAACCACGTGAATGTATTAAGAGTACATGGCAACACGGAAACTTTCAGGATGCCTGTCTATAAACGATGCCATGCTTAGAATGCGTATATAGAGGGCTTGGCGTGAAACGGTTGTAACTAAAAATGGTATGTTTTATTACCAAGGTTAATCACCTCGCCATAAGCGTTAAATCAATTTTCTTGGTAAACAATGGAAATTTAGGTGCCATTGCTGGTTCTGAGCAATGGCATCTAAATTGGCATTGCTTACAAAGGGGTAAAAATTGGGTAAACCAGGGTTTTCAAAATAGGTTTTTAGTTACAACCGTTTGGGTAAACCAGGGTTTTCACGCCAAGCCCTCGATATCTTCCTATTTGACAAAGTAAAGCGTCCATTGAGACATTAAATGAATCCGTCCATGGGAAAAGATAAGTGTAGGCTTTTGTGCACTCTGTAGATGTAGATATGTGCATTCTCACAGTCTGAACGACCTACACGATACAGATACGTATTACTAACACACGCTCAATAGAAGCTTCTACCACTGTTTGTAGATTCTGATACTACGGAGCCGATGTACATAATAATCTGAACATACACAGTGTATAATTGCTAACGTGTACCTTTTCTCTTGGTCGGACTCAACCACAATTTCTTTCTGTCGACAAAAAACAGAACCAGCAATAAACCTCTTCATGCGAAAATCAACCTTCCGGGAGCATCCAGTTTATTTTAAACCTCCGGCGCAGTTTGATCCGGATCTCGATCGATCGTGATCTAGTCGTACAGGGACTGGAAGTTCATCTATGAGACAATAACCCAATATTCAAGTATGTAATGAAATCACATTAACCATTAAGTAGAAAACCTCCAAGACCAACGTCCAAGTGACCTGGCGTATTTATATCATGAATGTTGTTAAACAAAATGATATTCAGTCTACTTTGAATGGTGATAACATTCACGGAATCCTAGTGGTTTAAGCAATCGTCCCGACAGCAGCAGGTTTATCATATTCAAATACCATCGGCGCCAGTTGTGTCCCTGCTGATAGTTTGGTTTAATACTTCAGAAATGTCTCGACTCTCTCAGTAAAGGTGACACCTTTATAAACAAACCTCATATATTTAACTGCGTTATGCGTCTTCCGAATTGGTAGTATTTATTACAAGCTGTCCCACTGAGTTCCAGCAATTTGACTAGACATAACTCATCATATATTGTCATGCGTTATACCAAAGATGATGCGTTATGTCAAAGGGAAGCAATTCGGATAAGCGAGCAGGGCCAGGCAGACAATTGTGTCCTGGGAATTTCAGATGAATCCATAAGACTGAAGTTGTCTCCCATTCGACTATAACTCTTTTGGTAAGAGTTGAAAGTGCTTTCTATAAAGTTGAATACCCTCTGACTGATTTGTAGTGGAAGACAGTGGTGCAGAGTGTCTACCTCTCGCAACAAAGGTTCCGGGTTCGATTTTTGTGATGAATTGTTCTGACTTTGGGATTTTTCCACACAAACGGCGCGAGTCCTAGTTAAGTCTCCAGGAAGCAGACATTCAGCGTGATTAATATAAGCTGAAAGCTTGTTTCTCAATCGATGTGAAATATATAAGTTTAAACTAAACAAAACATTAGTTGCTTTAAGCTTTACTGTATACATGTATTTTCTGAAATTGAAAGTAAAATTCACTGCTGGATAAGGGTGACATTTTATTAGACCTCATAGCTCAAATAAACGCCAACATGTGAGTTTTTGTGTGCTTTATATGTATATTGTGACCAAGTGTATCCCTTTTAAATGATGAATTCCTGGCATACCATTGTAGATCCAGATACGTCATTGTTCAAAGATGTACTTGCACGTACGCATGTATCTATACATGTTTTATACTGACAGAGCGGTACCTTACGCTTCGATGCCAATACATCGATTTGTTCATTTCCCACATCTAAGCAATCACACTCTGTTTGAAAGAGTCCATCCATTGATAACGATAATAAATTAAAAAGAAAACATCTTCATTGTTTTCCATTTTGTTATTTCATTATTCTGTTAAATGTGCATAAGGCATGCACATCCCTATTTATAGCATGATAGCTAGTCAAGAAATATGTCGGGACGACATGAATACAGAAACCGTAAATAACAGACCTCATTAAGTTTATGGAGGTATAACGGAGAGACATGAATGCACCATCGTATATAACACACCTTGTATATAGTTATTGAAATGTGTCGGGATGACATGCCACCATCGTAATAAACACATTATATATAATTATAGAAATATGTCGGGACGACATGAAAACTGTCATCGTAATAAACACATTATATATAATTATAGAAATATGTCGGGACGACATGAAAACTGTCATCGTAATAAACACACTCTATATAATTATAGAAATATGTCGGGACGACATGAAAACTGTCATCGTAATAAACACACTCTATATACTTATAGAAATATGTCGGGACGACATGAAAACTGTCATCGTAATAAACACACTCTATATACTTATAGAAATAGGTCGGGACGCCATGAATAAGGCCATCGTAAATAACACCCTATATAATTATAGAAATATGCCAGAAAGACATGAACACTTTCATCGTAAATGACAAACCCTTTATAGTCATAGAAATGTGTTGGGACGACATGAATACCGCCATCGTAAATAACACACCCTATATAATTGTAGAAATATGCCAGGAAGACATGAACACTTTCATCGTAAATAACAAACCCTTTATAGTAATAGAAATATGTTGGGACGACATGAATACCGCCATCGTAAATAACACATTATAAATACTTATAGAAATATGTCGGGACGATAGGAAAACTGCCATCGTTAAAACACACCCTATATACTTATATTAATATGTCGGGACGACATGAATAACGCAATCGTTAATAACACACCCTTTGTAATTATAGAAATATATTATCATAGACGATATGAAAACTGCCATTGTAAACTCAAATTCTATATAATTATAGAAATTGTCGGTACGACATGAATAACGCCATCGTAAATAATACACCCTTTATAATTATAGAAATATGTTGGCACGCCATGAATACCGCAATTATAAATAAAACACTCTAAATATTCATAGAAATATATTGGGTGGGTCAACATAAATGCTGCCATCATAAATAACATACTAGATATAATTATAGAATATGTTGGGAAGACATGAACACCATCATCGTAAATTACATATTGTTTATATTCATAGAAATATGTTGGGTCGACATGAATACCGCCATCGTAAATAGCACTAGATATAATTAAAGAAATACGTTGGGACGACATTAATACCGCCATCGTTTATAACACACGATAGTTAATTATAGAAATATGTTGGGATGACAAGAATACCGCCATCGTAAAAAACACCCCCTTTATGTGTATAGAAATATGTAGGGAAACCTGAATATATCAAGCATAAATAACACACACTATATATTCATAGTAATATGTTGGGACAACATGAATACCTCAATCGTAAATAACACATACTATATATGTATAGGACTAAGTAGGCCCAACATGAATACTGCAATCATAAATAACACACTCTATATATTCACAGAAATATGTTGGGTCGACATCAAAGAGGAAACGGAAATAACACACACTTTATGATTAAAGAAATATGTAGGGACGACATTGGTACTGGAATCCTACATTTTAAACACTCTATTTATTCAAAGAAATATGTCGGGACGATATAAATACAGCCATTATAATTAACACACCCTATAAAATATAGAAATATTTAGGGACGACATAGATTCTGCCATCAAAAAGTAGCTCACTATATGTATGTATAGAAACATGTTGGGTCGACATGAATAGAGCAATCGTAAAAAACACACTCTTTGCATTTTTGAAATATGTCGGGACGACATGAATACCGCCATCGTAAATAACATACTATATATATATATGTATATGCATTAAACCTCCTGCAAATAAACAAGTTCACAATCGATAACTCAAATATAGATCTACATACATGGATTGGCAATATAATTGGCGGTTACACGAACTGCGAAAAGTTTAAATTAGCAAAATAATATTAACAGTGTATTAAACAAGCTGGCGACTAGCAAATTCGAATTTTATCTGTAGCCTGTCATAAACCAAGTACCTTCAACATATTATAAAACCTCAAAACATTGGACGGACAGACATCGTAATGGTATCGCGGAAGTACGGACGGTGAGGTCGAAGTACAATATTATATCAGAGGAATAGATAAGGTCGAGTAAAATGTTCTTTCCCCCTCACAATGCCTCTATTATTACTTAACCAAAACCCTATGTTGTTGGTACTCAATATAGTTGTCTCACTTAGACGATCCTTTTGACACGCACAACATGGTGTTTGAGGATAATGATTTTAGAACATGAACATGTCTTTTATCTAAGAGATCTGCTCTAGTTCCAAGCAAAATTTGGCATAAAAAGAATAATACAGTAAGAGGACAATAATGATCTCATCATCTAGACAGAAAATCACAGTAGAAAAGTTTAAAGATATGTCATTTTACGTGCATAAACACTCTTACCCTAGTTATTGAAATGGATTACGGACACATTTAGTATCTCTAAATGTAACTAGACATGATCCATGCATATAAAATGCTGTTCATTTCTACTTCAAATTTATGTCTTCAAGTAATCAGGCCCGTTTTACAAATAAAGCCATTACTTTTGGACGGCATCTCTAAAATTGTTTTAACATTCTCTCGCTGAATATTATGTCAACAATGCCATTCCTCAGTTAGGTCAACGGTAGTAAAATGTTCCATGGATTACTGATAAGTAAGCTTAGATATGTTTTTAAGGGTGAAACACAGGCCCAGGATTATGATTGTTTTTGCCACAATGATAGACGTAGGAGCAAGTCCATCGAAAAACGTTACATGCGTGTTAAGCGAATACAGAAACATGTTTGTATCCGAAGCTCCTTGACATACAATCTTAGGTTATTCGAAACCAGCGTGAATCCAGATCAACCTGTGCATCCGCGGAGTCTTTTCTGGTTATACATGGGTCGTAAAATTTTACTTAAGCTTTCAAGAATAGTTGAAACGTCGTGTTCAATTGATACCATAGCGTCACATACAGATCCTGTCCTACGTTTATCCTACAATGCTTTGTTAAGGAAGAAATATTTTTTGTTGTAGCGGGTCGATCAGATCCAGCAGTTGTTGCTCACCGTTTAGCCACACCCAAATTGACGAATCTACAACGAACGGCTCATGAAAAGATTGTGGCAAATATAAATTGTTTATGATGAGTAATTTCTCATTTTGCCACCATGTTACAATTAATTATACTATCATCTGTGTAGGTTTTCCATGTTTTCTTTTAGCTGTTGCAATGTTGTCTTGCGCAGGTAGGCATTTGTATGTAGGATAAGGTTAACATAATAACACATATTTTGCAGGACAGACTTGCAGTGCTGTTCGGGGTTTCTTGTTACATGCGCAGACACTTATGGCCGATAGAGTTTCGTTTATAACAGCAGTTTGCTGTACCAATGTAATAAAACGGTAATAAAATTGCACTGCTACCAGACACACTAGTTTTATGCTTGAAATTGGAGAATTTATAGTGACAAGAAATCCGGGTGTTCTGTCTATGTTATTGTCAAACATGAGATTTTTATAACCCTGTGTTTAGTTTATTTCTGTTTTTTCAGAATGTATAATTCTCCTGGACTGCAATAAATAATTGGTGTCGGAAAGCATTGGTATTTTGGTACTCTGGTCGAATACTTACACTTAATGATGTCTTGTCTGAATAGAAACGCGGAGTGCTTGTGTGTACATCTTTAATATTTTATACTGTTTACATGACGAGATGATACACATAGTACAAGGTGATTGCGAGTCTGTACCAGGAACGTAGATAAGATCTACGTTCCTGTCTGTACGAATGAGGAAACAGAAGCACATTTATTAAGCCTTTCCCACATTCAAAACATCTGCAGCAGAGGTAGTCAATTCAATGGAAAATTCTCAAAAAATGAGAGAACACTTTGCGAATAAAGTTTAAAACAGTGTGGCGAAAGGTGAATCATTATGAGTATTTTCTTTGTTGTCACAATGTTTTCAAACGTCATCTTCAGCAGAGGCGTCAGAGAGCGCCTGCATGAGCACAATTTTAATTAATACATGTTTAAATTTATTTGTGGCGACACAGATTATAAGTTATTCAGTATTCCCAAGGCCTTAAATACAGGTTATATAATACATATAGACTACTATGCACAATATGCAACTACAGTCATCCGAGATTTTATTTGAGAAAGTTTGGAGAAAGAAACACAATAACTCGTTAAGATACTACAAATAGTCTCTCTATATGGTCCTTATGCTGTAATTATACTGACCGTAATGTTATAGTATGAGAACACTCGGGGAATCCCACACAGAGCCGTGCTACTATAAATAGCCTATCTATATGGTTCTATACTATAATGATACAATATATTTTATTTAATCCTTTGGTCCTTCAATGCTCACCTAAGAGGACATTTAGAAGTTCTTTTGTGTGAGTGGTTATATTTGGTCAGTGGTTAAGAAGATAATTTGTAAGGCTTTTAAAGACTGGTGACGACTTTGTGCAGTAACAATGACACTATTTTATTGGCATAAGGCCACCGGTCCTATGTTGATATCAAAGAACATTTTCTCACATTCAAGAGCTGTGTGTATCGAATAATTACTCTTTCCACTGTCCATCGAAAATGTCGTGTCTATTTCAATTCAATTTTGGAAAAAAAGTGTTCAAGTTCAGTGTTTCTATATTTACTAAGCATTTTGATATACAATGGCAGTGTCGTTGGTTTACGCAGGCTTTCACAATGGTGTTCTAGCTGTCTTGTAACATTCAACCTTCCAATACGTTCAGTATTCTGTACCTTCTTCGACAATTGATCTTAACGAGAATAACGAGTTTCTCAACATTGGTAGAAGGTCCCAAAAGAAACATTTATGTGGATTTTGATATTTTCTACGTTAAGCTCTGGTCAATTACGGCAGATAGGTCGGTCATATCAGACGGTACCTTACTAGTGACATCATGCCATACCATGTAAACTCTTTAGTTACATCAAGACTCGAATACTGTACTGTGCTGCTGAATCGCATGACTAATACCGTGATGAAAAAAAAGAAAAAAAAATTGAACACAGCCGCACGTTTTATTACCAGGACTTCCCGTTACAGCCACATCACTCCCGTGCTCAAAGAATTTCATTGGCTACCCTTGCAGTACAGAGTACAGTACAAAACGGTAACTCTTGCATTCAACATCTTGCAGGGTCAATCTCCGGAATATGTCAAAAAACATGTTAAATGTGTAGACCTCGACCAGACCTAAGATAAAACAAATAACGCTACAACATTAGTAGTACCAATATGTCGGACTGCAATGTGGCAGTTGTTATGTGCCTGTTGCCCAAAATTTATGTAATTCTCTTCCAGCAGGAATAAGGGACTGTGACACGTTTGCTATTTTTAAAAGAGCCCTGAAGACACTCTTTTCTATTGAGTTATATTAGACTAAATTTCAATTTAAACACAAGCCTTAATTTGTCAGTTTGTTTTTAACAGTTTTTGTCATACGTTCGTCTGAAACTATTTTGTATGTAGTCGACGAGGAGATGTCAATAAACTAGGCATGACATTTCTTTTTTGATATTGGGCAAGAAGTGTCAGAGAAGAAGGTTTGAACAGACTACGGACGGACTACGGCAGGATGAAGGACGCTGAATGGACATAAGAGCTCACCTTGAGCTTTATTCGATCAGATGGTACGTTAAAAATTCTCATAATAACATTTTCGTTTTCCTAACATTATACGACATTATGTAAAGTGTGTCTTTTGTTCAAATGCTTTCAATTAAAAACATGTTTGCAACAATCCATTAGACTTACAATGTAGAAGGCGAATTATAGAGATCGTGAAAAGACTGCACGGAGTTGCATGTATATATGACCTAATGCATAAGATAACGCTTCCAAGTTTTCATTTCTGGACCGTGTATGTTCAGATCATATTGTCCACCTGCCCAGTGTTATCATACACTACCCAAGTCACATCATCGTCTAACAAGCGTGTACACGTAAGTAACATGTTTGAACTGTGTAGTATTTGGTCAGAATGTGCGATTGCACAGACTTATCTGGAACCATACTGTTCATAAAAGCCATCTTGTATTTTGTCACGGGCAACCGGACGGGCTAATACAACTTTTCGCTGGTTGCAAAGTCCCGAAGGTCTGTTTTTCTCGTGACCTGGCCCGAATATCGTCTTTGTTTAATCACAACCTTGGTTAATAACTGCTGTCAAATGAAATAATAATTGTAATTACATGTACGAAACTGGTTATGACGTCATTTAACCTATAGCAGTAATATTATCACTGAAGTGATTGCTTAATTATGGGATATGTCTTCGATATTTGCTCATATCGAGCTGTGTCAATGTAAACAGATACATGTATTTCTATAAAGGATAGATTAAGCGTGATATAGGCAAAGAAGCCTTAGCGTATTTCACTCACAGGTGTAGATAAAGAGTCAAGCTATCTGATAAAAATAGAAAATGTGTGTTATTTATTTGAAGATGTCTCTTGAAGCCTTAATTGACTAATGGAACTGGCGAAAGAATATCATTTATAATCATATCAATCTGATTGAATCCGCATGCAAATCTTGTTGTCTGTTCACTAAAGCCGTATGGCTGTTTCTTACAGAGCAGGACTCAAGTATGCCATGAAAGTCAAATACATCCGCGGTCATCCTTTTCTACCATCCCCATAATGCATTGAATAAATGACATTGAGTTTAAATTAATTGTGTATAGGATGCACTTGAAGTGATTGATTTGATTTCTTTTAGTAGTTTGACCTTGTTTAAAAGTGAAATTAGAAACCGTGACAAACCAGTTTCGTCCCAGCCCGATTTCGTCTAAAACGACGGTAACAATTTTCGCCTTTGTGCGTTCTATCTTGCATAATGAGAAACCGTGTCAAACCAGTTTCGTCCCAGCTCGATTTCGTCTAAAACGACGGTAACAATTTTCGCCTTTGTGCGTTCTATCTTGCATAATGCATGACCCCCCCCCCCCCCATTTTAAACCTTACATTGAACTCTTTTCAATGATATTTGTTGTTCTGAATGAGAATTGCTTAGAAAGTGTGACAATTGAGGGTTTAAACTGCTTGATTTACATGGATACAGGATACAAAGAAGGTATCTATTTGGTGTACTGTGACCTGAATACATAATGTCTTACACGATTTTCGATGCAGATGTCGTCGCCGTCCACTTTTATTTTCCGCGATCATCGGAAAATAAAATACATGCGTTGTTAATAGAAAATGTGAATCTAATATATCAATTGTTAAATTTCTAAATGTATAAACAAACATGAAGAATATCATTTTAATTGGTAATTAATAAATATCAAACATGCAATTTTAAAAAAAGGTATTGGTATGTATGTGGGGAAACTATTGTATCGTGACAGGTTCCTTTTTGGGCCGAGTCCGTCCAAAACACCATTTCCCCATCCAGATGTAATTACCTACTACAGTTTAACTCTTTCAGCGCCAAAGGCAATATTCAGGTTTTTGCAAACAATACTGATTCAGGCGAGTCAGCTCGTAACGAGCTGTCTCCCCTGAAATCAGCATTGTTTGCCTTTTAGTTATCAAAATAGTCCAAACTTTTATTACATGAGAAATGGAAACGGCCGATTTTGAACATGGAAGAGTCTACTTTAAACAATTCGGCGCTAAATGAGTTAAGTTCACCACGTCATGCGAGAACCATCCTTCGGGACTTAGTGAAAGGCGAAAAATCAAGACCAACTTGTACCGCCGCACATTCTGATCTTGATCTGCCATGTACCTATCCTAGTCATGTGCACGCATTATCTAAGCATCGGAAGAAAGAACAATACTGATTGATAGCCGACCGTACAATAACGTAACCTGAATGTTATTGCCAATCTGTTTAATAGATAAAATACTTATAAGTGCGAACCCCGACCCGGCCATTAATCCACTCGACTTGCACCAATGTGATACACGTAGTGCGTGTGGGACGGGCGCCAGTTGCCTTGGAAGAATATTGTATGAACTACTGGTGCGAGGTGAATGATGAGTTGTAATGGCCACCGTGATAGATTACCAACTGATCAACTGTTGACTCAACCGATAGTTTAACAGTTTTCCACATAAGGACGCTTTCTGACGTATCTGGTGCAATCGAATTTTGCAAACATTGTGTCAAATAGAGAAATTGCTTATTATGAGCAATTGCACCTTTTTATCACTATGATTTCAACTTTATTCAATAAATGTTCTTTCATTTTGAGAGATTTTTCCATATTTTTGTCTCGATGTTTTCGAAGATGGCCGTTACATATTTGTTGTAAGTGGGAAATACAGAATGGGGCTTTAACCCTTTCCCTCATATAGACGCTTTCTGATGCCTCTGCAGCAGAAGACCTTTTGAAAACATAGTGACAAATGAAGAAATTGCTCAAAACGAGCAATTTCTCCTTTTGTCACAATGTTTTCCACTTTTAGGTTATCCATTCAATTATAGAGATTTTCCATTTTTTTACAAAATATGTTCAAAGTCGTCTGCTGCAGAATTGTAGTATGAGAAAAGGGTTAATTGTAAAACGGCTCGTTTAACGTCAGAGAGTAATCTGACTTCTAAGGTAGTTCTCGACTAATTGCTGCTTCTTAGTACTTACGCGTAATTAAACCCTGTATCCCCGACTGTGCTGACGCACAATACAATACAGGGTTGCGTGGTTAGCATTCGACTGATTGGCTTGTGCAGGATAAATGGACCAGTAGTACTGGTTAGTTTCGCCGTGAAATAACTGAATCATTGCTGAAACCGGCGTAAAACACCAATCGACCAATACATCTCCTTTTATTGACCTTTGTATTATTTTCAGAACTACTGTTGAGATTGTTTTTGATACCATTGATCTACTGATTCAATGCTCACTAGGAGATTTCGCAAACACCAGACGAATATCATCTATTTAACTGCGACAATACATATGCGCCGTGTCTGGAGATTTACTGGCTCCCCTTAGCTTGGTTATATAAAAGTAAATCGGCTTTAAACTAGGGGCTAAAGTTCTATGGATAATTACTTTAAAATATGCATTCGTGACAAAAACACATATCAATTATATATTATGTCCTGACGATAGCTAATTAATTTGGAAAAATGATGTGTGGGACACTGATTGGTTGACTGATTAAATGTTGACGCCGTGTTCAGCATTCTGTCATATCGAGGGCTTGGCGTGAAATGGTTGTAACTCAAATTGGTATTTTTTTTACCAAGGTTAACAATCACCTCGCCATAAACTCTTTATAAGCGTTAAATCATTTTTCTTGGTAAACAATGGAAATTTTCTGAGCAATGGCACCTAAATTTGCATTGTTTACAAAGAGTTTTCAAAATAGGTTTTTACTTACAACCGTCTCACGCCAAGCCCTCGATATGTATCATGGCTGTATATTTCTGTCTTGCACCAGTACTCAGAAAAACATTGAAATGCGATCTTATTGAAAGCCAAAACACACATGGACATTTGAATTTAACGATACGATATGCATGAAAGATTGACTTTAAGTGGAAAGCGTCGTCAACTGGCAACAATCCAGGAATAAATTGCCATTTAACACATTGAAAATTGTACATATCCGATAATAATATGTAAAACAATCGTACAAAATCGGAAAAGAATTCAATATCTCCCTTAGACATATTTCTCGTAGCATTAGTGTTGTTAGTCACAGTACATCTTTAGTTATAGTACAATTTGCTTAGCTGTCTTGTTCAATTCGTCAAAATAAAAAATACAATGGCTCCCTTGATGTTTTGAATCTTTAGAAAAGGATACAAAGTATAGTACACGTTTATTTGAGCGTGGCGCTTCGAAAACCAACTCGTTAGGCATTTGTGACTTGTGTAGATCACCATCAGCCAGTGCATCCCTGCAGTCTTATATGGCACATTACTGTTTTCAAATTAATCAAAGAAGGTTTAAATGAACTTCTGTAATGCTATAACTATTTTGATCTTTTGGCATGAATGCGTAGGCGTAGGCGTATTTTTCCACACCTTTGTTACAACGCTCCTTTACGCTCGTTGGTATAGTGACAGAGGATTCGACTCCGGTGTGCGATACTACAATGGTAGTAAGTGCTGCCCAACTAGGCGCTCAGGGTTGTGGGGTTGGAATTACGACTGACTGACTGGTGTCAAATTACACGGACCAGTAGTACTGGTAACTTGCCAATGAAATACCGTGATATAACTTAAATATATTGAACGTAGCGTCAATCAGCAAACCAATCAATCAATCAATTAAGCTTTTACATGACAGTAAATAGTTTCGATAACTCCAAAGGTTGTTCAAAGAATAACGATCATGACATGGATAACATCGCAAGGGAGACTAGTCTTACATTTATGTAATGGGTGTAACGCTGATAAATAATCGCGAGCTTTGATACCAGTAAGCCGATACATTAGTCGTGTTAAAAACCCCAACATTATCGTACTTAACACGAGCGGAGAAAGAAATATTCCAGCGCATTAATGTCCACTTATATAAACAAAACTTGTCAAAGTCTTTTTTTAATCCAACTGTGACCATTTTATGCATATTGAAGATGCTACTCAACATACTCGGTACTACAGCCATCTGAATCTTTCTTTGTTTGTTGCTGTGGAGTTGTATGCCGTTTTCGAAAAAACAAGTCCAAACAAGGCATATCCTGGGTGATTTAACTGTACTACTAGTCCATTTATATGACACTAGCGGGTCGGTCGTAATGCTAGCCCCTCAATCATGACTACATATGAAGGAAATGGTTCAAAATCGATCTCGCGATCTTCCGCACCGGAAGCGACGCTCTACCACTACACCACAGAGCCATCTTGGTCTACATCGGAACCGTATTGCCAATTTAGAATTTCGACGAGAACGGTCCTATACGAATTATTGGCAGGTGCATAAGCATCCTCCGTCTTCTCCTGGAATACAATGTTTGTAGTGTACGTTCATTTTATTTTCGAAGAATGCTCACAATTCAATGTGTTTTCTTATGGGGTAAAATATTGTTAGTATGGAATGTTACAAAATGTACTTCGAATTATTTTGCCATAGGATGATTCTACTCAGAATAAGTCTTTCTAAACTTAGATAAGTTCATAGTGTGTCCATGGCTGTAATTAATTATGAACTAAACTCAGATAGAAGATGCTACCCTTTTCTATTAATTAAAAACAAGTTTGCAAGAGTTATATTAATAAACCTGATGCGAAGGATTGTCTTTTTTCTATCGTATGCTTTAACTAATAATGTTGATTATTTCTCCCAGTAAAGAAGTTCATTGACTTGTAAACCCATAAATGGAAACAAACAAAATAACAAACATGTCATGTATACTGTGAATCTCAGTGCCTAACTGCATGTGTTCTCTGATTACACACAGATACGTTAGAAATCATTTCCTCAGAAGAAAAAGACCTTGAGGAAAACATGTTTACTCCCATATGTTTTGTTCGGCACGCCATACGCAAACTGACCATCGAGGAATTTACGCGTGGCATAGAGTCAGTTTAAAATACATATTTCCATTGTGTTCATTGGGTGAAAAGGAAAATTTAGAAGTTAAAATATCTGAGTGCTGCGCGCCGGCTTGTCTGTATTATTTTCTACCACAAAATCAAGTTTATTTGCTATTAAGCTTTTGGTATTGAACGACGATGTTGTTTTCACACATAAAACACGGATGTATCAAGGTTTAGCTTACATAGTTGTAATATATGTTTCTCTTACGCCTGTACATTGATCATACGATTAACCCGGGTATTAGAACACAAACGTCCTTGGGTAGATCTGACCATATCAGAGTTTAGAGTATTCCAACGTATGGTAATACATTATATGATCGGTGTTCCAGGAAATCCAACCTCATCGTAGTTATCAAACGTGCGCAAAATGACAAATCTGCTTGACCATGTATTACAGAACTTAAATTGGAGCGTATTGGTGAACATTATAGATCCAGATCCGACCGCGCGGATCTAGATTTAGACTGATCGCAAATGCCTTACATGTACGGTTGGATTTCGCAGAGTGCATTTCAAGAATTTAGAAATTGTTAGACCTCGTGTACATGTGCAGATAGCGTCCATTAACTAGTATAAGTAAGTAAGTAAGGAAACTGTTTATTATTGTTATATATGTGACATACACCTTTTATCAATCAATTTTTCAAAATTCATAAAGACAAAAAAGGAAAAACAGATTATAATACGGTATGGGGAATGATTAGTTTAGACAAAACGTTCTACTGAATGTCCTGGTTACACTTCGGAAGAGAAAAGGGTTTCGAATGTGTCATTTATGAGTTTGTTCAAAAGAAGAATGTGCATGCACATGTGAATGTCCTATCTTTCTTCTGTTCACTTGTTTAAAGGAATATGCAAAACGTGTACACTTCCGTTCGGTTCTATTTATATCAGGGACTTTTCGGTTTTTGTATTTCAAGTACATGACAAGACGATAACGGTATGTGACATGCAGGAAATCAGTTCACAGTATCATAGCGAGCCTATTTACATATGTCAGTTAAACTTACGGTCAAAGGGCCTTCCCATGCATGAGAAACCTCTTCGTATTCACAGCTACGGGAACACCAATCAATATTTTGTATCGATTACAGATTAACCCCTACGGAGATAACATTAATTATCAATTAGAGGGACAATCTCAAGATGTGTCAGTGAAAAATGACAGTATAATGGTTCCCTTCATCATTCTGCGTAAGAGTATTTTCAAGAGTATGAAGCCTGGGGATTTTGTCCTTGATCCTCTTAATGTAATGGATCCAGCCTGAGCGTATTTGTGACAAGTGTAGAAAAGTATCTCTTTGAACTTTCATTATATCTGACAAAAATGGACAATGTCGTCGAAGGTATTCTGAAATCGTCTGCGACTAATCGATGAACAGTTCTGAAAAGGCAGCTTAGTCCAGCTCTTTACTGGTCTTAAATACAAACTGTTTATCTTTTGTTAGCGCAAGTCTGGTGTTCATACACGTCAGAACTGTGTAGACTTTCTTCTTTATGCGACACTTTTTATTACGTTATCAAAACATGGCACTTTCTTTTCTAGAGCTCTTTCATTTTGAATGTCGTCTGCTGCAATTTTGTTGTTGTTGGAAAAGGTTAAACAAATTATGTGAATTTGGATATAATAAATGAATGGCGACGATAAAGGTACGCTTACTATGATATCATGGCGCGGAACTCACGATACTGGTAATAATAACGTCCTTGACTTTTGGCAGGCTCATGTACATTTATAAAATAAACATTCCGGGTAACTCTTTCACTGCCGCATTTTACAAAGTCGACACTTCCACGTTCAAAATGCGACAATTACATTTTCCGTCCAACAGGAAATGTGGTACAATTTAATGTTTAGGTGGCAAACAATGCATAGATCAGGAGGGAGAGAGAGCTCGTGATGAACTTTCTCACCTGAATCTGAATTGTTTGTAAACGCCTTAATTGCCTATGTCAGCGAAAGCGTTGAAGCATATGCACAAGATATCTTTTTAAGAACAATGTGGAACATGGAACAATTGTTCATAATTGCTAACGTTTTCCTTCCCAATAATGTTTTAAATTCTAATCAATATCTATACTTTCATTTTAAAAGAGGTTTTAACACATGTTTGCAGGAAAGGATTTCCAATAAGTCATATATAGCAGGCTATCCAAATGTTGTTTAACCTTTTCCTACATAAATCAAATCGGCAGCAAATGGCTTTGAAAAGCTAGGCTAAAGTATGCAAATTCTCTACAAATTAAAGTATGATTATTGAATAGAAATGAAACTGTGTGCCAAAAGGAGAAATTGATCTTTATGAGCAATCCATTATTTTGTCACAGTGTTTCAAAAGCCATTTGATGCAGAAAAACGTCAAACTGCCCCTGCAATTTGGAATCGGGTTTAATTCGTATTAATCCTTTCTAACAAACACACAATATGCAGCACATGACTTTGGAAACAGCGGCAAAACACAGAAACTCTCTATGAATAAAGCTTTAATTGCCTAAAAAAGTTGAACATTGTGGCAAAACGTGAAATTACTCATTATGAGTAATTTTTCCTTTTGTCACAGTGTTTTAAAAAGTTGTCTGCTACAGATGCGTCAGAAAGCATCTGTAATTGTGAATGGGGTTATAGCCGTATTAATACAGGATAGACTCAAGGACTCACACAATAAATCATATATAAGATATCCATGCTTATTCTGAAATATTAGTTATTGTATCTCTAGACATTTAGAACTCGCCTCTAGACCAACGATAACGGCTTTATAGTTTACTCTTCGTGCGAAAACAAGATGGTTCTATAAAAACGGGACTCTTCTAAACTTATCTTAGATTAAAACATTTCAATCTTTTAACATATTTACAATACATCGTTTTTATATCGGGACGATATTGCAAACTTATCTTGCCCCACGATTATAAAACTGTTCTCTCTGATAAGACATTGTTCTCAAACATCTGATTGGTCTGAAATGAAATTAGTCTACAATATGAAAAGATACAAATATGCCTCTAAAGTCAAAAGTTCATTTGTGATAAACCGAGAGAAGATAAAACATTTAATAACAAATGAGTAATCTGACGAATATCAATTTATTTGTCTACGAAAGACGATATATGTTTTCATGTAATCCCCTTGAATATAAGTTTGCTGCACTATATCGACTACCTACCAATCATATCAATATAACTCTTACAAACCAGACAGAAGTTGCAATCTAATATGTTGAATCCGTACAGTACAACCTTGTATTAATTTTTTCCCTGTCAAATTTCACAAAGTCCAATGTTAAAATTGAACGACTCCATTTTTCATCAAACAGGAAAGCGAAAGGGTCAACGACATTGTCCTAATTCAATAGGGCCTTGTTCGGCTTTGCACGAAAATCGAGTTAACGAATGTAACCGAAGACTTCCGATCATGTATAAAACTATATATAGATGCTCATTGTCTTTGTAATTGGTTAGCAAACGATCTTTGGATGTATCAATCTGGTGTGAGATAATCTGAACTAGTCTCTAGAAGTGCTATGGTACCTTTGGTTCATTATCCCTGTTGTACATATCTTTCTGATGTGAGATAATCTGAACTAGTCTCTAGAAGTGCTATGATACCTGGGGTTCATTATCACTGCTGTAACTATCAATCTGGTGTGAGATAATCTGAACTAGTCTTTAGAAGTTCTATGATTCTTGGGGTTCATTATCACTGCTGTAAATACATAGGGTGTTCAAATTCGCATTTCGCAGTTGTCGTAAGATGGTTGTTTTGACAGTTATCAGAACAATGAGAGCCGTTCCACGAGAAAACCAACATTATGGTCTCTGCGTAAAGTATCGACTCGGATCAGCCTAAGCATGCCGCGCAGGCTAACCCGGACATACACTTATCGCCTCATGTGAAATTTCCGTTTCAGGAATCATTACTCTATACCTCTATCCCCGTAAGACGGAATGTGTCGGCGATTAAATAGCGTGGACTGCGCAGGCTGATCTGGGTCGATACATTACGCATATACCATAATGATGTTTTTTCTAGTGGAACGCCTAGCGTCTGTATTCAACTAAACAAAAACTGTGAAGATGACAACTGAACAACTGACATTATGTTACGCAAATCTGAATACATCCTCCATTAATTGATTGCGGTTTTAAGGCGTTTCAACATGTTTTAAGATATATCACGGTCAATTATCAATTATAGTACTGTTGTGTTTCCTGGATCTTTCGGACCATTTTGTCTGAGGCAGCCACACAGGGGAAGGTCAAGATATGGCTGCTCGAGACGGATGACTACGTTAGGCAAGTCAATTATATAAGGTAGTGTTATTTGGAAAAACCCTTTACTGGCTGCTTAATACAAGTTGTCTATTAACGGAGGTGACCGCTAACACAAGTTTGACTGTATTGTACATACATTGTACATACATTGTACCTGGACAAACATACATTTTTGTTAATTAGCTGGCCTACACTGTTCATAACTGTGTTTGTAATATTTCAACAATGTTTGCCGAACAGAGATTCGAAATCACGGTCTCTGAAGGAACTGATCCCAATAGGTAGCTCTAGACAAATATTTGGTTCAATTTGCGGTGAATCTTAATTTTTGGCATAACATAATTTAAAAGGAAAATCTTGTAAATGAACAAAAAATCCGAATTAAGGGACACGTTGCATTGAGCCGTCATGTAGGAGTATAAGCCGTCGGACACTGTATAATCGGATCAACTTATCTTTGGACACACTCCGATGAAAGGTTTCAATACTCGACAGAAATCCTTTGGACTATAAGAGAAAACTCGTGTACATATTCGGGATCCATAGAAGACTGTGGGAATGTGTGGGTAGACTAATGTCCGAATGTCAAATTTTCTGCGTCAAATCTCAAATATAATATACCAACAGAAGAATCCCAATGAGAGTTCTTGTCACGAGAGAGTCGTTTATCAAAGTTTGAACACAGAGTTATCTACACCGCGATACTGCTTCCGAGATCCAGATAAGGAGGTGTATACATCTCTTTTCCCCACAATTTCTCTCTTATAATCCAACAAACTTTATGATGTGGGTACTCACAAGAGTCGTCTCATTGAGATGATTCTTTTGAGTACCCACATCATAGGGTTAGAGGGTAAAATAAAGATTTTAGAACGTAAAAAACTCCCCTTATCTACAACGCGATACGGCGTGTTAATCCATTGAGATATGTCCAGTCTGGGAAGCTCTTTATATCATCCTTCCTGTCAAATTTACATGATTAACTTCTAAATCGTACCTCGTCCTATATACAAACGAATCTTGATACCACATAAAGAGGAATGTCTTCCTCCTGTTCCCACAATGTCTATAACCTTGTTGCAAATTAGTTTTCTCACTTACGCGATCCTTTTCATCTTAAAATGATGATTAGAAGTATTCGGTTATGCTGAGACGTTGTGCAACATATTACTCCTTTTCCAAACATGTTTTCAACCATCCTGCTTTAAATGATCAAATGAACAATATGCGTGTAGTAAAGAATGGCCGGAATCAATAATCCGAGCATATTTGTGTTACATGTTGTCATGGAACTCTACTACAGAGGTCAAATTGCGCCAAATACATCCGTTGTCATGCTGATCTACACCCAAATAGTCCCTAAAAAACCCTCATTGTTTGCTTACCATCATATTGAATATGAGATTGAGTTTAAATTTATTGTAAATGTGTATTGGATGCACTGGAAATGTAGTATTTAGTATGTTGACCTTGTTTGAAGTTTTGGTCCAAAATGACGGTAACTATTTTTGCCTGGTCAATTCTGTCTTGCATAATGCATGATCCCCTGTTTTCTTTGGATTGCTTTAAAGCTTAGAGGTAACTCTTTTCAATGATATATGGTATTCTACATGAGAAACGCTTAGAAATTGTGACAATTGAGGGTTGAAACTGGTCGATTTACATGGATGAAAGAAGTTATTTATTTGGTGTATTTTAACCTACAGACCTTAAGTTGCAAAATATGGCTTCGGGTCCTTTAGGCATAGATATACACCGAAGTGATTATTATACTCTTTGTCTTGCTTTGCTGATTTAAACTTGATTACAGATTTTTGTGCATCGGTATTGGAAGAAATATTTTTGCTGATATGACCGTTCATCGGATAATATAATCGGGGCCTGGCACGCTATAAACAAGACAAACAGGTTTATTCTATATATATATATATATAGACAAGGGGTGCAACTTCCTCGTCAGCCGGATTTGTCCTATGTTTGCATTTTGGTCCGATAAAAAATGAAAAACAACGATAGAAAAAACCGCTATGTGCTAACATTTAGCCAACCATCTACCCTAAACACTGGTCACAATGATTTTATCCACAAGCGATCGGTTTACGAAGACCAGACTTACATTCAATATAATAATGGTAACATTGGGAAGGTCAGGTCTGACACGAGTCTGCAACCTCAGTTTTTCAAGAAATGTTAAGGAGAGCTGTGATTTCCCGAGAATTTCCTTTATGCGGGCATCCAATGAAATGACCTTTTACAATAAGGATCAAAGTATACAATAATATCTTTTTTAGAATTTTTCTAACGTACACGCATTTAAGGTTATCATGAAATATAAAATAAATACGCTGCTGAAGTAAAAAAATCACTCAGGAGTTTCATATTAATGTGTTTATTTTTAGATGTCAGAAGAAATTCATGCTGCTAGTGCATCAACCATATGGTCATCGTTGTATTGATATCAAACAATTAATATAAAATGATATAGTAAGTATATTATGAAAACTTAATAAATAAATATATGGCCAATACAGAACGCGTTTCTAAAATGGTACCGTAAATGGATATAATTCCGAATGATGTGCTTTTTTAAACTCATAAAAATAACCAATCTTGGTTTCTAAGATTACCTACACTTTTCTCAATATGTATGTATCACATGTCATTTATTTAAAACATACACTATGTATAACTCTACAAACTTCTAGCATGTATACGTTGCACAACATGTTAAATGTGATGCAAAATACCCCAACTTGAAATGGGTTATTATAGGATACCTCTTTATTCCTGCCTCCTCGTAAAAATGCCATTGAATACGGTTTTGACTGCAGAGTAAATAATTCTAGCCATATCCATGAACGGCATATTCACGGCTAGTCTCACTTCTATCCATCAAACTATATTACGTTTTCTCCATGGGTGTGCTCATTTATTGTTCTTTTATTGCGATATAACCCACTCTCCGACAAATGGTGGAATGAGCCGTGGTTCAAAACAAAACAGCCATTGTGTATAAACGATCGGTTTAAATCCATGCCAATCGACCAGAGCATGCCAACTAATCTATATTTAGTTTCTATATTGTATAACATTTGATATCCCTTAGGAAGAAATATCGCTGTTAATGATAACGACACAATGTACTGGGACCCATCAATGACTTTGAGGCATCGACGTGTTCTAGTAAATCCCTCGTCTTAAACTAAATGAGCCCACAAGTGCCAGTCTCGTTGAAAATCTAAAAATAGCGTTTGACTATATATTGTCAATATAATAGTCAAATGCTATTTTTAGACTTTAAAACGAGACTTGCGTATCGACCGGATTAGCCTTAGCATGCCGTGCAGGCTAACCCAGACAGACACTTTTCGCCTCCTGTGGATTTTGTGTTTCAGGAATCATAATTCTATACCTCTATTCCCCCTGAAACGAAATGTGTCGGCCCAGATTAGCCTGCGCGGAATGCGCAAGCTATTCTGGGTCGATACATTACGCAGAGTACATAATGTTGGTTTTCTCGATGAACGGCTAAAATGTATTTATGTATATTCAGCTTCGTAATGAATTGATACTTTAAATGGGCTGAACTCAAGATGCAGATAAACAATCTGATATGTTGAAGCTTCTGATAATATTGCTTATAGTTACAGCAAAGTAAGTAATAATTAGGTCAAACTATCTTGGCAGTAAATGTTGAAAAAGTCAATGAAAATGTATAAAATGTGGCTTACTCGATATGTTTACCCAGTGAAAATGAAGCATAAATTGTGTATTGTACTGGAATGTGAAAAATTCTAGCACTAATTTTATTTCAGAATTATGATTCTAATATTTGAAGAGAACTTTTGAACAGTTTAAAACCTCGACTCTATACAAGTACTATCTATACTCTGGAGGTCAGCACCTTTAATGTTTCTTATGAAAAGCATCCACGTTTCTTGTATTGACGTGTTGGTGAACGAGATAAACATCTTTTGGAATGCATTAAAGCTATTCAATACGGATAAAGCAGAAATTTAAATGAGACTTGAGTTCGCCTCACTTCAATTTCCTTTCAATAGTGCTGAAAAAAGGATGATTGAATACAACCTGTCGATTGTATTGATTTTGTAATCGTATGAAACAGATAATGGTCGAAAACTGAATAAAACAGAGTTCTTTTACCTTTTATGTCACCAACATGTAAAATGTTTCGAGTACATAACTTCATACGCGGTATTGTTAATAATCTATACATACGCATATATTTAATTCGATATTATTTACATTATCGAAATTTGAACATGAACAGTAGGGCTTAAGGGCCTGTCACACATAGCCCAATGGGCTTGCCGGAGCACAAATTTAGCGGTTTTCGGGGATCGGTACTAGTTCGGCAGCGCAACGGTATCACATCGCTTAGAACGGTAGTACATCGTCAGGACATCGTCAGAACATCGGCGAGAACATTAGCAACGGCAGGCGACGGTATACATTTTTGAACATGCTCAACACATTCTACCGTTGCGGTGCCGGAGCGAGCAACGGAACTACAACGGCAGTACTCCGGTATGGCTCCGTTAATGTCGGTAGAGCACCGGTAGCGCCCCGTAATAGATCGGCGGCTCTCCGGTGGCATCAATGTATACTGTAATTGTAAATATGTGAAACCTTAGTCCTGCCAATGTACTAACGATGTACTACCGTTCTTAGCGATGAGATACAGCATTATATCGGTAATTGATACAGCCAATTTTCTCGCCGTTGTTAATAGTATGCTCCGGTTTAGTCCCGGCGAGGTACATCGGTAGTGTGTGACAGAGCCACTACAAGTGCTATGCCTCGAAACAAAGGGTTGCGATACAAGCTATATGGTAAAGGTTAAAGTGCAAACCCTCACATTTATCTTGGATACTGGTAACTTGGCGGTCAGACTTGTAAATGTCAATTAACACTTTCCAACATACAGATGCTTTCTGACGAAACTGCTAAATGAGAAATTCCTTAAAATCAGCATTTTTTACTTTTGCCACATCTCTGCTTGATTAATATTCTTGCATTGAGAGAGTGTTTTCAATGTGTTACCTATACAATTTCAAAGTCGTCTGCTGCAGATTTTATGGTAAGTGGGAAAGGTTTAAAGCAGAGTTAAGACACAGGCGGTGATCTAACAAGAACACTAAATGAGCCACGCTTTCCCGAAATCGACAATCGGATCATCTGAATGTATTGACAATTACGAGCAAGTTGCATATTCTTTTTTTACATTGATTGCGAAACAAGCTTTCAGCTGATATTAATCACGATTGATGTCTGCTGCCTGGACGTGGACTTGGTGCGAGAAGCCGACGCTCTACCACTGTACCACTTTCCTCCAGTCGTTTCTTGTAATACCGACTTAGGCTACAATTGTATATAGATCATCTTGATCTTAGCTTTCCGCAATGACCCGAAGGTTGTTTTTTCACGTTGTGAAGTTGCCTATTCAATCTTAATTGTAAAGAGTAATGATTCCTGAAACAGAAAATCCACAGGAGGTGAAACGTGTCTGTCCGGGTTAGCCTGCGCGGCATGCTTAGGCTTATCTAGGTCGATACGTTACGCAGAGTCCACAATGTATGTCTTCTTGTGGAACGGCTCATATATTAAATGATGTTGAGTTAAGTTTAGCCGACAATTTGCAGAACGTTCACCATCTGCTTTTAAAGTCCTACTGAAATGCTATCCGTGAGAATGCGAGTTAAATCATATATTCTTGGGAACGTTCTATTTTAGAACCAATTATTTTCTTTAACTGGTTGTTAGTATAAAAAACCTCTCCAATTATAGGTGTCTACACGTTCAAAACCGCTGTTACTGTCAATGGATAATGACTGTGGAAATTGCTTGTTTTCATGCTAACCAGTCGTCAGTCGGAAGTTTATCTACAAATGAGTCTTGGCACAGCAAAGACAAGCTTCCAGACGAATAAACATTGTTTGGATTCTGATTGGCCCATACTTTTCTACAACATGATCATTAATAATAGACGGTAGGTCAATGCAATATTGACTCGAAAGGGAATGTTTCCGATTCTGGTTGGGTTGTGGTATGGTCGAAAATGTCCGAGAGCCTTTTTTCCTTGCATTCAGGCGCAACTTATTTATGGCCGTATTCATTGCGCACAGATAATTAAATAAATGTACAATGGTATCTTAGACATAAATAATGTGGACTTCAAATGAATGCTGATAGTCATCAAAACTGTTTATACAATTATTAAAAGGCACGGCAACTCTGTACAACCACTGGACATACTCCAATTTTACATCTCTGTATGATTCATTGAAAAACATGTAAATACTTTATTTAACCTTCCTAGAACCCTATACAGGGAGGTGCCAAATGGGCTTTATCTCACACTATTTCTACTAATGCTCAATTGAACAACAGTTTCTGAGTATGCAAACAATACCCTTTGTCGAATATCTCCTAAGAGTAAGTCATTCATAAGATACCATGTTCAATAATTGCAATGCGATGTCAATTCGCCCAACGTGTTAGAATGTACAAATATACTTTGCTTGTATGAGTGCATTTTGTGATATTGGCAAAATAAATGCAAACAATATGTAATGAATACCGCATGTTAATCTACTGCGTCACAACTGGCGCAAGGTGTTTTGTTGCATTTACGGGTCGGCGTCGCAAAGAGGTGTTTGTTTAGAATGGCAGAGATGGCAGAGATGGCATCAGTATACTCTTCACGGCCGGCTCAGGATAACTCGAACATCCTTTTAATCGATCATATTGTTTAACTCGAACAATTTATCGAAACAGATATGTCTTTTGTAAACCGTGTAGCCGAACTTGCGATAGCTCATACGAGTATACAAACATTTTCCATTTGTTCTTGACACGGTGTCCACAGGGTGTCCTAATAGCCTTGTTATTTTGGTATTACTTAATGCCTTACAACAGAATACTATAATCTTATTGGCACAGTTTTAAGTAATATATGCCGTATAAGGATACAATTACTGACCTTGTCCGAATGACTTGATTTAACACTATTAAAGTAAGCTTTGTTCTCGGAGTTTGCGTTCAAGTGCTTGATTGTTCAGAAGCAAATTCTGAATTAAGATTGACTTTTCAGGAGTTTAATTTGGAGCATAAAGCTCATTTATGAACTAAAAAAAGTTTTCATAATTTTACAGTATTAAGGCCCTTATTATGAACTGGTATGACAAACAATTGTAATGTGTCTAGACGACGCTCATTGTATCAATATACATTTTGTTTATTGATGTATTTTGATTTTGTTCAATTATTAATGCAGTTGCAAATTAAACTCGAGTTGTGTTCTTTATTTTCAACTTTTTTAGTCTTATAGTGTATCGATTTGGAAAAATTTGACAACGATTAAAGATTCGGTGCACTTAAGTTTAACATTTACTATTCTTCTTCTAAATATATATTTTTCAAAGTGTATTCTGTATTACATTTAAAATGAAATTTAAATAGTCATACTTTGTGCCTTTTTTCAAGAAATGTGAAACGTTTGTAAAACCGGGACCCTTCATTTTCCTTCCGTCTATTGGTTACCATGACAACATTTCACAGAAAAGGCACATTTTACAAACTCATAAGTAAAAATGATATGAGAGACATGTGTTATTTTAATGACGTATCAAAGCTACAATGGATACAGTTAGAACAGGTTTTCCCGAACACCCTTTACACATTGATTTGGTTGTGGGTTTACTGCGTACATGTAGAAGGAATTTATCACGCTGGTCAACTTAAATCGACTGTGGGGGACAATATCACTGAGACGCTGTTCTTTTCGAAGACAAATGTAAATACCCAGAGGGTGTAAAATCCTCACATATAAATTTACATTATTGTAGACGTTCTCCCTTAAACCCTCAGCGTAAAAAGTGCGTAAATGCCGAGTCAGGTGATGGAGGCCCTTGTTGAATTTGTGTACATTAATGACTGATTCGAGCATGGGCATCCGAACATTATCAATATACTCACCACTGTAAAATTACATTATTAAGAGCTGTATATTAATTTAGAAGTTACGAATTCATTAGAAATTAAGATGGAGATGCAACGATACTTCGTATTGTCTGAAGCGGAGTTATAGCTATGTGTTTCGTAATTTGAACCCGTCTGAGAAAGTTTGCATTTCCTTGCAGTGTAGGTTCATATCTAAGTTAAACTACTTTAAAGACCGGGAATTAGTAACGAGGCAAAGCTTTCGCCTTGAAGGTACGAATTTCATTATCCATGAACATTATCCACCTGAGTTTGTGACTAGAAATTCTTTTCTTTCTTTTTTATAATGAAAATAACATACTACTCATGTTTTAAAATTCTATTATGATGAGCACCCTTGTGTAAATGATGCATACCACTATGCGAAACGCAAGCAAAATGCCTCTAGGGAATCTAATGACACATTTAAAAGTGTCAAGGACGAAATATCTTGTACGAAAGACTCGATTTGTGAACCATTCTTCTTCGCAGAATTGTCGTTCTTTACACTCTCTTTATAGGTAGAGAGTGTTCATTCAAAGTCATATTTCTATTAAAACCAGTTTCATCTCAGTTTGTTCTTTTCTTCATTTGTTTCGAACCAAATAAACATTAAATCACCTTCAAATAACTATTTGCAAGTGAGTGAAAAGAACGGCTCTCTGCAAAGGAGATTGATCTACGCGGTCGGTATTCGCTATTCACGTGATCAACAGTTTTAGCTTAAAAACAGTTCATATTTTAGATATACAAAGGATAAACATTATTAAATGAATTCTTCACAAATCAAGACATCTCTTTGAACATGAAAATAACATTTAGTGAGTTAAAATTATTTACAGGAGAATTCGACGTGATGACACATTACAGTCTGCTGCAAGTCTTAAAGGGACTCATTTGTCTCCGTAAATAAGAAAAAAAAAACAAAAAACTGCGAGTCAAAATAAAGAAAATAAACACTTAAAACATCGGAATATTTATTTCATTTTAGATGTGTCATAACTTTGTGTTTTGAAATAAACGCAATTGTAATATGCTCAAGACATTTTAATTTGCTTTTTTCTAATAATAACTCGTCCTCCCATGTCATTTAGGAAAAACTTTAAAAAATATAAGTCGCCGGCTCCTGCTCGGCGACTAATAACGCATCATGTTACCATACAAATATGTATTCAAGCGTAAACTGATCGGAAAACTACTCGATTTAAATCGAATCGTCGATAATGAAAATATCTCAGACAAAACATCGATAGATAAAATGATAGAACGATTTTCGTTTCATATTCAGGAAATTGCTGCTCGGCCTTTTGAAAGAAACATTGCGGGTAATTAACCACAAAAAAATGCTAAATATAATAGCAAATGGTTCGATGGTGAATGTGCAGACGCAAAGCGGTTATATAACAAAAGCTGTGTCAAGTATCAATAAAGAGAGAAATGATAAGAATAGAATTTTGTTCTGTGAAAATAAAACTAAATTTAGGAAATTGATACAGCGCAAGAAACGAGCTTACTCTTTGAGTTTTCGAAGTAAAAGTCCTCGGGAATTTTGGAATTCATTTAAACGGAAGAAGAAGGATAACAATCACGAGGCATGTATTGCAGATTTGGAATATCATTTAAGGAGCATACATGTATTTAATACTATCGAGAAAACGGAAAATACTGGATATTGAAAAATTCACTAAATATAGAGATTTAAATATAGATTCCCCTACATTTGTCGCGTTTAATGAGCCAATATCAGTGTCTGAAGTTGAACGGGCAATTAAACGTCTAAAACGTCACAAGACGCCTAGGCCTAATGACAATTTACTACATGATTATTGCATCGGAACCATTGCCATTATATCGTGTCACTTTGCCGATTTGTTCAATATTGTATTTAATTCTGGATATTTCCCCCAAAGTTGGTCTGAAGGATTAATAATTCCCATTCATGAAAAGGGAGATAAGCAAGACCATAATAACTATCGCGGCATAACTTTACTGAGTTACTTAGGCGAATGTTTCATAAGTGTATTGGACGAAAGTTTGGATTTAGAAAAGATTGTAGCACTACTGATACTGTATTTATCCTATCAAATCTAATTGGACATTTCCTTAATGGCAATAAACGGCTTTATTGTGCCTTCGTGGACTTCAAAAAAGCTTTTGATTTGGTTAATAGAAACGCATTGTTGTATAAATTGTTCAAAGACGGCCTTGGTGGTAAAATACTTTGCATATTTAAATATATGTATGAGCGAGTTAAATCCTGTGTCAAACGCGGCAAGGATTACTCTGATGCTTTCGATATTTCAGTAGGGTTGAGACAAGGCCAACTAAATTCATCTATTTTATACGCACTTTTTTATTGGAGATATTGTTCTATCTTTGCAGGATAGATCTATACTGTGGTCTTAACATTACAGATATTTGTATTATTTTTGTATTATTCGCGGACGATATGGTAATGATCGGCCAATTCAAAGAGGATCTGCAGTCCAGTTCAATTCGTTTAAACAAGTATAGTGTATTGCTATATATGGGGACTCGAGGTTAACATTGAAAAGACTAAGATTGTTATATTCAGAAAAAGGGGCAACATTCGAGGATGTGAACACTCTTGTTATAATGGCAGAATATGGAGAATGTGGATAATTCTACTTATCTCGGTTTGGTTTTAAATTACACAGGGTCTTTTGTTATATCTAATATCTAATCGGCGCAGCATCAACGGCGCAGCATGTACTCCATAACAATGTGATTAAATACGCTGTAAACTGCACAATGGCTTTATAACTAAAGTTTCACCTTTTGCCACAATATATATGATAACTAAGCTAGATATAGTGTAACGTTTATTTGTGTATTTTGCTTTTCTCACAGATCATGTGGCCTATTGAACTTGTATTTGAAATAAACTTCGTCGTGTATATAACTCATAAAATCTTTCTTATCTTTGATTTAAAGGGAGTCAATTAAAGTAACAGTTTACACTACAAGGATTAACAATTCTAACCGGCGTGTTAGTCGATTGTCTTCTTGACGGGATAGTGTGGAGATGTAATGTCTGTCACAGCTAACTGATTACATATAGAGACTTAAGTATGCGTTTGACAATAGTGCATTAACGTTTCCATTATTTATTGACATAGAGCAAAAGGTTGTAATTTAGTTTTTGACAATATGTATACGTGAATAATTCATTGCAACTACTAGAGTCATTGAACTCGAAAATATCGAAAATACTGAATCGCTTTAAGGAAATAATAACTGACTTCATCTAGAGACTTAGGTATGCGTTTGACAACAGAGCATTAACGTTTCCATTATCTGCTGACATAGAGCAAATGGTTATTTAGTTGTTGACAATATGTATACCTGAATAATACATTGCAGCTACTAGAGTCATTGAACTCGAACATATAGACAATACTGAATCACAATAAGGAAATAGTATAACTTGTAATACTCACATAATACCATGGTATATATATATACATATACCAATGTGGTTAACCCACAGTACAACCACAGTTCTTATTTTGAAAAATACATCTGTTAAAGAGGCTTACTTTATTCACAATTAAGATACTTAAAACAAGTAGGTTCTACAAAGTAAAAACGCTGCCAAACTTATTAAACATATTAAACAGATCGTTTAGCTGTCTATTTAAAATTGCTGTAATACAGCAACTGTGTCGAGCTTATTGAAAGCAACAATAAATATTTCAACAAGAGGGTCGTGCGCACTGTATCGATTACCTGACCTGAGTACTGCGGATGAAAACCAGATCAATAGTATTGGAGGATAAATGTGTTTGATATTTTTGCTTGGATATCTGTTTAAATAGCTTTGTCAAATTATCTTGAGATCAGTCCAGCGCTTTCAGAAAAGATGAAGCTTTAAATATTGCCATTTAACCCTCTTTCCGATGCCACATTACTATCATGTCTGTCGACAAAATCTTTATGGCTTGAACAGTTCTTGTATATGGTCATCTTTCGACTGTTTCTTCCAAATCATCATACAATCAGACCAGCAATGTCCGTGGCGAATACTGTCAAATCTGTCCATTTACCTCCTTTTAATTTCCAAGTCAGAGTAAATATATTATAATGTTATATAATTAGTTGAACATTTTTGTTACGGAGACCATCAAGGTGACATCCATGTGAAAATTGATTTAAGAGATATTGCTAAAAGGATTTATTGACGATACATGGTAGATACATGCTGATCACAATTACTCCCATAGCATTGTAAGCTCAGGATCAAATTCCACCAACGTTACTAATCGCTGAGTGATACTTAAATTTAAGGGCGTATTTCATATGTTTTGTTTTCCGCATAAAAATATAAAAATATTTCATTTCTTAACAAATGTTGTTAGTCAACAAGATAACTATTTATGTCAACTTAGTCACTTACTTAAATACATTCGACCATTCGTGTTTTACAAAATATAAGGGAAACGAAAATGCTTTTCAGTAGTTAAGTATTACTTAACGCTAAGATAGGTAAGTGGAATTGGACCCAGGTTACCTTAACATGTACTCAATATTATTGTAACGTCACCAATGAGCTTATAAAAGTTATATTATTATATATTAAACTAGCATGATATCCATTCTAAGCATTCTTTGACTCCATATGCAATAACCGTAGTATATCGAATGAGATATCTCTGTCCCCTTGTTTAATAATGCAATGCTCCAACTTCTAGACGTCATAAATCACACACGCAATCATTGCCATTCATCAAGAAAATGATTCATTGTTTTAATGAATTCCCTCTGGCAGGCTGGCGGATTAATCAGAAAACTGAGATCATACGTGTTCATTCGTACACATGTGGACTCGACTAAGGCAAAATTAAAACGGAAGCCCAGTTGAAACAAAGCCAAGAGCTGTTTGGAGAAAAACGGAAGGACTTGTGATAACAAAAATGACCAGACGCAACTAGTATTCATTTGACTATTCTTTGTAGATAATATCATCTGTATATGTGTCCATCAAATTGACTTAAATTTGGTATCTATCTAAAAGTAGTAGCTAAGAAAAATGTATGGTATGTTAAAGTCGAGGAAAATAATAGCTTTTTCCATTTCAATTATGTTTGCTTTTTGATTGTCGAACATCGGAAACGTAAAGCCATTTCAGTGCTGTTATAACACGTTTTGACATACATAATTTCACACTCTCCTAAACTGCTTAAAGTTAAAGGTTAAATTTTCATTATTTGTTATAATCTATTTTTGAAATCTAGCAAAATCAGGAAACTTCAAAGTTATTTCGGATTATTATTTGTTGTTCACGTATTAATTTTGTTAATGTAAATGTATGTAAATGATGAGATACATGTATTTGTATAAGTCGATTAAAATCTATCTATCTATCTATCATAATAATACAGTGATATGGCATCTAGACATCTAGTTAATAAGTTTGTGATTTATCCTTAAATATAGAATAAACGATTTTACAACGATTTAAAAAAGTAATCGGACCATATTAGAAATGTCATCTACCATTCAGTCGTTTTGTCAGTATATGGAACACTTTTATAGCCATGCACAAATACAGGTTTCAAGTATTGATGAAAACAAATTACATGTTTATATAGGAAGATAATATGGAATGAAGTATCATTTACGTAAATATATGTACTGGTATGGCAATGCAGACAATTACCGTAAAACACGATTCAATAAGAAACTGAATATTATTGATTTCAACCATTATGTCTACCATTTACCACATACAAAAACATATTGACGTAAATGCAGCATACCACGTTCCCCCCTCTATAAAATAATTATGCTTTCTTTTATGGAGAGTTTGCATATCTTTTCCTCGACGTGATTAAATATGCCTCCTACAGAGGTGTTATGAAAGGGTTAGTTCTAATTTGACAGAGACGGATCTGATATGATTTAATTTCTTCAATCAAATCTATAACTCGATCATTTATCTCATTTTCCCTATGTCATACGAAAACTGTCCCTCGGGACTCTCCGCCCATCGATAATACAGGTCAGCCTACGTTTTCAAACATTGCGAGTATGATTAACCTAATTTCCAGCCTGAGCATACAGTTTACAAGAAGCAATTCAGAACAGAAATGACAAAAACATAAACTACGAGTATACAAATCTTCGAAGATGCCATGCATTCATTTGAATGTAATGCCATACCTTTCAAAATTGGTTTTCTAATGCAGTGACATTGACATGTATCAATCAATCAAAATTAAATATCCTTTTCTTTACAGTGCAATTTATGTCGCAACGAGATATATATTAACTGAACACCATGCTATCGTACAGGCCAAGCGTTCAAGGGACACAGAAACATACAGTGTTATTGATTATTCTTTATTGAAAACTGACTTAATTGCACGGACACGAACTGTACTATCGTGTATAACTTGGGCAGTTATATATAATAGTGTCATTTGAACGTAGCCTTACATGTAATAGACTTTGAAAATATCAACATATTAAGTGAAAGCTGACTAAATATACTGGAACGAAGTTTGCTTTTTGTTCTGAACGCTACAACTTAAATGTTGCCGCAGTGGCTGTGGAACACTCAGTAGAAATTGCAGCCACAATATAACCCTTGCTTCAACCGTTAGAGCTATGTTTATGGGTCTGAACAATTGGAGTCAATGTCAGTCTTGAGCTCCAAACGGTGGGTCGGTATTAATGTCATACCTTATATATTATTATCATTATGTTACTATATGTTGTGGGACCAATATCATCTTTCCTGTCCGCCGCGATATGACCCTAGCTGTTGAAAGTGGCGTAAATCCCAAACACAAACAAATCCTGTATTTGTTAGACGGCCTAAACGCAGCTCTGGTTTATCTGAATCAAATCTTTCTGCAAAATCATACATACTGTTACACTTGTCTTTGCTATCGATCTAATTTTGTCAATACGTATAAAAGACATGGTTTTCCTTTTCAGAAAATGAGATGAAGTAGAGGAAATCCGTAGATCAAAGAATGTGAACTATAGATAATGATGTTTCATAGTACTATGACCCTATTTTCAAGTTGAAGATCGTTACGATTGGTTTATTACTAAAAGTTTAATACAAATGTATGGTTTTTACTTGATTCCATTATTAAATAAATACACATATATATATATATACAAATGTACCTGTCTATACTGCTTTCATATCCAAATGGACAAAAGCCCAGAAACTTTGGATGTCGGAAAACTTAAAAACTGTAACAGTAGACCATGTATCGGTATACAAGTTGGACCAAATGATCAGTTAACATTGTAACCAGTACACCATCGAGCGCATGTGCATTAATCGCGTGTGCTTGTTGTGATGCATCACACTTAACATTCTAGACCGTATTCGAAACGTACAGTCGTGGTAGTCGAAATGTTTAATTGTATTTCGCAAACATGGTTGTGTTTAGGTGTCATATAACATTGACAGTACTGCTTGGCACGCATTGCAAACGGGCTAGGGCTTGCAGAGAATCAACGTTTATGTTCAGTTGGTATGCTCAAAGCGGCAATACGGCATTATGTTTTTACACGGCGTTTGAAGTTTCATAAGAACACGACAGAGTCTTTTGAACTCGATTAAGAAACAAGATAGTCATACCCGTGATTTTCCGTGTGCAAAGGTCATGACAACAAATTACCACTTAGGCTCACGCACCTTTATAATCATTTTCAAACATACAGTTTGAATGCCCCGGTGTATTAATGGAATCTTTGCAAAACCGTGCGAAATCATTTGCCTGAGCACGTTATCCAACCGCGACGACAATAAGTACGTCCTGTTAAACGTGACGTCCGAGTACTTCAAGGTTAGCCTACGGTATGAATAATGATCAAGTGTTCTGTTAACAAATTAGTCGATGTTTCGTTTGGATAGCAATGGCCGCCATGCAGGGTGTACCGTCGTAATAGAGAGATGCTATAGTTTTGTGATTCAAAGTCGCGCCTGATGTTTGGGAATGATCATGATTCGGGATGATTATAGTTTACCCCTCTCGTGCCAAGGGAAGACATTTAACATACGCAATAATGATATTGTCACTCAGCAAGATTTTGAGTTTTTCATGTATGCCCAGCGACGTCATATCACATTGCAACAGAACATAGATAGTCTACACGTCGAACATAATGTCAGAGACTTTTCGCGACGAATCAACATTCACGCCTTTATAACCTTACGGCTTCTACACAACTCCTATGGAAGATGTGAATGGACACAATGGAACTGCGTGTACAACATGTGGCGAAAGATACTGTTGACGCTAAAGGAACTTGAATACTAGTTAGTGCAAATTTTGAATGCCATTTTTCAACAATCTGTTAACGTCTATCAGGCGTCGATGCCAAGGCTGCATTGAAAACAACATTCCTGCAGTTTTAACCTCTCCGATTTTTGAAAGATTTCTCATGATAATAAGTAATAGTTAGAACAAGTGTTTTTTTTTCATGTTTTTCTTCATTATACATGACTAAATGATTTGGCCAATTATTGTTTTTCTTACTTTTAATCTTACTTTTAAACTTTTCAGTTCATGTAACATATCAGATAGGCACAGTTTCTTTATTTCCATTGATATAAACATTATAATGTAGCTTTTGGAAGTTGTCGTAGGATTGATTTTCTTTGCGTTCGACGTTAATAATAACGTTCAACTATATAATTTAACGCAGATCTCTTAGTTCACAATTTTAGTAAACATGAAATGAACCGTTCCACGAGAAAACCAACATTCTGGTATCTTCGAAATGTATCGACCCATATCAACCTGTGCAGTCCACGCAGGCTAATCTGGGCCGACACATTCCGTCTAGGAGGGATAGAGGTATAGAGAATTTATTCTTTAAACAGAAATTCCACATGCGGCGACAAGTAGCTGTCCGGAAGCCTGTGCGGCCTGCTTAGGCTGATCCGGGTCGATACTGTACGCAAAGTCCACAATGTTGGTCTTCTCGTTGAATGGCTCATATGTTTTCCGCTAAAATAGGGAAATTAGTAACTGTCTTCTACAGAGGTTTTCCATCTACAGAGGTGTTATTTCGACATGTCACACTGTGCCTCTAATTTCACTTTTACATCTCGATTTGTAAATATTGTAACCTCTTATGTATATATACTTACAACTTCAATTGTCGTCTAAAGCATTACTTTGTAACTTGTGTCGTTGGATTGTGTTGGGTTATTCATATATGCACATAGTTTCAGACAAAAAGAAACAGACAATAGTGTAAGTTGTCTAATATTCCCTGATACGAAATTCAGATTTTTTGCAGACAGGCTTGGATTTCCCTCTAGAACAATAAAACGCACGGAGCTTTAAATTAACCGTGTTCAAAATTGACAAACGCAACACAGGTCTGATTGATTCTATTTTGATTCGTCCCTTAGTTTAATGTGGATTCGTCCGTCAGCTGAATTATTACAACTGTTTGTTTCTATTTCAACGATTCCTCTTACGCATGTTCTAACGAATCAATGATGTGTACGAAGCATGACCTGACTGCATTCACTTTTCTTCTGTCGTGTCGCTGCATTATTATTTCCCTTCTAACCGCTATCAATAACCCCACAATACATTTAATTAAACATTCTGTAAATAACTAGGCTTATCTTCGATGGAAATAACAAAGAAGAAACGAAAGATTGGGCTTATTCATATTTCATTTAGAGCCGTGGAACTCTAATCATATAGATTTAGCTGTTTTAGTCAATAATAACTGGAAATTGCTAGTTTGGTGGTAGAAACCCTTTGTTTATATTTATAGATACATTTATAAGTTATTTCAACTTATTCGACGTTAAATAAACACTATGTTCTATTTTAAAAATTTCCAAAAATAGATAATTAACAGTTGAGTATTTATTGAGTTCTTTAGAGATATCAAAATATTAGGTTATTGACGTGTTAGGGTAATGAACATTCACATTGCATGGAACATTGATTCTGAAAAATAATTATATCCTGATATTTAAGCACTTCCCACATGCGACAATTTTGAAAACATCTAGACAAAGTTAAGTAAATTTCTATATATAAGCTTTTAAATAAATTTGAAAACATTGCGGCCGAAAGAGAAATTACTCATTATGAGCAATTTGCTATTTTGACACATTGATTTCAAAAGTCGTCTGTTGCAGAGGCGTCAGAAAGAGTCTGTATGTTGGAAAGGGTTGAAGATAACTATATGTCTGGTAAAGACATTGTTGCAAAAATAGAAACAAATGTTCTAAAAAGGTTTTCGCCTAAATGTATTATTTATGCTAAATTATGGTGTGTTCTATCTAATTTTCAATCGAATTATTAAACAGAGCTATACATGGAAGAACTGTTATTGAATAAATTTGAAATCATTGCGGCCAAAGGAGAAAATACTCATTATGAGCAGTATCCTATTTTGACACAATGTTTTCAAAAGTCGTCTGTTGCAGAGGCGTCATATATCGTCTGTGTGTGGGAAAGGGTTAAACCGTACATAAAGATAACTAGTTGTCTTGTTCAGACATTGTTCCGAAAATAGAAAAAAATGTTCTAAAAAGGTTTTCATCTAAATGTATTCTTTATTCTAAATTCTGGTGTGTGCTATCTAATATGCAATCGAATTAACATACAGAGGTCACCCTCAACAAAATAAAACTAGAACTGTGAGTTAACTCACAAAAGGATGCCCCCCGTTGCGCTTACAAGACATATGGACAGACAGACGGACAGATATATATCCGACCGGTATAATCTTACTTCATGCACATCCTCAGGTTGTGTACTGCAACTGTGTAAAGTTTCATGAGAATCAGTTTAGCCGTTACGGAGGAGTTGCGCTTACAAGACATATGGGCAGACAGACTGAAGGACGTACTCATGTGTATTTGTGGGGTTATTTCTTTTGTTTCAAACGTGTGGGTTGCAACCCACAAGTATGCTATTCATTCCGTAAGTATCCCCCTTTTACGGAATGAATAGCATTAATATGCAAATAAGATACCGGTTATAAAACAAACAAAAACAATATTTATCTAAGTGTCTTTATAAGGGTGGAAGGAACTTTGTTTGCGGGGAGAGTGGGAGGGGGGGTATAATGAACAACAATAGACTGTCGACATGTATCTTATGAAATCAAAGTAATGTTAGTTTAGTGACGTCATCAAGTAATTACTCAAGATAAGATATCTAAAGTCCATGTCTTCTGATGCCAACTTGGATATCTACTACATGTTTCAATTAAACAATGCAGGGTACAGCTATATTGTGTGGGTTACTGGTGTGAGAAAACCGGGAAACATATGAGAAGGTGAACTGGCCGCCGTGATATGACTGACAAATTGTTGAATTCGGCGTTAAACCCCAATCAATCAATCAATCCATTTGAGCTCAAATTCCTATTCAGTGAGGGCGTCAATGGTAATGTGTCTCAACGAAGAAGTAATCTATAACAAAACCCATCCTCGGTACCCAGGCTATCCATACTAATGTATGCATAATAGCATGGGTACCGAGGATGACAAATACGGGACATTGCACCCATGTAGGCATTGCCATAAGACAATGTTTCATATTGGTTTGAGAAAAAGACATGGCTTCAAACGTGTCCTTGATACCGTATATAATATATGCATCCAGACAAGCACGATTCGGAGAGCCTATGAAATCAAATCAATGTTATTTTAATGACGTCATTAAGTAATTGCATACCACAATATATGTACAGACCATGTCTACTGGTACCAATTTGGATATCCCTAACGTTATCAATACACGCTTGGAATAAGTCTTGTCTGCCACATTCATGCTACGAATCCCAATGGACACTGCTATGCAGAACTCTTTTTGAATACTTCAAAAGTGCATAGCCAGATCGGATTTCTCAGATGCACTAGTGGATAAAGATCTACACTGGTCGCAAATGATTTACGGTTGGAATTCGCAGAGTGCAGCTTATATCTAAAATCAGTTAAAAACAGACGAATACATTAAATTGATACTAATCTTGAAGACATCACATTTCCCTCACATTGCCGATAATTAATTCTAAAACATTGAACGATAACACTGAAATGTAATTTCTATTATATCTCTCATTGCGCATTAACTGTCTCTGACGTTATCACAGACACACACCACGACAAGGGGGAAATGGTTCCATTTCACATGAGGAGAACAACGATATAACCTCCGAATACATCAAACATGTAGATCGGTAACCGCTTTAAAACGATGTGTTAATTTTACCTTCAAAACAATAAGCAAAATCCTCGAAGACAGAAATAATACTCTTAAGATGCAATCGAAAACATTTCCTAGAAGGCTTTCTACAGTGGTCGGCATTCAGATACGGCAGGACGTGTTTCTATCAAAAGGTGCCAAGCTCTTAAAAGCATCGATTGATTGATTTGTTGGTGCTTTATGCAACTTTCAACAAAATTTCAGTTATTTCACGGCGTTTCCTGGGTATGTTACCAGTACTACTGGTCCGTTTATCGTGACACCAGCCGTTCAGTCGTTATGCTTAACCTGCAATACTGAGCACCAATGAGGGCAGCCATTTCTATCATTTCTTAAGTACTTGGTATGACCTGACAGAGAATCGAACCCACGACATCCCGCACCCGAGGCGTACGCTCTTCAGAATGGCTTGTGTCATTTGCCAATACCAGATGCCGTTCTGAAGAGGTTGTACTGTATCAATATCAAAAGATGTTGAACTCATTGTTGATATTATAGTCTTTTTATAACTTCAGATTACCGCCGGGGATGCTTGTGTTGATGAGAAGACGGTGATAAAGAATTAAGTCATTAAATCGAGGGCTTGGTGTCGAACGGTTGCAACTAAAAACCTTTTTTGAAAACCCTGGTTTAGGGGTAATTTTGACCCTTTGTAAACAATGCAAATTTAGGTGCCATTGCTCAGAACGAGCAATGGCACCTAAATTTCCATTGTTTACCAAGTAAAATGATTTAACGCTTATAAGGATTTAATTGCAAGGTGATTAACCTTGGTAAATATAGAACGAATTTAGTTACAACTGTTTCACGCCAAGCCCTCGAAAGGAACTGCCAGCGAATATTTTGACCAGCCTGCGTCTCTGTTAAGTCTGATCAGAATCTTATGTTTTCGTTATCTCGTCGTTCAAGGATGTGTTTCTAGCCTCTGCAGATAAGTGATGTCAGAAGATTCCAAACAAGTGTTTGTTTGCGTGTTGCTTCACATCCATTTAAACAATTGTTCATTTATTTCAAGAAGTTTCCTGGGTAGGTTCAAATTATACTGGTCCATTTATCCTAATACCAGCGTATCAAGTCTTAAAGCTTACCCCACTCCCTGTTTGAAAACGAGGAAAACAATTACTACGATTTGTTAAAGTATTTGGTATGAACAGGTCGGGAAATTGAACCCGTGATCTCCCGAACCGAGGTGGACGCACTACCACTACACCATCAATGCGGTCCCTTAACAATATAATTTGTTTAACAATTTCCGTTAATTTCAGTATGTCTTTAAAGATGAGTTTCCCTCTTTTGAGTGAGGCCGTTGAAATCCACTTAAATGTCGTGACATTTTTGTCGCGATTGATTACTATGAACAATCGTATTTTGACATCTGTGGCTATCGATGAAGAGTGCACCACTTGTAACTCGCCACAATTGTATGAGGGTGTTTCCGGGTTCTGTAAGGTCATTAAATTGTCCTTAATTCACCTTGTAGATTATTGTCTTGGTATTATTCAGCTTTATTCAAATCTTCGTCTCCCACAGTTTCCGTTAGTGGTACAATTTGACCTTGTACTAATACCGTAATAGCCTACTCAAAGGTATTTGTATAAGCCAAAAGGCAAACGCAGTTCGAGATGATAAATGTCACTTTAATTGCCGACTTTGTACTAGAACGCAAAAAATCAATTATCACTAATGCCTTATACAATACTGTTCACACGTCTATCGAGCAAGAACAGTATTTTGTTTATTTGTTTACATGTTATATTATGCCACTGTCAACATTATTCAGCGGTTTATAACAGTGTTTCATCTGTACATATGACCAATATTGCTAGTACCTTTATTTAGAAACTGGCAAAAGAGTTGTGAAGCTTTATCCACGAAACCGAGTCTTTAGGCGGGAAGCTATAACTGCAACTCTTACGGTCTTTGATATGAACCATCCGAAGATCGAACAAAGGTCTCATATGCATGAGGCGGGCGCAACTACACGGAGCATGCACCAACAATCTAAGGACTCTACATTAATGTAAATGTTCATGAAATAGTTTAATATATGGTAAAAAAATGTTTAACGAAAACACGGGCAACTTTATCTAACACTCGATTTATAAAACGACTTCTAACGACATATTCGGAGTCGATTAACTTTCTTTAATCCTTTTACCACATAAGACAAATCTGCAGCTGACGATCATTAAAAACATCTAGGCAAACTATGAATGCTCTCTATAAACAAAAGTGTAATTATAAAATAGAGCTTAAATCGTTGCGTTAAAATGAGAATGTTTTCATTATGCGCACTTTTCATCTTCGTCGTCTGCTTCAAAATGCGTCTGCAAGTTGGAAAGTGTTAATAGGTGACGCCGTCAGACAGACAATACGATACCCTATAATTGAATGCCACTAATACGTAATTAATAACACGTGGCCTCGCCGACACATATGGTTAACTTGTAGATACCATTACAACCTCATTTAATTATTGTTTACTTCTTAGTCTACGTTACGTCTATTTAATTACCATATTCTACTATTGTTTTGTCTTGAGCATCCACTTAGCCAAACCACACGGACACCGATCAGCGATCAATCTCAGCTTTCGCGCATTCTGTTCAGGATCGTCCCCGTTATGTGGCTAATCAGACAGGCATTCTAGAGGAATCTGCAGTTGTGATCAAACACACACTATACAAGTATGCAAGTTTATCTTAACAGTAATTGACTTGAACCCAAAAGCAGTCCAATAACTTGGGAATTATTGCCTGCCATAAGGTTACTAAACTACTGCATCGATACTGGTGCGATGCAAATATATTTAGAATATGATTTTATTTGACACTGTAATGCATCAACTGTTGACTCCATTTGTTGCATGTTATATCATTGTCGACGCAACGTTTAATACACTTGTTTATATATCTATTTCAATCGATCATATGATCGTATATGAATATATAGCCTTTAGTCGTTTCAAAGCTTGACTTTCAACTTTCTTTTGACATATTGTGTTCATTCAGATTTAACGATCTGGGTGTTAGGTTTGATGTTTATACTCCAACAGTTGATCGGTTCGAACATAAACTATAAACGAAGTGTTAGGCAGACATGTCGTTTAGATGAAATTACGGCTACTGTGTAAGACAGCTTTGAATATACATAATATACAGTATATCAATTGAATGTTAGGCGTTTAGTTGTAACATCCGTAAGTTTAACTGTAGCAAAGCAACGAATAAATCACACATTTGGTTAATGATTTACCACGGGCTAATAATCGGGATGGGGATTCCTCCGCTAATCGACTATTTTATGTGGTACATCTGAACACTGTTATGAAAAAAAACCTATATCAACGACACGTTCTTCCTGACATGTGTCGAGTTAATCTCATGTAAGGTCACTTAAAATAGTGTGACGCACTCGGAGAGACTGCTACAATGTTAACATGCCACGTAAACCCAGACACGTGTTATGTTAATTGGATATACCGTCGATATAGTGTAACACTCCGATCGATCGCTGCAATGTTCAGATGAAAGAGTTACCCGGACACGTTTCAGGTTAACCTGATATACCGTTTATAAGAGTGTAACACCCTGACATATTATATTAACACGACACGTTAACCTTGGCTATGTTTAGGTTTATCTGACATACTGTCGATATGTGTGACACACTCGGACAGATTGCAGGTTTACATGAAAAGTGTTTTATCATACACGTTTCAGGTTAACCTGATATACAGAAGAGTGTAACACCCTGACATATTATATTCCCACACGTTAACCTTTGCTATGTGTAGGTTTATCTGACATACTGTCGATATGTGTGACACACTCGGACAGATTGCATGTTTACATGAGAAGTTTTTTTTATCAGACACGTTTCAGGTTAACCTGATATACCGTGTATAAGAGTGTAGCACTCCAATAGATTATATTAACACGTTACACCTGACACGTTTCATGTGTATCTGACATTCCATCGATATGTGTGACACAGTCGTACAAGTTGCATGGTTACATGACACATTTAATCATACACTTTTCAGGTTAACCTAAAAGACCGTGTATAAGAGTGTAACACACTGACAGATTATATTAACACGACACGTTAACCTTGGCTATGTTTAGGTTTATCTGACATACTGTCGATATGTGTGACACACTCGGACAGATTGCAGGTTTACATGAAAGGTTTTTTATCATACACGTTTCAGGTTAACCTGATATACAGAAGAGTGTAACACCCTGACATATTATATTAACACGACACGTTAACCTTAGCTATGTTTAGGTTTATCTGACATACTGTCGATATGTGTGACACACTCGGACAGATTGCAGGTTTACATGACAAGTTTTTTTATCATACACGTATCAGGTTAACCTTGATATACAGAATAGTGTAACACCCTGACATATTATAGTAACACGACACGTTAACCTTAGCTATGTTTAGGTTTATCTAACATACTGTCGTTAGGTTTGACATTCTCTAACAGACTGCTTCAATGTTAATATAACATATTTAATCATACACGTTTCAGGTTAACCTGATATACCGTATATAAGAGTGTAGCACTCCAATAGATTATATTAACACGACACGTTTTAGGTTTATCGGACATACCGTCGATATGTGTGACACACTCGGATAGACTGCTACAATGTTAACATGACATTTCTCGTTTAGACTAATGAAGTCAAATTGTATGAGTATTATCGACGAGTCGAATTAATTCTATTCAACAGATTTCCCACAGACGTCTAGCATCGCTCGTCGCTTCCATTCGTCGTTTCCCCCATTGAACAAAACTTTGTGGTTCTAAAATAAAACCAATCTTGAATGCTGTGTTTCAGAAGAACGCGTCAAATCGCCCTCTTGTTCCAATGGTAAATCAACAATAAGCTTCAAACTGTTTTACACCACCTGTCATCTATGTAACTAAATGTATAAATATTTTATTTTGAATGGGGATTATTGATATATCGTAGCCGATTCCTCGACACGAGCTTTACATTTAGATTTCAAACCATTATTCAAACTTTTACGTGAAAATGATTAATAAGTTGTCGAAGGAAAATACTGATGTGATCAAACTGGAGCTTATAAAGTTAAAAATATAAAAAAATCAATGTGTTTTTGTGACATATAACTATTTTAATTATAAATTATATGATCGACTGATTTGAAAACGTATTATAATAGAAAATGTCTGGAAACGTGCAAGTCCAATCTTGATATGGAAAAAAACAACATTGCGTGAACAAGAATAAAAACTTCAGTTGTATCAATTACTCCATATCTTGTAATATATTTAATCGCATGTTGTTGCTTACAGTCTCAAAATACGTTCGTATCGGGCAAAGTGTCATCAAGCAACGCGTATTTGCTCCTTCATATTTCAGATGTAAATGAAGATCCATTAGTCGTGTCCCCTGGGAGTCGATGAACAAATACCCTGATTACTAACAATACCGACCTATGTGCCTCCGAAGAGAACCCTAATACATAATCAGAGCTCTAGATAGGGTTCGTTTTGTATGTTCTAAGATTCGTATTTGACACTCTAGCCCAATGTTGTGGGTACTCGAATGAATCGTCTCAATGAGACGATTCTGTTGAGTACACACGTCATAGGGTTTGGTTGGACAATAAGAGAGATATTGTTGGGAAAAGAAATGTATTCTTGTCCTTATCTAGACATCTGAGTCATTGAATCTTGTAATGTGCGAGTTGCCATGGAAAAGGGGGTAACTCTTCGAATGTAAGGGAGCTGGAGCGGCAAACTGTCCCAAATATACGCCCGCCATAGAGTGAAGCGATCTGACTTTAAATCGTACTTAGTCGAGGCAGTTTGCCTATACATATTGCGAGCGAGTTAAGTGAAGCTCAGATAAAAAAGAGTTCTAACAAAACTTATTCAGAAACTTTCAAGGGTAAAAGATTATAGAGTGTCTCTGGTTATTTGGCTGGATATCCCTACCCGGCCCTCTTTGGCGGGATAACATCCCGACAAAAAATGTTTACTAAGGATTGGATAGAGTTCGTATAAGTTATGAGTTAGCGATCGGCCAAGTATTTGGGACTACGCCCTCTAAACGTACACCCAATAAAACACACAGTTTGAACATATGCGTAAAAAGTACTTCTGTTTCAGAAGGAGCTTGGATTGCTGAAAGTATACACACTCAAAACAAAATGAAGACAAACAACTTTTCAAACGCAGGCGAAAATTCGTATAAAACACCTTAACAAGTATTTTTTTGCTAACTCAATTGCTAACATAATAAACTAAATAACACTCATTTGATTTTGTATTCTGGATAGGACGCCTTATATAAAAAGAGCAATTCAGGTTATAATATTTCAGTTGGATATACATTAAACCATTTATTAACATCTAATGTCTTACATCAAATCCTACGAATTATTAAATGTGTATTCTCAGTCTACACATCTGGTACGAGGTTACAGATGCATTTTCAGCAGGACAAATTTGAAAACATTATGACCAGAAATTTCTCATCATGAGCAATTCTCCCTTTGACGAAATTGTCTCTACTCTTTTCTACAATGCATCTTTCATATATTGAAACTTTTTATATTTGTGTTCAGTTATTTTCAAAGCCGTCTTTTAGATTTGTTGTATGTGGGAAATAGTTCATCAAAAATAATCAAGTAAATACTACCTTTTAAAAGGTGTTCCATACGACATGGACAGGAAGTATGCCGTTCCTATAACGTGCCATATGACACCACATTCGACCAAAGAAGGATTGGTCTATCAAAAATAAGGAAATCAGTATGTTTAGTAGCACATCGTTAACATTTACAGCATAATCTGCGGTACGTCAACACGAGAATATATTCATGACAAAACGATTTGAAACTATCCTTTTACTAGCGCTAAATCTAATTTTGACCACGCCATACGAAAACGTATATTTGGGAACACATCAGTCTAATATCGGTCTTCAATACTCACCTCTTAATGGAAATTAATTACTAAAAACAACTATATAATAATGGTATTTATTACATAACTAAACATTTTCCGGCGCCAATTCATACAGATGATCATGTGCAGTTCAAACAAGACAAATTAGAATGCCGTATACGGTACCAAAAATGGTAATGATACGTCACTGAAAAGTGTGACGTCATTGAAGTATGAATAGTCGACATTCAAAATAAGGTAGTTGGGCGTGATGATTCACACGCCAATCATAACATTTATTGTATGCGTAAATTTAGTTATTTCGATAATTAAAATTAAAAAAAGGGTACATTTTTTTTATTTTGTCTGAAAAGTTATACAAGGTATATATAAAAAAGGAAAATTATGTTCCATTGGCGATATCGGGTTTGATAGTGTCTACTCGGGGTATGGACAATTTGACATCTCTCTAGACCTTCGGTCCCGCGAGATATCAATTATCCACGCCCCACGTAGTTCGTAGTACAGTAATAAACCCGATATCACTACTGCAACATAATATTCCATAGCTATCGTACTTGCCACTAACTTCAAAATATAATTGTGCAGCCCTATACGGTCAGTCGCAGATTTTTAAGTTTCTAAAGGATAAGTCTCTCTTGCTGAGGTTATACACATGACATAGTGATAGCTGTGAAGTACTGCATTCCTTTCATGGAGAATTACAACTGCATACAAGACATGCTTTAATTGAAGAATCATGTCTAACCATACTTTAGGAGTTATGAATGCATGCATCTATATTACAGAAGTGGTTTTTTATGACAATTTAATGACACCGTGTGGTTTATTCTCATATTTTATTAGATACATTACTTCTTCAGAACGAGATCGGCGAAAAGATTTGCATGACTTCAACTATGGATGTTTCAGTTTTCCTATGACTCACGCAGTGTATAATAATAGAAAATAAATGGACGTACTAGTGCTTGATTAACATTTACACCAAGATGTTTCTCGTTTTTCGGCGACAAAACACGGAACTATTACTTTTGCGATTTAGTTTTTTTAGCTTGGTGTGTTACGCCACTTTCACCAATGTTACAGTTATATTACGGCGTGTCCTGGGTAAGTAACCAGTACTACTGGTTCACTTATCCTGACAGCATCGACTCAGTCGTTATGTTAACCATAACCTCGTGAGCGCAAATGAAGAAAAGCCATTACTTCAATGTTAAAGTATTTGGGATGACCTGGGATCGAACCCGCGACATCCCTCACCCGAGAGCAAAAGCTATGAGCAATTTCTCGTTTGCCACACTGTTTTCATTTGCTGTTCGTAGGGCGCAAAATGACACGTAGGGTATTATGTTTTTGCTTGTTGCATCACTAACGATAATCTTGTCTAGAATGTGTTGGGTACACTTAAGTGGTTCCTTTCAATTATTCACGACTTCTAAAAGCTTTTGCATGAGTACACTTTCGGATATTATCAAGCAGTAATTAAAATCTCAGATGCAACGTTAAGGTATTTCATCTTTTACAAAATTGATACGCTTATCGACGTTTTAGGTGCTGTCGACCTTTGTTAGCAGGATTCTGTCTCGTTTCAAGCAAACAACTTTAAACAAAAATAGTATGGCTCACTACATTGAAAATGAGAATTGGAAGGAATGCTTTGCGACTGATCAATTGGTGTAAGGATAAACTTACCGCTAGTACTGGTGATATATCCAGAAATCGCCGTGACTCAACACTAAACAAACAATTCCTTTTTGATTAAAAAACCCGATGCCTTTATGTGTCGAAAGTGTAAGTAAACCATCTGAATGCACCCAAGCTATCTGCTCCATATGTACAATATATCTTGTTCACAAGCATGTTGCATACATCCGTGACTTATTGACCAACATTGTAAATCTAGAATAGAATTCGGTGGCTGATCTTATCTAGCATAAGGATGGTATATGAATGGCTTTCCTTGATAATATATTTCCCTCAAATATATCAATATCTGTTTTATTTTTTATAATTTACGTTTTGCAAATGTTATCTTTAACCACCCAGTAACATATCATGCATAAATCATTCATTCAATCAAAAACAACTATATCGTAAAACAGACCATAACTTTATTAATGTTGGACATAACTAAATTCAAGCATAAGCCAAAACAGTACTCATTCTGCTCATTGTGTAATAAAATACTCTGGTTTATATAGAAGTATAAGGAAACAAACAATACTTCTTTACTTGATATCAAACATTGAATGCAATGCAAAGTACTTTCTTATTTTACAACCTTATACAAATAAACGTCTTTTGTATTTATTATGATATAAATGTGCAACCCAACCTTCAAGAGATTACGATGCCTTGTCAAAGTCTGGTGAAGATCTTCCATGGTCGATATATTACCATACAAGCACATAAAAAGCCCCTCTGGTGCATGATTTTGACCGGAAAACTACTAAGCATAAATTTTTAATTGTAATCATTACTTATTAGTAAAAGCTCCGAAATGTCTCTCTCCTTCGTTAGACATATATCGCTGTGTTGCTGAATATGTTATTTGGTAAATATTAATAAATGAGAAAAATGGATACAATGGTAAATATCAAACTGCCAGCAAACCTTTCTAAGCTGTGATTGTACTAAGCGTCGCATTGACAAGGATTAGGGTAAGATATAAATAGATTAATCTGACTCAATCCGCAAGACAAAATAAGCTGCTAAAGGCTACTAAAAGGAGAGAAATCCGCACAAAATTCAGTTGGTAATGGTGTCAAAGTGTAATTATTGGCTGATACTGTTGGAATGGAGGCGAAGTAGAGACTTGGGAATGCGTATAAAATGACACGACTTTCTGGAATTTCTTATATCTAATTTAGCAAAAACACAGACGTTTCTTTAAATATAAAGTCGTTACCATGGCAATATCGTTATAAATTTACCTGAGGCGTTTCTTAGGCTTGTCTCGCCAACCATATTCTTGAAACAGAAGAGGAGAAATCACTTTTTGTTCATATCGCTAACCTACAACCTACAAGATAAGGATCAATCCTTTCAACCTATCTACTAAGATAGTATCTAGCTGTTCACTTCGGAAGGGAATCATACTCCGTTATTCCGTTCAGACTCTTTTTAGCAGATCACATGATCCTTTCTTCATGACTAAACAATGCATGAAGATCCAGATAAGCCTGTTCCTATGAGCAGTCCATTCAGAACTGTCACTGTTCTATTTTTGGTCGTTCGTGTATTATTTATATGACCACAAGTAGGGTGTGTTATGTTTCTCCTCTAATGTCATACGGAATGTGCAGGCTTTCTTATGTCCACGTTTCATTTTTTTTTCTTATTATTATCAATAAGTGATAAACATATACTTTCCGTCCTTGGAACTCGGCAATCAACTACCTAATCTAAAGTAAACTGGACAAACATTTCAATAGCTGAATGACTTCGATAAATATAAGTGTAGTTTATGTTTAGTAAAGAAATGTTTTATCAGATTAATGTTTTGCGATGATTGTCTACACAACGATTCCACATATTATAGACATTATTGACCAACTTAAATGAAATCGGATTATATATCATAATAATTTCGTTTCTAATAGTCTAATGTCTAAACTGGTGTCTATGGCTTCCTCTTCAACAATTCAATGTTCACAGATCGAATGCTATAGACGTATATAGTAAACCATTTTTGAATGCGATCCAAATGCACGCTTAATATACAGTTCGCGGAAAGCTTTTATGTGAATTAAACATCACACTTTCTAACGATTCCCATGACCATCGTCATATGTGTTTTATTGTAATGCTAGCTGCATATTACAATGGAGATAACATGTTTAATAAATTGCTGTAACCTCTCCAATGTTCCTACCGATATAAGTTACGATAGGTCAATATTAAAATAATTAATGCATTCAAAATGTTGTAGGAATATTCTTATTTTTATGTACGTCCAACACTTTTTTTGAACAACAGATGAAGATTTATTAAAAACAGGTATCCAATGAAAGCGAACCAAACCACACAGTAATTGTCCAAGACGTAAGCACTACAAAAAAGAAAAATGGAATGAAATTAGAAACATATCTGTTTGTGTTCTACACTTTCGCTTTTACTTATTCATTTAGACATCATTGGTACTTTAAACCAGTTATATTCTGAACAAACATGTGTTACATAGACAAGGGTACGGATGAGAACGGTAAAAGCTGCGACAACCATAACTTTAACGTAATTGTAATCTGGTCAACTAAAATGAGTTATTGTTGTTCGCATGACAAATTACGTTGCATTACTCAGGTGAGTGATCCATAGCCATCATGATCACCTTGTTTAAGAAAGGGTCGCTATGATAGAAATAAGTTGAAATTTTGATCGTTAACTCAACGTACTACGTTAAAATTGTTCGTAAACCTCTTTGGGAAAAGGTATGCCCCGTCTCTTCACTGGACACTGTGTTTCATCACGATTCCATGATGTCAGGCCGAAGGGACCAGATACAGCGACAAAGGACCTCTGAAAAGCAGTTTACATAAAGAAATATGTCAACACCTTAACATGGCTCAAACGTGCCCTGAAAGAGATCAGTTGAGACAACTTGATACGGTAACTATACATAAGACATCAACATCTGTGCCGAAACATTGTGTAATGATAAATCATTGTTATTTAGCTCTAATTGGACATGTGTTGCAATAACATGTAAAACCAATGCGTTTTTTTGTTATTTTCAATGTGTATATCAGTTGACCACCCCTGTATAAGCTCTAGTGTTTTTTACACATGTGAATATTTGTGATATATTTATTTACTGTAACCTTTGCACTTATGTTGTTACTTGGATATATATTGAATAAATGACAAGCATGTTGGAATCATTTTTCGGCACTTTCTTTCTATATCCTTCTGGCGTAAACATAATTATTTGGTATAATCAGGGACCGTGTAGTATTGTATATATTGTCCCTGGTATAATATAGCAACATTATAGTTGATTTAGATGTAGAGACCGGATACGTTATTATTTTAACATATACGCGTATAGCTTCTATTGGTAAAAATACAATGAAGTGTTAAAGTCGCGCACTATGTATCTTGTAATCTTTGATATTGCTGCAAAATGTAGATTTTAATAAAAGTGCAAGCCTTTTCAGTATCAAAGTACAGTAACAAACTCTGTTTACGCATTTGATATGGATTTCAAATAAAGGTCATTTCTTTTATCCTATAAGGCATTAATAGTAAAGCTTATCAAGGCCAATATATATAGGAAAACAACGTCCGCCAAAGAAAATATCAAGTCTGATATTCTTGGCACTTCTGACACTTCCGCTTGATTGACATCTGCCCTCTATAATATGTGTCATGTTTATTTACAGGGAAGTGTCTGTTTCCAGGATTATGTCAAATTAAGACACTGGGTTTATTTGTTTCGGTGGGAAATTCACATCAGATAGTTCAAGAAGTGGAAAGACGGTCATCAATACACAAACGAATGCGTTCATTTTACTCACACATGGCCTAGCCGGAAATAAATTTACGCTGAGAAGTTATCAACCCATTTTCTTTTCTTAACAATATCCCTTTTCTATCTTATTAGACCTATCCAACGACTTAGAGGCGTGTCTATCTTGAAACATCTGATGATAAGAGGATTTATCTTTATAATTGGAATTCTTTATTTTACATAATTGAAAATATTGAAGTAAAAGAAAAGTATGGTTAAAATAAAGATCTCAGCCTCAAAAGTTGAAAGTACAATGGAACGAGATAGCTTTGCCATGGACATAATTCGTTTTGCTTGTATTGGAATTATTCATGGAAATTCTTTATTTGTGTTTTCTTTCTTTAAAATGACTCGGTTGTTAACGAGAAGTCAAATTAGAATCTTTTAATCAATTATCCTTTAATGAACATATCAAAAACATGAGGAAAATGACATCTGACACGACGTTATCGTCAAGAAGGAAGAACTGTTGTATTCTTTACTACCCCTTAAATGCAAACCCTGAAATGTTATAATTAATTGACTGGTAAATATGTACCTCAAAACACCCAACATGCACGTAACACAATATGGGTACATTTGTATTCTTGCTTTTTCGTATCGGATGCATGTAACGGTACTTTTCAATATTTCCTGATGTGTGTTGTCCCTTGACATACATAAGATAAACCTAAAGGAGCAGTTTGTGTGTCTCACCTTCAACCAAGAGTTCCTTTTTAAAGATGTCATAAGTAGGCCATAATTCTGATATATTAAAGAATCATATTTCTTCGAGAATAAGGTCAATAAATAGTAAGTCTTTTTTTATTTTGCAGTCGGTGACTGGTATATTTCGATAATGCATTAACATTATTGAATGCAGTTTCCTCATGTTGATCAGTGTATCATATTGCAAACCGTATACTGAAGTGTCTGGATAACCGCCAGTGTAGACAAGATAGGAAATTGCTTTCCAAACTTATATATTCATTCAAATGGAAATGAGACCTTTAACACATAGAATCAATCATCTGTAATGATATCGAGACAAAAAGGTCAATTACATTACAGACGTGTTTGCACTACGAAAACATATCATTTGATACCATCATATCGGCTCTTTTTCAATCAAAGTGTACCAATCCTGACAAGCAAACAACTTATATTCCCAAAGTGTTACCCAAAACTGGAATTCGGACGACAGGAACCGCTTTTTTTTGGAGAGTTGACATGTCAAAATTTACACAATGACCTTAATTCATTCCACTATATTTTTAAAGTGTTGAAAATAAAAATCACGCGAAGTTGATAGAGATTTAAAGATGTATAGAATGAATCAAACTGAGTAAAACTACAGAGACATTTAACAGATATCGGCACCAGGACAATCGAATTTACATGTATAAAGTCGTATTAGCAGTTGCATAATTCTTAACAAGGGCATTTAACGAGAGGGAACACTTTATTAATCCGAGTGGTTTGAAATGTCATTTTTATGATAATATTAAACCGTTTGTATTCTATTTAGATTGACATTACGCATCCAGACTTCGACCGTATGCTTGTGCATGTTAAATATTTGTTTTGACTGGCGGTTTCTGCAAACAATCTCTTTACAGGACTCTGTTATGTAAATCTGAAAAAGGCATAGTCTACGTAAAAAACCTCCATGCATACATATGTAGATAGAAGTAATACATATTTCTCGGTAAAGAAGCAATGATGTGTGAACAATTAAAGTTCTTAATTACAGGAACTCAGTAGGAAATGGTAAGACAAAGTGTACACTAACGTTTCGACTTGTTGACAGTAAAACCAATCTGTGCAGTTTTTAAGTATAAAGAGCCATCACACAGGATTTACTATTATTTTATCATACACAATCCGTAATTAATATAATTATTCATATCCGACGAAGCAGTTTATCTGACTTAATAAAACATTTGAAGAAAATGTATTACACGTTTGAGGATCATTTTGATGTAGGTGTGAACTTAATGTTTAGAACGATCGACTTCTGCCTCACCAACTTACCTAATAAGGTTCTCGTCTACCGTAAGGGCGGCAAACGTCGTAGATATATCAGTAAAAGTGTTAGATTATTCCTGGAAACATCCACAAGATACTTCTTTAATGAATTGTAGATATTTACCGTTACGCTTAATGTCTGACCTCTTTCGACAGTTTGAAAGACGCGCTACCGAACACCTTTCATTAGTTTATTATTATATAAATATTGTTCAATCAAAACTTTAAAACGTATTCGTGTTTTAGGTTGCAGGTATCCATATAATTCTTATGTTAAATTCAAATAATTCTTTTATCTATAAACTATAAGTATTTTTTGTCAGATTATTGGCCGTCAACAGCATCTGTTTAATGTGGAAGTTAACCAAAAGGTCATAGAACGGAAGATAGAATGTCATTTAAGAAATATAGTTTACCTCGTGTTCCAAGAAATTATAATTATAATATGAACACTTATTATAAATAAAAGTTAATTAAATGTTAGCAATTTGAATGCATTGCATGTCACGGCATTTCTTTTGTTTGTCATTAACTTTATGTCTGTGAGCTTGGATGCTTAATCCTTTGATCGTTGGAAGCAATTTCGTGAAGCCAGCACAACAAGTATAGAAACAAACAGGTTATGCAGATGCGTTAACGACACGTTCGGTCATCCGTTTAACTTGTTACACGATGTTCATCCTAACAGTGGTTGTCCCGGCTTTAAAATGTCTTTCTTTGTGGTCATCTATCCGAATAACAGTCTTATGTTGAAGACTGAACACGTAGGTACCAACTGAATAATGGTAACCTTACCCAAGACCAAACTTGCGTTCCATAAAACAGTTTAAAAGTAGCTCACGGTTGCTAATCAACCTACTATAGGGTAGCTGTAACCTTATAGGTGTTATTATTTATTTCTGTGTAAGATGACAAATATATATTAAAAATGAATGAACTGTCGAATGTGTACACGTTGTATATTTTAAACGTTCCAAACTTCAAACCGGCTAAAGTCTAAGCTACTTTTATTACAGATGATTCGATACGGAAATGTCGAGTTAGTGTCAGTCACAACCTCAAATTAGTTGTTGATGTCAAGCTATTCAATCAGAATCGATGTATTTAAGAAGAATGTATAGTATAACGTTATTGGTTAACAATTAATTATATAGCCATAAGAATATATGATGTCTTCGTCAATCTGTGTCTACATAAAAAACCTCTTATTACAACCAACTATACGAGGAAGCTTGCCGTTTAACGGGATAATCATCATAGACGGGATCAATACACTCGTATTAGCCGGGTGAAGGGCGCAGAAAATATTGTGTTTTTGTCCATTAAGGAAGGTATCATGATTTTCGTATCCTTCATTTGTTTTACCTGCGGGTAAAATAGTTTCAGACAATTTGCGTATTCAACTTCATCCCGCGCACACTATTGTGTCAGTAGACTCTTTTCAACACCGATAAATGATATAATACTGTATTATAACTGTTGTTCATTGCATATCAAATCTATATTAGAACGAGATGCAAGTGAAGGGGCTGAATTCTGACCAGACAGTTGCATATAAGGACAATTATAAACATACACTGGTCGCAAATGCCTGAAGCATGTTAAATGATGCTCATTAGTTGTCAGTTTTATCACACAGGAAACTGGGTCTTATATTGACCACGTCTTCTGCATGAAATTTTGAAACCAAGAAAGATCCGAATTAGTCTGCACATCGCTATGGTCTGGTAGAGATATGATTCGTACGCCATATTAGTGTTCAATATTGCTGGTAGCTTCTGGAGGAACAACACTAAGACATAAACGCTGTGAGTGTATGTGATGTAATCGGGATTTCCATTGCAAGCTATTACATTATTTAAACGATCACGCACAAAACATTGTTGTACACATCGATATGTTCAAAAGCACGAATACGTGATACAAGTAAATTATGATTGAGATAAGATCAGAGGTTCATTTCTGATTTCGTGATTGAGAGGTTTGAGGATGCTGTTAGAACCGATGGAACATTATTTCGAATTCCATGTGTTTCTCTTTCATTTCCCCCTTCTAAACCAGCTCGTTATCGTGTAAAATTGACGATGATTATCATTTCTTACAAAATATTTCAACTGTCAATTAATATACATGTACCCTATATATACTGAATCTATCACCCATTATTCTTGACAAGTTTGAATGGACCAGTCTTCTCTAAATATAAATGAAATAGCATCTTGGTTTACATTGTTTACAATTGTTGGTGTGTAAAGTAGGATAAACAAATTGTGCTTAATGTTGCGTTGAATGGTGTTTTTCGCCGCTTGTTTTCAGGTGTTTACTGACTATGTTATACGTATGTTATAAGTACTACGGGTCGATTTATCCTGACACTAGCAAGACAGACGTAATGCTAACCCCACACTTGCGAACGCCAAAGAGCGAAATACTTTAATACCATGTTTAGGTATTACGTATGGTCCGGCCGGTGACCGAACCCGAGGCGGACGCTCTACGTATACACCACCAACACGGTTTTTAAAATTGCGTAAAAGCAGCAGGATAAAGATTGACTACATGAATGACTTAATTGAGCCGTCCCGCGAGAAAACCAACATTGTGGACTCTGCGTAACGTATCGACCCGGATCAGCCTTAGCATGCCGCGCAGGCTAAGTCGGACAGACACTTTTCGCCTCCTGTGGATGTTCTGTTTCAGGAATCCTTACTCTATATCCCTATCCCCCCTGAGACGGAATGTGTCGGCCGGATCAGTCTGCGCGGACAGCGCAGGCTGATCTGGTCGATACATTACGCAGATGTCTATCGCCGCAGCCTCACGAGAAAACCAACATTGTGGACTCTGCGTAACGTATCGACCCGGATCAGCCTAAGCATGTCGCACAGGCTTACCCGGATAGACACTGTTCGCCTCCTGTGGATTTTCTGTTTCAGGAATCATTACTCTATACCTCCATCCCCCTGAGACGGAATTTGTCGGCCCGGATCAGTCTGCGCGGACTGCGCAGGCTGATCTGGGTCAATACATTATGCAGAGTCTATAATGTTGGTTGTATCGCGGGACGGTTCATATATGTATTGCTCGCCGCCAAATGGCACTAACGCCGAGCACGAGGGAAAACAACATCAACAAACAAAAAACAAAGACATATTTGCATTCATATTAACACTTTCGTAAAGTTGCGTACATCAGAATATAGGTTAACGACTGCATTGATAGTTTAACTAACACCATCGTAATTGCGTTCAAGTTGATACAGCGACAATTGCTTTCAACCGATGGTATAGGTGGGGAAATAATTACATTTGAACAAATAATTCACGTGTTCGCGCAGCAGAAAGGCGAGGGGGTCAACAGCCTTACGGATAAATGCTCTGTCGGGATACTACAAAGGTCGCAAATTAACAAAATGGCTATTCAAGTGAGAAAGCATTTCCACGGGGAATAAGCTCCTTCCTTTCTTTTTCAACTGGCACCTGACAGCCCGTTTTTCTTTTATCATACATTATTTACATAGATAACACAATTCACAGTAACTGAACGCAATTTTCAAAGATAAAGGAAACCAGGGATATTTTCCTTATTTATGTTACCAATGATTCCAACTGAAAAAAAAAGTACTGCTGCTGCACAGTTTTAAAGTTGTTTACTTCAAGTGAAAGGTATAAAGATCTACTATCATATTATCATAACAGAATTATCAATCTAGTACATAACGAAAACGAAAAATCGCTAGAATGATGAAGTGATCGTGTGTGATCAATTTCGCAGTGGATAACCTAGTTTCTTAACTCTTTCAGCGCCAAAGGCAATATTCAGGTTTTTGCAAACAATACTTATTCAGGCGAGTCAGCTCGTAACGAGCTGTCTCACCTGAAATCAACATTGTTTGCCTTTTATTCATCAAAACAGGCAAACACTGTTATTACATGAGAAATGGAGACGCCCGATTTTGAACATGTCAGGGTCTACTTTAAACAATTCGTCGCTGAAAGAGTTAACGACAAGATACGATGGCGGGTAGTTGTTCTTATGTGTGTTTGATTACTAAAATATCAAACAATTAATTATAACAAATGGACGACAACAGATTGAATGGGCCTAGTCAGGCGAACATCGACCTTCAGCGACCAGCGAGGATCTAGATCACCCTGCACATCCACGTAGTCTGATCATAATCTTTTCGTTTCGCCATCTTGATTTAACCCCTTCAAAAGACAATGCGAATACATCCATCTTGATTTAACCCCTTCAAAAGACAATATGAATACATCCTTATTGATGTAACCCCTTCAGAAGACAATCTGAATACATCCATCTTGATTTAACCCTTTCGGAAGACAATCTGAATACATCCATATTTATTTAACCCCTTCAAAAGACAATATGAATACATCCATATTGATTTACCCCTTCAAAAGACAATCTGAATATATCCATATTGATTTATGTGGAAGGGTATTAACGCATAAATTGCATCTTTCCTTCTTACATTACAACTTGCATTCGTACATTTACATCTTGCATTCGTACATTCACATCTTGCTTTGTGACATTCACATCTTGCTTTGTGACATTCACATCATGCTTTGTACATCTTGTATTGTGACATGCACATCTTGCTTCCGTACATTTACATTTTGCGTTCATACATTCAATATTACATTCGATTATCTGACATTAGGATCGTCCTTGAATATTTTGCTTGATGGCATGATGCATTTTTTTATTTAATGTTTTAACCTTATTTCAAATTCTTCGCTAGATCGGCGATTCATCGTCTAACTGTAAACAAATAATAGAACATGTCACAGAACAGAACGCGACCAAAACGGTTTTTGACAGCAGAAGGCGCATGTTCGGAAACAAAATAAATTTGACTGTCGACCTACGACCTATGTGCCAGGTCAACACTTTCTGAACATAAGTTTGACTGTCGACCTACGACCTACTCGCCAGATCAACACTATCTTAATGTAAATTTGACTGTCGACCTACGACCTACGAGCCAGGTCAACACTTTCTGAACATAAGTTTAACTGTCGACCTACGACCTACGCGCCAGGTCAACACTATCTTAATGTAAGTTTGACTGTCGACCTACGACCTACGAGCCAGGTCGACACTTTTTGAAAATAAATGTGAGTGTCGACCTACGACCTACGAGCCAGGTCGACACTTTCTGAAAATAAACGTGAGTGTCGACCTACGACCTACGAGCCAGGTCGACACTTTCTGAAAATAAATGTAAGTGTCGACCTACGACCTACGAGCCAGGTCGACACTTTCTGAAAATAAACGTGAGTGTCGACCTACGACCTACGAGCCAGGTCGACACTTTCTGAAAATAAATGTGAGTGTCGACCTACGACCTACGAGCCAGGTCGACACTTTCTGAAAATAAACGTGGGTGTCGACCTACGACCTACGAGCCAGGTCGACACTTTCTGAAATAAATGTGAGTGTCGACCTACGACCTTCGAGCCAGGTCGACACTTTCTGAAAATAAACGTGAGTGTCGACCTACGACCTACGAGCCAGGTCGACACTTTCTGAAAATAAATGTAAGTGTCGACCTACGACCTACGAGCCAGGTCGACACTTTCTGAAAATAAATGTGATTGTCGACCTTCGACCTACGAGCCAGGTCGACACTTTCTGAAAATAAATGTGAGTGTCGAACTACGACCTACGAGCCAGGTCGACACTTTCTGAAAATAAATGTGACTGTCGACCTACGACCTACGAGCCAGGTCAACACTTTCTGAAAATAAATTTGAGTGTCGACCTACGAGCTACGACCTACGTGCTAACTTCACACACCTTATCTTCAAAGTATATTTGAGAGTCATTTACGGAAATTGCCGACAACACACACGTAGCGCCACCTGTTAGCATAATTTGGTTGTCGCGTCATTATTACACCAGGTGTCGCATCGTATTATGCCTTCTGTATTATGCTGTTTACATTCGGCTTTCTACATTCGGCTATTCGTCATTGTTACTGCTTTGCACACTGACATTTGTCATTCGTAAAGAGGAAGGCGTTATTGAAATTAGAATATAAACATGAATTCTTCTCATCAAATTAATATTAATTGATGGTGTTAAATAACGAGAATAACAGACAATATTTATTGCAATATGTGCATATCACATAGCAAGACATAAAGCAAGATGTGCATGTCACAAAGCAAGATGTACAAAGCAAGATGTGCATGTCACAACGCAAGATGTACAAAGCAAGATGTGCATGTCACAACGCAATATGTACAAAGCATGATGTGCAAGTCACAAAGCAAGATGTACAAAGCAAAATGTGCATGTCACAACGCAAGATGTACAACGCATGATGTTCAAGTCACAAAGCAAGATGTGAATGTACGAATGCAAGATGTAAATGTACGAATGCAAGTTGTAATGTAAGAAGGAAAGATGCAATTTATGCGTTAATACCCTTCCATAGATTTAACCCCTTCAAAAGACAATATGAATACATCCATATTGATTTACCCCTTCACTGGACAATCTGAGTACATCCATATTGATTTACCCATTCGGAAGACAATCTGAATACATCCATATTGATATAACCCCTTCGGAAGACAATCTGAATACATCCATCTTGATTTAACCTCTTCACTGGACAATCTGAATACATCCATCTTGATTTAACCCCTTCAAAAGACAATATGAATACATCCATATTGATTTACCCCTTCAAAAGACAATCTGAATATATCCATATTGATTTAACCCCTTCAAAAGACAATATGAATACATCCATATTGATTTACCCCTTCACTGGACAATCTGAGTACATCCATATTGATTTAACCCATTCGGAAGACAATCTGAATACATCCATATTGATATAACCCCTTCGGAAGACAATCTGAATACATCCATCATGATTTAACCCCTTCAAAAGACAATATGAATACATCCATATTGATTTACCCCTTCACTTGACAATCTGAGTACATCCATATTGATTTAACTCCTTCGGAAGACAATCTGAATACATCCATATTGATGTAATCCCTTCGGAAGACAATCTGAGTACATCCATAGTGATTTAACCTCTTCAAAAGACAATATGAATACATCCATATTGATATAACCCCTTCGGAAGACAATCTAAATACATCCATCTTGATTTAACCCCTTCGGAAAACAATCTGAATACATCTATAGTGATGTAACCCCTTCGGAAGACAATCTGAACATCCATATTGATGTAACCCCTTCACTGGACAATCTGAATACATCCATATTGAGTTAACGATGATCTTGATCACCCTGCACATCCACGTAGTCTGATCATAATCATTCCGTTTTGCCATCTTGTTGGAAGAGAAAACCCGGACGTCTCTTGAAAACCGTGACAAACACCAACTATAAACGTTTACATTCAACGATACCAACCAAGACATTTTATACAACATTTTATTTTATTTTTTGCCATGTTTTTTTTCACCTCTCAATCAAGACACTTGAACAAGATGAGGTCACGTGTCTCCAGAATTGGAAAATGGCGTGAAGAGTGATTATGTTTCCGACAAGCAATTAAACTCAACAGCATGTATTGATGGCTTAGCAACGTTCTAATCCTCTTCCCCATTTCATGAACACAAACGTACTTTGTTGCGGAGGTGACCTGTATGATTGTATGATGTAGAGTTATTTTGGCAACAATATCATTTGTCGTAAGATCTACACACATTGCATTTAGCTGAGAGATGAGTTCTTAATGTGTTAGTATCCTGGTTTATTTCAAGATAAAACAAATCATATACACATATTTAGCGAACCTAATTATATATAAACCAATATTTCCCTGAAGTCAAGTTATGAACTGATTTATGCTTAATCGATGAATAACACGTTTCTTCCCACGTACAAATTGAACCGCGTCATAGAAATTTACGACTGAATTTGGAAATGTCAAGATTAGTCAGAACTTGCGTCTATATTCTGTCCAGGATCGTCCTTATCCGTGAACATTTTATTACAACATCCTACATACTGCTGGGCTAACAGTGGAAAAGTCGCCGTGATATGTCTAAAACGTTGTTGAAAATGGCGTGAAAATGGCGTTTCGTCCCAATCAATCAAAAACAAGCTGCTGGACTAGTGTTGTAGATACACTATAACTGAGCGGTGCTCCAGGAAAACTTGAAATGTATTGTAATTATTAGACGTGTGGAAACAGACCTGCCTGTGCATCAATGCTCTAGGATCCAAATTGATAATGATTTTACTAATCTAAGTTTAGTCTACCTGTACTTATTAATAGTAATTACACTTTTCTATATATCACATGTCATCTATTGAATGAAACTATACCATATGTATTGCTATACACATGTTTAGTATGTATATGTTGCAACAACATGTAAAAATATTATGCAAATAAAGAGCTTTAACTTGAACTTGAACTAAAGTGTATTGAACCCTTCTATGACCAATAGGCGAACAGTATAGAGCCAGGTCAGACTGCGTTGACATAAAGGCTGGTCACAATGCATAAATGTTGTTTTTCGCAGAGAGTTCCACTTTCGGAGGACATGTTTGTTTGTTCGTATTTTGTTAACGTTTTTACGTATCTCATGTTGGGAATTCCAAAAGTATGTATAAGTAGTTTGTACTCCTTATAAGTATTAGGTTTCGAAATGTGTGCGTGTTAAACAAAAATGAAGCCTTGTCACCGAACAATGATATCTATTTGGTAGAAAAACCTTTACCTTTCATGTGTAGATTTCATTTTCACGATAGTAACAAGACATAAACATACGCCGATCGCGGAAATTTGTGAATGTATATTTGTTTGGCATATGAAATGATAAATGATTTATCAATAACTATTTAAATATGGCATATCGATAGGAAGAAACGCGTCTACTTTTTTGAAGGCAATTCAAAGCAACTATATCGCTTTGGACAATCTACAGTACAGCGTATGAGTCGACTGATTCAGATTGTCCTATAACACCCAGCACTCCGACAATTGCAAGCCGTATAAATCTATCAAAGAACAGATTTTATCTCTCCGAGTAATAGGAGGTAAGGGACAATCTGAATACATCCCTAGTGATATAGCCCCTTCAAAAGACAATCTGAATACATCCCTATTGATTTAACCCCCTCGTGGGACAATCTTAATACACACCTATTGATTTACCCCCTTCCAAGGACAATCTGAATACACCCCTATTGATTTACCCCCTTCACAGGACAATCTGAATACATCCCTATTGATTTAACCCCTTCAAAAGACAATCTGAATACATCCCTATTGATTTACCCCCTTCACAGGACAATCTGAATACATCCCTATTGATTTAACCCCTTCAAAAGACAATCTGAATACACCCTATTGTTTTACCCCCTTCACGGGACAATCTGAATACATCCCTATTGTTTTACCCCCTTCACGGGACAATCTTAATACATCCCTATTGATTTAACCCCCTCGTGGGACAATCTGAATACACACCTATTGATTTACCCCCTTCAAAAGACAATCTGAATACATCCCTATTGATTTAACCCCCTCGTGGGACAATCTGAATACACACCTATTGATTTACCCCCTTCCAAGGACAATCTTAATACATCCCTATTGTTTTACCCCCTTCACGGGACAATCTGAATACATCCCTATTGTTTTACCCCCTTCACGGGACAATCTGAATACATCCCTATTGTTTTACCCCCTTCACGGGACAATCTGAATACATCCCTATTGTTTTACCCCCTTCACGGGACAATCTGAATACATCCCTATTGATTTATCATGGGACAATCTGAATACACCCTATTGGTTTACCCCTTCACGGGACAATCTGAATACATCCCTATTGATTTACCCCCTTCACGGGACAATCTGAATACATCCCTATTGTTTTACCCCCTTCACGGGACAATCTAAATACATCCCTATCGATTAACTCCTTTCCCAGGACAATCTGAATACACCTAATTGATTAACCCCTTCCTAGAACAATCTGAGTAAACTTCTATTGCATTAACTCCTTCCCAGTACACTCTGAATACGCCACAATTGATTACAACCCTTCCCATGATAATCTGCATACGCGTTATATTGATTTAACGCCTTCCAATGACATTTTGAATCCCAAATCGTTATATTGTAAAGGTCATGGAACTAGACTACATGTGTGTACACATATGTACATCCGCGGATTCAGTCTACACGGTTTCAATTATTTTGCTAAATGCATAAATGCCATTATGTAGAAAAAAATGACTAAGCTGGACAAATAGAACTCTTAAACCAAAATACCTGCACAGAAGAAAATGAAATAAATTACTATTTCCCTTTAAATGAATTGGATAGAATCGTAAATGTGCATGGTGTTAGTTCTCTTTATTCGGAGTTAGAATGCGTAGGAATTAATGTATAAGAAATTTGGGATTGGATGCCCTAAATATCTGAAGTACAAAACATGATTTATTCAACTGCAAGCCATTACAAGGGACAAACTGATTCCTCAGTAATGTTATAAACCAAGTCCTTATTTAGTTATTGTGCCAAGGGTTCTTGACTAAATGAAGGGTCATTAGATAAATGGCCGCATTCTTGAACAGAATGGGCTAATATAGGTGATCATTATTTGAGCCGCCACGCGAGAAAACCATCATTAAGGACTCTGCGTAATATATCGAACCAGATCAGCCTCCGCAGTCCGCGCAGGCTAATCAGAGCCGACACATTCCGTCTCAGGGGTATAGAGTAATGATTCCTGAAACAGAAAATCCACAAGAGGTGAAAAGTGTTGGTCCGGGTTAGCCTGCGCGGCATGTATAGTTTGATCCGGGTCGATACTTTACGACAATGTCCACAATGTTTGTTTTCTCGCGGGACGGCTCATTTGTGTAGAATTTAAGCATAAGTGTCAATGTAGAGAAGCTCGACCAGGATGCTCGTCAAGAAAAGAAATGGGGGAAGTAATCGATGGCTGGAAATGTCATCCTGTTTACACTACATCACTGAAACAATGGTGTGTTTAAATCATGTTTACGGCCCAGTGTGTCTTATCTTAACACAAATGAATCAGTTGTAATGCTATCCCCTTGAAACCCAGCGCCAAGGCCGGGCGACATTACTGCCGTTTTTTCTCAAACATTATACTTTTCTATATATAGACATGGGTACATTTTGTAGCACTTATAGAAAGTCATATTGACGCAACAGTGTGAAAAAGTATCGGAAACTTCAAGCCACATTCTAATGGAACGTATGTGAAGGGTTATCTTCGTCTACACTAGTCGGAAAATAACCGAATTCTGGTTTCCAGTAGAAATAATGTGTCCAGAACGCAGCATCCTATTCCCCATTACCGGTCCAATTAGGAACATTTTATGAACGCTGGAATCGCTCGGAATATTTTGTCAATGTCACAATTTGACGTTTATAACCGCACTCGGCCTGATCGAATTGACGGGATTTCTCTGATTAATCATTCTCTGTTAATTAATACGTCTGGATAATGACATAGTTGATCATGTTTACAACAGATCCCTAAAGACAGAATTGTTTAAGGTGTTTTACAAATAATCAATTTTCAGTTTACGAAACAAAGTCTAAAAATAGATATATATTTATTATTAACCATTGTCCATTTACAGGCGCCTATTGATGCAGTTGCAGCTTACTATTTTTGAAAATATTGTGGCCAAAGGTGAAATTGTTCATAATAAGCAAGGTCTCCTTTAGCCACAATGATTTCCTTTTTTTTTTGTATAATCAACATTTCCCTTATAAGGAGTTGCCATAAGTTCGACTACATAGATGTGTGCTGCAGATTTGCTGTATGTAGGAAAGTGTTAAGTCAATCACTATTATACAAATGCTGATCCATTTTCAGAGAGAGCATTGCTAATTGAATACTTATTTAAATCAAGAATATCGAATTCAATACATGGTAAGGAGACACTGATTTCTGATCGAGTGAAATTATATCAAACCGAACAGAACAGAAGATACACTTTATTTTTACATTAAGCATCAACTAATGCTAATATAATATCATACAGTGGAAAATGGCATGTCTTGGTCTATATTTACATGTATAAACACTGGTGAGAGTACTGCATACAGTGCATACATAGAGTCGTTGACAAGCTTATTGGTGTTCCTGTGTACACACATCGAGGGCTTGGTGTGAAACAGTTGTAACTAAAAACCTATTTTGAAAACCCTGGTTTAGGGGCAATTTTGACCCTTTTGTAAACAATGCAAATTTAGATGCCATTGCTCAGAACGAGCAATGGCACCTAAATTTCCATTGTTTACCAAGAAAAATCATTTAACGCTTATAAAGACTATATGGCGAGGTGATTAACCTTGGTAAAAAAAATACCAATTTTAGTTACAACCGTTTCACGCCAAGCCCTCGACATACTCGTATCAGCAGTATGAGACATTGAATCTTCACTCTCCCTGTTTTCACTAATGGCTATACTCATATAGTTTAAAGTGCTATACATGCAAACTATCTGTTATTTGTTTACAAAGGATTTATTTACACTGGTTACCATAGTCTGATAGAAAACAATTGTTGATATATATATTTTTTATAAAAGAAAGCACATTCCATTGCGATAGATAGAGAAGCGGTGATTGTCGAGTTTTGATATTGTAAAGAACCGAGGTTTGGTTGTATTGTGCGATTTCATTGGACTAAAGAAGCTGTCATGAGTATTAGATTGTAAAAGGTCATTTCGACACGACGACCTAGTACGCGGTGTATTCAGGTCTAATTGCGATAGATAGAAAAGCGTCGATTGTCGATTTTTCCTATTGTAAAGAACCGAGGTTTGATTGTATTGTGCGATTTCATTGGACTAAAAGAGCTGTCATGAGTATTACATTGTAAAAGGTCATTTCGACACGACGACCTAGTACGCGGTGTATTCAGGTATAATTGCGATAGATAGAAAAGCGGCGATTGTCGATTTTTCCTATTGTAAAGAACCGAGGTTTGATTGTATTGTGCGATTTTATTGGACCAAAAGAGCTGTCATGAGTATTACATTGTAAAAGGTCATTTCAACACGACGACCTAATACGCGGTGTATTCAGGTGTAATATACGTAAAGCGGATTTTGTCGCTGTGAACAAAATACACGAATGCTTTGTTTACACATCAACTGTAAGGACAAACAGCAATGTTATTGTAATTGTTTACTGCAATTATCAATATATCCTAGGTATCTAAGGTGTGGAAGTATTGCTGGTTGATGAATTATGTAACAAAATCAATGGATACGTTGTATACACGTCTGGCGAAAAGGGGTTTGTTGTTTCTATGCATCTTCATCATTGTTTGCTTCATCATCAATTAGAAATTTCCTCTTCTACCACAATGTTTTCAATGGTCGTTATGTGTGAAAAGTTTAATACAAATTATAACAAAACATTGAAAAATATATAAGATAAAACTATCACCCGCAGAGATAGTTCACACTGTACCATTGGTTAATTAACCTTTTCCCTCATATAGACGCTTTCTGAGGCCTCTGCAGCAGACGGCTTTTTGAAACCATAGTGACAAAAGAAGAAACTGCACAAAACGTGCAATTTCTCCTTTTGCCACAATGTTTTCCCCTTTTTGTCATAGGTTATCCATTCAATTATGGAGATTTTCTATGTTTTGGCAAAATACGTTCAAAGTCGTCTGCTGCAGAATTGTCGTTTGAAGGAAAGCCTTAACTGTTTCAAGTGCATTATTTTCAGATCGCCACGGTGGAGTTGTTGCAGTTCGTCAGCCTAGAGTGCGATAGGTCGACTATGCTACACCGTAGACATAAGAACTGGTAGTAATGGCTTTCTCCCCTTGGCGTTCAGGGGTGTTGGGGTAAGCATTAACCCTTTCCCTCATACGGCTATTCTGCAGCAGACGACTTTTAACGTATTTTGTCGAAAAATAAAAATAAAAAATCTCCATAATTGAATGGATAACCTATGACAACAAGTGGAAAACATTGTGGCAAAAGAAGAAATTGCTCGTTTTGAGCAATTTCTTGTTTTATCACTATGTTTTCAAAAAGCCGTCTGCTGCAGAGGCGTCAGAAAGCGTCTATATGAGGGGAAAGGGTTAAGACTGACTCACTGGTGCCATGATTAAAGTACCAATAGTACTGATAACTTGGCCAGAAAAGTTCGTGGTTTCCACTGAAAAATTGTTGAAATCGGCATAACACATCAGAAAACAAATCATTATATTCAACTTCGTAATTAAACCGGCTATGACACAAATACCATCCATCCAATATTACGCCATTTCATATAATGATATCTTATCTGCATCTACTTAGAAAGAAGATATCGATACGTGCTCTTACAAGAATGTTTCAAATTTATGTTCCCACCATTTATCTGACACGGCAGACATCGTGCAGAAGACGATTAATGAACATTCAGACGTTGAGGAAACGACGCGAGATATATCACCTTTTCATATAATATCTTCTACTGTACTTGAAAGACTTATTCAATTCTTCCTTGTATCCAGCTATTGACTGACTTCAAGTGTTTTAGAAGGGGGCTATACCAAACGTAACAAGAGAAAGTTGATGCAAGGCATCAATGTCGCCGGAAAAGACTGCATTGATTTATTTATGTATTCTTGACTTTCCTTAGTCTATTCAAACATTTGTTTATAAATTTTATATATATACCTATACATTAGGTATCTATAAAAAATTAACGAAATGTGTACACATTTATCTTGTCTTAAATTTAATTTTGCTGTTGTTACTTATTTAAATAATAGTATTCATTCATATAATTTCAATGTTTGTCAATCTTATTCGAATCACAAGGTAAATATCCTGGTATTGCTTTAAAGGGAGGTAATTTGAAGAAAACAAAAGTCTTCAAAAGGAGAAATATATCAGCATTACCGTCTACAGTTTAAATTGTTCTATTGTTTGTGGATTTAAAAATGTTCTTTTTTTCTTATTTCTACATGTACAACGAAATATTGCGGCTTCTCTTTGACGCTTTGCGTCAAACATTCGTCTTGTACTTGTCTAAAATAAAATAATATCACTCGCTTTTTCATATCGAAATGCGCATGCGCGAAAATCGATGTTAAAGGTCACGAAACTACACAACAGAATAGGGTCTATATTTAGCTTAGAAACAGTTCCTACTTTAGATATTCATGGATTAACATTATTAAATGAATTCTACACAAATCAAGACATCTCTTTGAACATGAAAACAACATTTAGTAAGTTAAAATTGCTATTAAAAGGAGAATCCGAAATTGACCTCAATGATGACATATAAGAGTCTGCATTAGGGGGTGTTGGTTCACGTCTTGAAGGGACCACTTTTGTCTTCGTAAATAAGACAAACAACTTAAATGCGAGTGAAATAAAAAAAACTGCAAACATTAAAAAATCGGAATATTTATTTCATTTTAGATGTGTCATTTATTAGTGTTCGTAAACAACCACAATTGTAATATGTTCAAATCATCTAGATTTGTTTCTTTCTAATAATAAGCCGCCCTCCCATGTGATTTCCGAAAAGCTATTAAAAATAGAAGTCGCGGGCTTCTGCCCGGCGACTAATAACATCGGGACACTGGGGTAATAGACCGCGTTATCAAATTGTCCGTATCGTGATAGATGATTTAATCCTTTCCCTCATACAGACGCTTTCTGACGCCCCTGCAGCAGACAGCTTTTTAAAAACATTGTGACAAAAGAAGAAATTACTCAAAACCAGCAATTTTTCCTATTGCCGCAATGTTTTCCACTTTAAGTGATAGGTTATCCATTCAATTATAGAAATATTCTATATTTTGACAAAATATGTTCGAAGTCGTCTGCTGCAGAATTCTCGTATGAGGGAAAGGGTTAATAACGAGTTCGTGCAACGGCAATTGAGTCCCATAAAACCGTTCACATACTTTACAAGGCTATCGTTCATAGATTCTAAATTGAATTATGTCACTTGGTGGTCACATCCCGCTTTCATTCTTCGCTCAGACAAATTACCCAAGACTGCGTGATATCACGTCGAGAGTTAGACTGTAATACGCGACATTGCTTGTCGTAATTGTAAGCCTAATCAGGCTGAATTCGTGCATTTAGTATCATCACCTTTGAACGAGTCATGGGGAACAACATGAAGAGCAATCTCAACCGTTTGCATCATTCAAAACATATGACTCTGACAACATTTTGATTTTAAATATGGAAAATATGCATTTATGAAAATATAACTATCGAATACAGTGAGAAACATTGTGACAAGAGCGGGAATTGCTCGAGATGAGATATTTCTCATGTTACCACAATGTGGTCTAATGAAGATTTATCAGAAACGATATGTGTGTGGGGAAGGGTTAAAGTCGCGTATATATATAGCGAAGTAAGGGTAAAAGTCGCGTATATCTATAGCGGAGTAAGGGTTAAAGTCGCTTATATCTAAAGCGGAGTAAGGGTTAAAGTCGCGTATATATATAGCGAAGTAAGGGTAAAAGTCGCGTATATCTATAGCGGAGTAAGGGTAAAAGTCGCGTATATCTATAGCGGAGTAAGGGTAAAAGTCGCGTATATATATAGCGAAGTAAGGGTAAAAGTCGCGTATATCTATAGCGGAGTAAGGGTTAAAGTCGCGTATATCTATAGCGAAGTAAGGGTTAAAGTCGCGTATATCTATAGCGGAGTAAGGGTTAAAGTCGCGTATATCTATAGCGAAGTAAGAGTAAAAGTCGCGTATATCTATAGCGGAGTAAGGGTTAAAGTCGCGTATATATATAGCGAAGTAAGGGTAAAAGTCGCGTATATCTATAGCAGAGTAAGGGTTAAAGTCGCGTATATCTATAGCGAAGTAAGAGTAAAAGTCGCGTATATCTATAGCGGAGTAAGGGTTAAAGTCGCGTATATATATAGCGAAGTAAGGGTAAAAGTCGCGTATATCTATAACGGAGTAAGGGTTAAAGTCGCGTATATATATAGCGGAGCAAGGGTTAAAGTCGCGTATATATATAGCGAAGTAAGGGTAAAAGTCGCGTATATCTATAGCGGAGTAAGGGTTAAAGTCGCGTATATATATAGCGGAGTAAGGGTTAAAGTCGCGTATATCTATAGCGGAGTAAGGGTTAAAGTCGCGTATATCTATAGCGGAGTAAGGGTTGAAGTCGCGTATATCTATAGCGGAGTAAGGGTTAAAGTCGCGTATATCTATAGCGGAGTAAGGGTTAAAGTCGCGTATATCTATAGCGGAGTAAGGGTTAAAGTCGCGTATATCTATAGCGGAGTAAGAGTAATGCGGAGTAATGCACGTCACCAGTTCATTCTGCTGATTAGCTCGGCTGTATAAACGATATTAAAGGAAAGCACCTTTTCTCAGTTAATGTAATGTCACTTATTTTATATGCGATCAGAGGAACGGTGTCTAGTTAAACTTTCAACATGTCATTATGCGACTTAAAATATATATGAGCCGTTCCACGAGTAAACCAACATTATGGACTCTGCGTAATGTATCGACCCAAATGAGTCTGCGCAATCCGCGTAAGCTAAACCGGGCCGACACATTCTGTATACGGGGGATAGAGGAATAGAATAATGATTTCTGAAACAGAAAATCCACAGGAGGCGAAAAGTGTATGTCCGAGTAAGCATGCTTGGCATGCTTAGGCTGATCCGGGTCGATAATTTACGCAGAGCCCACACTGTTTGTTTTATCGTGGAACGTCTCATATATATTTATGCACACGTGTCGCCTTATCGCCATCTCTTCACGCCACCCTCTTTATCTCTCTTTTATATTTTTTATCTCTCTTTTTTTATTTCACTCCGTAATACCGCATTTAATAGTATCCCTCTCTTTTTCTCCCTCCTCCTTCATTCTGATCGTTCCTATCCCGCATCTGTATCTCATTCTCTGTCTGACTTTCTCTCGTAAAGTTTACCAGCACAAAATGCATTCGAATCAGATTTTGAAGCCAATTATTCTAATCATTTATCTTTTAAAGTCTAAAATGGTGCCAGTGTTCCTATCTATGTTGACTGCAAAGTTAATTCAATTGAAATATAAAAAAAAAGCTTTGACAATATAGTGCCAAAGAACAGTACTTCAAAATCAGGATTATTTTACTCCTGGCTGTCCTTTGATTTTCTTTAATACATCGTAATGTTATCCCATATATCAACTTACTCTCGCATTGCTTTACGCTATCGAGCAGTCATTTCGCTGTCAAAGTTGACTACGTAAAGTCTGACAGCGTGCGGAGTCTAATAATGGTCCTTATAGTTTCGGCCTACACAAGGTCTTGTTTGTTTTTAGGACCAATATTTCAGTTTATTTTTCGGCGATAGCTGATTAACGTGGGTTTTGACCTAGATATTAAAAACAAATTATCTAGATTGTAGACCAATCAAATGTTGTATTTAATGAATAATGTCGAAGAAATAAAGGAAATTAAATGTTTTCATTGGTTCATAGTTAAGTTGGCGATCCTTCGAGAGGTAATAAATAGGGAAGTTTTAAATGAAATGTTCTGCATACTAACCTTTAATTGTTTTCCTTAAGAATTAAATTTCAGTGAAAAAAATCAGTGAAAACGTATGAAATATAATATTTAAGAGCAAAATATTAATTATTTTTGAAACATGATAAGTTTTCAGTTATTTATCGTCAATTGAAACTAATACTGTGTTACAGGAGCCTCGCGTAATCTCCAGTGTAATGGATGTTGACTTTGATTGTCAAGTGAAAGGTCTGTGGTTCGCTTACCGGCAGAGGCAAGCTTTTTCTCTCTCTCTCATTCATATCAAAACCAAAGTATATATATGAACTAAAACATTTATAAACCAAATATCTTTTCTTATTAACTACCTAAAATATATCGGATGGCTTTTATCAAAATATACAACTTATCCAGTAATCAGGTGCTTGCTTATTGACCATTCGTCAAAAACGTTTATCAATTAGATCACCAGTTTGAGCTAACATTATGGCGTCATGAATATGAAAAACCTGTTATGACATATTTTTTTATATAATGTAAATTACGGCAGCTTCTTTTGAGCGACTCATTTCCTTTCAAAAGACTGAATGCCTAATAAAATATGTAACCCACCTATGTCTTAGCAACTCTTTACATGGACTAATTATGCAACTCTGGATTCTTGATTCATTTTTCTAGTCATTATTTTGGTAAATGTCAAATTGCTTACGTCATTAATAATATATGACATTTTCAACAGAACAACGTGTAATTATTTTTCGCCCTAGTATTGCAACAAAAAAAAACTCAACCAGAAATGATCCTACCCGCGAGAAAACCAACAATATGGCATCTGCGTAATGTATCTACCCAGATCAGCTTGCGCAGTCCGCACAGACTGATCCGGGGCGACACATTCCGTCTCATGGATATAGAAGTATAGAGTAATGATTCCTGAAACAGAACATTTACAGGAGGCGAAAAGTGTCTGTCCGGGTTAGCTTGTGCGCATGCTTAGGCTGTTCCGGGTCGATACTTTACGCAGAGTCCACAGTGTTGGTTTTCTCGCTGGACGGCTCAAATGTAGACCCACAGTAGAAGATAGCGATTGTGGGTTAACGGAGGGTTTATAGATGGACGGGGAGATTACAAAAATAGTGTTAGCTTACTTAGATCACAAATAACAGAAGTTGAACCATAGTGTCTGACCTATACATTGTGATGATAGAGCTTTTTTGTTTTCATCTATATTTAGAGCCAATTTTAAAATTTAGTCATCGAATTATAAAGTGTAGGGTTTGCATATTTAAGCCAATGATTGATTTCGACAATTCAGTTTTTGCAGAAATATATTTATTCTGTCCAAAATTGTTATCCGAATCTCCTCAAAAAAATGCAACTAGAAATATGCATACATTGCCTGTTAAATCACGTACATACACATATATCAGGTTAAAAATAATGTGTCCATCGGTTAATACATAATGGAACTATTAACATGTCGCTACGGATTTAACGAAAACTCCTACAAAGTAAATAAAATATAAGCATGCCAAGTCCATTCAAAATTAGGCGATTCGCGTGTGCGAGCTGATGTATGCGCCTGCATTCAGCCGATCCAGTATTGTAACTATAAATGAGAAACTAACAATTAAGCCCAGGTGCCTATTTGGTCTGATGCCCAGACCTCAGACGCTTAACGCGGCTCGATTAACCCTTTCCCTCATACGACAATTCTGCAGCAGACGTACCTATTTGTATTGCTTTATATTGCAAACATCTACGTCATTCTTTCTGTTCCCACCTCTCATTAATGTACACAATGTATTCGTTTAAAAACGAGCAATGCTGATAATGCAGGAAAACATATTTGAATACTATTACGCATAGACCTAATATTAAGTTAAATAATATAAAGAATAAATTTAAGCCTTTAAACATATCTGGAGAGGAAAAAGTATTGCGACGACAGTCACTATTTGGTATCATTCTAGCAGTTATTATTGGGGATCTAGTTGGGATCAGCCTCCAGTACTTCGTTGAAAGTATTATCTTGTCCTGTGAATCGACATCAAAAAGCAACATGTATAAACTAACTGAGCCAATGCAAAACCTCACGTGAGTCTTGACGATTTAAATATGCAATACAACGCATGGAGTGATGGATGTCTATCTTACATAACTGACAGTATGTATACTATTTTCCATTAACCACGGATTGTTTTCTCAAAATCACATAATATTTATCACGATAAAGTGTGCACGAACTGATGGATTGAAATATTGTACAGACAAATGATACAAAATGGCAGATTAATACATTTATAAAGTGAGCAGTTTTGACAGTTGTATTTCCAGAAGCGTCTGATAGATAAGACCGACTTCCATGAAGAGTTGGAGAATAGTGAATAAATGTCTGCATCTTAATCTGACATGTAATATATTTTGATTGATGAACGGATTGTCTCCGAAAACTGATACATCTAAAACGTTCCTTACTTACAGAAACTTTCGAAAAGTGTGAAAATAAATTATTCTTTGAGCGTCACGACGCCTTTATAGGCAGATTGACTTTAACCCTTTCCCCCATATAAACGCTTTCTGACGCCTCTGCAGCAGACAGCTTTTTGAAAACATAGTGACAACAGAAGAAATTGCTCAAAACGAACAATTTCTCCTTTTGTCGCAATGATTTCCGCTTTAGTCATAGGTTATACAAAATATGTTAAAAGTCGTCTACTGCAGAATAGTCGTATGAGGGAAATGGTTAATGTTTTACCACTTTGCACCAAAGCGGGAGAGCGTCGAGCGTCCACTCATATTCCAAGCGCTTTCAACATATGTTCTAATGTTGCCATGGGTCATGACATATATACGACACATGAAGTGGTTACACGACACGGTTTGCAAGGAATTGTGTTGTCAAACGAGCATTAGTTTGTCAGACCACGTACTTCCTTGGACATAGCGTGTATACATTGATGATCGTTAACTGTGTTGGTTTCCATTCATTACCATGTTTGCGTTTTTAAAGCTCAAACCGGAGACGCTTTATACTTATTTTAGACAATACCTATTGTAGAACGGACCGAGAGTTGTACAAGTAGTTAGAATAATGAGAAGTTTGAAGTGAATCCTTTTAAAGGTGCTGAACTCCAAATTATAGATAGAATAGGCAGAGTTTAAAACTGTTTAAAGTTTTTCTTGAAATATTAGATTCATAAATCTGGTATAAAATTCAGGGGCGTAGCTTGGCAATAATCAATGTGTAGGCCGTATCGAGAGAAAATCAACATCGTGGACACTGTGTAAAGTATCAGCGCAGGCTGATCTGGTCGATACATTACGCAGATGAGTATCGCCGCAGCTGCAATTTGGGGCATTTTTAGAAAAAATGTGTAGGCACGTGCCTACAGTGCCTAAAGGGAGCTACGCCCCTGAAATTAGAGTAATGGTTTCACTTTCCATTAAATTAAACATCTAAATATTGATCGTTTATGTTTCATTTTTGCTGGGTAGACACATTTTTATTTTATTTTTAATTGGGGTTTTACTCTGTTTTCCTTATTTCCGTTATATCACGGCAACAGTTACTGGGTAGACATACCCTGTACGCCAAATATTGTACATTTTCATGATTTTCAATTGACTGTTTTTCAACATTCCCTGCCAAAATAGTTTTGAACTATTTATTATTGACTTTGTTGTCACAATTAGCAATATTTGCAGAAGTTTCAACATTTCAGCGCCTTTAAACACAAACTTCTTCTTTAGATTGTAATATTTTTTTTTAATTTAGCGCCTTTATTTTACATGATTATTTTTTATGTTCTTTTTATCAAAGAGAGTATTATTTATGTGAAGGTCTCAAAGGGAAATACTTTCCACACTAAACTTAATTGCTTCCAAGTAAATTGCATTAGTAAGTGAATATTTTATGAAGCGCGTTAACGGTTTGCTTGAGTTGCCATGTTAGGCTTCTTTTGTTTGAAACACGTATAAAACTGAACAGAACATTTAAAAGATAAACGTATACTTCGCATTTAAATGTAAAATTGCGAGAAAACGTTTATATTTTTAAATTGTTCAAAACCATTCCAAAATGAAGTTTGCATCTTAATTATTACCTACGTCAGTTAGACGTTAAGGAATGTATACTCCATCACATTTTAAACCTATTATTGAAATTGAATATATTTTGTGCGAATCTGTTTAACGTCGCGTAATGTGATGATGAATCGTATACTATTTCCGTTCAATCTTTAATTCACCGAGTTTAGGCTTGGAATCTCTCGAAAACGTAATGCTATTTGACGAGCAATTATTGGCCTTTATTTAAACACGTACATATAAAGGCAAACGCCGCATGGATCTTCCTATACTATTAATATAAACCGAGACAAACGCCTTGGTAAATGATTTGTCATTACGTAACATTTACAACCAATTGTTTGAGTTACAGAGGGAACAGTCGTTATGCTACCCCACAGTCCCGATCATCATAGAGGCAAGCCTCTAAATCCGGAACCAATTCCACAATGTGCAGTGGCAGTATAAAATGAAAGAGATTCTTAAGTATGTTGCACACGATTCATTGAGTGAGCTGACGGTATGCTATCCTTTCACTTCGGATCACCATGAAGGTAAGCCACTAAATCCGAAACCAATTGCAGCTCCATGTGCAGTGAGAGTATAGAATTAAAGAGTATCTCCAGAATGTCTGCGCACGATTCTGTTGGATTCACCGACGGATCAGTCGTAATTGTATCGCCGCCATGAGCGCCATCGCCGGAAGCCACTTATAATACGTTTCAAGAATGATCCATAGGGGTTTCGAACTCATGTATCCCGCTCACGAGACATTAGCTCTATTCACTACAACGTTGACTTGAAGATAACATTGAGTATAGGCATGTGTGTCCTGTCCTGCTGTTCGAGACATTAAACATCACTTGCGCATTTGGTTATGTACAACTTTAAACACATAAATGGATCAATATTTACGAAGATAATCATGCAGTGTCATCTGTGTATACATTTATTCAAACAAATATTTAAGTAGTGATATAAGAATTTTACAACAGTCATGGGTAATGCTACTGCTTGTACGAACTCAGCATGAGTCAATGCGTCAAGTGTGTTGGTTTAGACTAAAGTATTATATCTACATTTGTAGGTTGTTTTCAATACATCAAGTTTATTTGAGATTTGCGATATAAGTCTGGAACGTACTTTCTCCACATCTAGAACATTCAACAGGAAATTAAATGTCTGACACATTGTTAATGTATTAAACTATTGGTTACTAGAATTGTTTTATTTTGTTTATTTTCTGTTTTAGTTAACGTGTTATTCTGTCCGGTTATTTGAGAAAAACTGAGTTATTTAAAGGATAAAGAACATTGTGTGTTACCCTAGTTACATGTATATGAAGGCTACAGTAAACGACGAGTACATATTAGTAAAGACATGAATCAAAATGGAAAACTTCGAACATGATACAGACCAATTGTTGATCAAGTAGTAAATAGTATCATTGGATGTGATTGTCAGTTCCTAGCAATAAATTTAAATCGTCTGTCCTGCGATGCTTGTTCGAAAAGAAGATAAACTCCTGTCATTGAATCTTTGTCTAAAGATGCCTCATTAAAACAATAGGTGTGCATTATAACAGTAACTATACCGACAAAATATAAGATTGCTTAGTAAGTATTAAGTTAACCACATAAACATATGAGCCATCCCGCGAGAAAACCAACATTATGCCATCTGCGTAATGTATCGACCCAGATAAGCCTGCGCAGTCCGCGCAGACTGATCCGGGCCGACTCATTCTGTATCAGGGTGATAGAGGTACAGAGTAATGATTCCTGAAACAGGAAAACCACAGGAGGCGAACATTGTCTATCCGGGTTAGCCTGCGTGGCATGCCTAGGCTGATCCGGGTCGATACTTTACGCAGTGTCCACAATGTTGGTTTTCTCGAGGGTCGGCTCATATAGACATACATACATATAAACATATATATAATTTTATTTTTCGCTGTTTATTCAGTATTTCGGCTGCTAGTTCACATACATGTACGCATGGATGTCGTGCCCTTTTCGTGCCAGTACTACCCAAACATTAGTCCTAGGCAACTGGCTACCATCCCACATATATTGTAATTGTATTGGTGGAAGAAGATCGACGTTTGTCACAATATATTTTGTCAAACGTCGAATTGAACAAATGGCTTGGCAACGATTTGAACTCAAGTCCCTTTGATAGACAGCCTCGTACTAAAGTGTCCCATCGCTGCTCGACGACATCTATACAAAAGACTCCTTTTGAAAACATTGTGACAGAAAAGGAAAACGTCTACATCGAGAATATTCCAATTTTACCACATTGTTCTAAAGCCTGCTTTACATTGTAATACCATTTTATTTTACTACTTTTACTCTTTTTCTCGTATTATTCTTGAAACAGACGATTCTAGGCTAGCAAACGATGTGAACACATTTAATAATAAACGATGATAAACATTTCTTCCGACACGCATTAGGGACCTGTCTATCTACTATAAAATTACCCAAATGTTTTTATCTAAAATATAATTAATCCATCTAAATTTCCATTTAATGATCGCTATAATGATATCCTGCAATTACACCTTACAGCGTTTGTCAAACCAGTTTTGTTGATAAATGATATTAACGGTAATTACTATGTGTAAGGTGTGTTTTATTATGAAATATCGGAACTATCTCCCTCCATTTTACATTTCACGCGCTAATTGAAAGTGTAGTCAATTTAAATCAGTGTATGTTGATCAGTATAGCGATACTTCGATAAAGTTGGTTCTGCATGCTGTTTGACCTACGTTCGTGTGTTCGTGTATTCCTTCGTTCGTTTGTCACGCGTTTTTTTTTTTTTTTTTTTACCATTCATTTAAGCTTGATTTAAGAGCCTAATGTTCCAGAAGTATGCTCTTTTTTTGAAAAGCATTTGCATTCAGTGTAGATTCCTATCAACATGCACATCCGCAGAGACTGATCTGAATCGGTACTGAACGCTAACCAGGCACAGAAGCGTTAAAGCAAGTCTGACTAACCGTGTACATTTGTATGGTACACCATGGATGCACTGACTCATATTTATCTACACGTATTGGAATTACATTAAGGATTGTTTTCCTGGAGCACATCTTAATTAATTTACTCTGCTCGGCGAGCGCTCGTCGCAAAGCTGTCATTTGATGCAACATATGATTTGATATGAGCCGTCCCGCGAGAAAACCAACGTTGTGGACTGTTCAAAAAGCATCGACCCGGATCAGCCTAAGCATGCCGCGCAGGCTAACGCGGACAGACACTTTTCGCCTCCTGGGGATTTCCTGTTGCAAGGAATCATTACTCTATACCTCTATCCCCAAGAGACGGAAAGTGTCGGCCCGTGTCCGCGCAGACTGATCCGGCCGATACTTTCCTTCTAAAGGAGGATAGATAGAGTAGTGATTCCTGAAACAGAAAAATCCACAGGAGGCGAAACGTGTTTATCCGGGTAGGCCTGTGTGGCATGCTTAGGCTGATCCGGGTCGATACTTTACGCATAGTCCACAATGTTGGTTTTCTCACTAGACGGCCTACACATTGATTATTGCCAAGCTACGCCCCTGGTATGCTCGTGCTGTTATAGGTGATCAGTGTTCGCAAAGGTTGAACGTCTAAAGCATTAATTGAAATTGTCGCATTGTTACAAGTAGTAACAAGACGAATGTTTGACGCTGAGCATCAAAGACGCCGCGCATGATTTTAAAGCATGACTTAAGGGAAGCAGATGCAGTTCAGTACATTTAACTAACCTGTGCTAAATGTCCCTTTATGTTAAACAAGTTGGCCAAGATGTGCCTATATTGCTCACCTGGCTACCATAGTATATACTAAAAGTTTATCAAGAGCAGAAAGGGTCAACTTTGACGGAGGGATTAGACATTTTATATGCTACGATCTATATGATAATTCAGCATGTAAAGTTTAGTCGTGAAAGGAAATGTTTAGTCTTCAAACCGTTTGCTTAACATTGACTGCAACTTAACAAGTCTTTACAAGCTGAAGTTTCTTAATTCTTATCAAAAACGTTTTTAAATCTGCTCTAACTAGATTAATTAGATAAACAAAACACATAGGTGCTGAAATATTAACAGATCTTAACTTAAGGTTTAATGCCTCTAGTTATAAGTTAAGTGTGACACAAACTTTAGAAGGAGAGAGGGAAGTCTATTCTCCTTCCAGTTTAGCAGAAGTATGATAACAAAAAATAATTTTAACAAGTTTAAAGATATTTATAATCAAAATTGAGCATTTATGAAATTAAAAGAAAAAGTGCACATGTATATTCAACATATAGCAGGAATACAATGGTCTGAATGAACAACTGTATGGGAAGGAACGTTTTAAGTTTAGAAATAAAACAGAAATAAAAAGGAAAAGACATACCCCGAAACATTTGTCTGAGCTTTGATGAATCGAGTCGTCAGAGCATTAAACCAAACAATTAAAAAAGCGTAGCCTAGGAAGTTTGGGAAAAGTGAACTACGTAAACCAACTTATAAAGAAGCGTATCCTAGGAAGTTGGGGAACAGTTATTAAATACATATTAAATGTGTCTTAAGTTTTGTAATAATGGTAGAAGACGTACGTATTTTGTATCTTGTTGTTTCTTACATCAGTTAATACAATTTATTCATTCATAAAGGTTGTTTTTTCAAATATATAAAAGAGTTTTTCTTTACAATAAGAATTGTTGGTTGCTCCCTTTCCGATTACGTAACCCCATGGTACAAAATTGAAACGTATCCAATACTGACACTGCGCTGACGCGCGGCATCAATGAAATATTTGCGTGGACACGCGATACACTGAGTGTCTTTTGGGCCCTTATATTACCGACTGTATACACGTTTCTACATATAACAAGTGTAATGGAGTGTATGCATTATAATAAGGGAATAATCGCGTTATCTGGACAAAATGGATTGTCTTAGCCTTCTGTTAAATTCGTACATTGACCGCATAGGGTTAATTGCACATTCCATCTGTAAATTCCGTTAATTGTCTACAAGGGTGATTTGCGTTACATATTCGTAAAACCTCGTCCTTTGTCCTGAAGGGATAACTTGCGTCGCTCATCTGTTAATTTCGTGTACTGTCCGCATGGGAAAATTTGCTTCAGGCTTCTGTAAGCCGTGTGCATGAATTACCTCACTCGTTGGTAAACTTCGTCCATTATCAACATTGTGTGAATTGCGTTAAACATCTGCCAGCTTCCTGCATTGTCCTCATGACCATCTGTAAACTTCCTGCATTGTCCGCATGGGCAGAATTGCGCCATTCATCTGTTAACTTCCTGAATTGACCGCATGGGCTGAATTATGTCGAATTATTTTCGCATCGGATGGATTGTCACAGTCTTCTGTAAACTTCTTTAAATTTCCGAATTGTGTCACCTATCTGTAAGCTTCCTACATTGTTCGTACCAGAACGTTTGCCTAAGGGTTCTTTAAAGTTCGTGCATTGTCCACGGGGGTGAACCGCCCTATTCTTTTGTAAACTCCGTACATTGTCAACGTGAGTTGAATTCACCGATCTGTACTATGGATTGTTTTGTCGTTGGAAATAAGATTTAAGCAAAAACAACAGTGTTTTCATTTTATTTGGCTCTTATAAAACGACGTCTCAAAGGAGTAAAGTTTGCTTAAGTAAATTATACCCTACTTAATCTACAATTCTGTCTAAACCGCGTAAACCGTTCGCACAAACGAAATCCCAAGACAGGACATGACATTTCCCCATCGGCTTTTTACGAGGGAATTATCCGCATTTAATACCAGCCCAAACTCTCCTGTGTGCCTGGATTTCTCACATTTAAATCTTCGTTACGTACATTGACATGTTTTGCCCTTCCTATTTTGAGAAAAGCATAGCGTGTTTTATCTATCCTACGTTATCTCGCTGTCCTATGTATGTTCCAGCTGCATTAATAGCTAATGCATGTTCTTGTATTTTTATATCATTTGTGCCACAAAAGGTAGAATCCATTCCGGGGGCTATATTTAAAACATGTCGAATGCTTCCAGACGTATCTTGATTTACATGGTAATGATTTCTAGAAGCCTCTTACATGTATGAAAAGCATTGAAATAGATCAAGGACGCACACTGAAGGCTTCTAGAAGCGTTCTACACATTCCATCGGTCCACGTGCTCTTGTTATTGTTTCTGGCATATTAAGTATGCATACCAGGCTCTACAGACTCGCTCGGGTTGGCCTACATATACAATGATGAATATATTAAACAGTTATTGTGTACATGTATTTGTTTGCTGGTTTGCACGGTTCTCTACCCAACTTTTAATAATTGCTATATCACGGCATTCCAATGGTTAGGTATATGTACTACATGGACGTCCCAACATTAGCGAGTTAGTCTTAGGACTAACCCCACAAGCGCCAAGACGGGGAAAACATTCCTACCATTTCTAAAGAACATTGGTATGACCCGGCCGGGGATTGAACGTGTGACCTCCGGTACCCGAGGTGTATACTTAACCACTACACCAACGATGTGATAATCGGTCATATTGGTGTTGGTTCAATAAAGTGTGGACACTAATATAAGTTATGTCACGGCTGTGTACCCGAGTGTGATAATGAATCTGACATGCAGATATATTACATGTTGCACGACCCCCGACTCAGCCAACATTATACCCGACGTTTGACAGAAGTCAATGCGACAGACATAATTCGCCTCCAAACAATCGGCTAACAGTCTATGTAGAAAAGCAACCGGTTGCTTGGAAAACCTTGTGTTGAGGAATTGTGGGAGAAATCCAGAAAACACATGGGTAGGTGGACTCATCAATCAATCAAACCTGACGCGACTCAAACACTTATTTATAAATCAGCTGCAATATATTTTCCCAGACTACTACATATATAGTTCGATACATATTTGTTATCATTATCCTTCCAAATATGTCAAACTTATGCAACTTACATGTTGTAAAGGACGCCGGATCAAATGTTTAGCGTTTTCAACTGATAAAAGAATAACCTAATTGATTTCTCTTAGTTCAGCAAGAGTGTGTAGTGTTGTGTTTTTATTTATTTAAATGATACTACGTTTATGATAAGGCTGCCAGTTCACGTACTCAAGCAATTCACTGGCTGTTTTGGACAGGTACACCACTTAAATTGTTTCGTATGCACCTGTCTACCTTTCAAAGTATATATTTTAGTCACTATGAGGTATGTAGGTGTGGCACCGATAACAATGACTCCATCAGAATAAGTGCTTGTCTAGCCGGTATTCAAACACACTCCTCCTCACCTCTTTATTGACAGTCTACGTCATAATAGACATAGCTAACCGGGATCGGCTTTCATTGCCGACGTCGTGCAACTTTCGTTTACGTGTATACACTTTTTTTACAACGACTATACAACCTGAAAGACATCTGGGAAACGAACTGTTCGTTATTGAATTGATGTCGAATACGACACAATGGTATATGAGGCGTCCCGCGAGAAAACCAACATTGTGTACTCTGCGTAAAGTATCGACCCGGATCAGGCTAATCATGCTGCACAGGCTAGTCCGGACAGACACTTTTCGCCTCCTGTGGATTTTCTGTTTCAGGAATCCTTACTTTATCCCTCTTTCCCACTGATACGGAATGTGTCGGCGCGGAAAAGTCTGCGCGGACTGCACAGGCTGATCTGGGTAGATACATTACGCAGAGGCCATAATGTTGGTTTTCTCGCTGGACGGCTCAATTATTTTCTTTTGCTACTGTATATTCTACAGTGGCTAACTGTCAAAAAGAGATAAGTAACACTCGATACACGCTGTAGTTATGCCTGTATAAACAAAGTCTATAGCTACCCACACGCCGCTGTTATATTAGTATATCTGTCCAATTATCCTAAACATATACTATGCACTGACACACGATTTAAACGGCAAATAAATCCCGAGGCCTGTTTTTTGTAAACATGTTAATATTGCATAGGCATTAGGCTGTCTTAGAAATGGAAGCTCAGTATTTGTCTTTCAGCCTATACAAGAATTTCATGACTAGCTGCCTTTCTTGACAAACGCTCGTAGATGGTGTTTGATTTCAGGTGTAAATGAGTGCCTTCGAAACCCTGTGTAATACTTATGTTAATGTTTTTCTCACAGAGCACCGTTCACGTGTAATAATTCATCAATTTATGTATTTATCAAGTAGCTACATTTCGGATGGTGTTATGTATTTCGGATACACATAAGAGTATATTCTATTCGAGATCTTATCTGTCAATGTATTCAAGGGTGGGTACGTAAAACATTGAATAAACATTGAATATACATATCATTTGGTCTTATACCTTGAAGTGGCTTACCTGGGCATATCATATGTGATATATCTTTTTCTTTTTAAGGTTATTTCTGATGCAATTACAAAATACATGTACAATGAGATTTTTTCAACACATATACAAACACTTAAGCCTCTGCAACAAGATACATTGCAAAAGTTATTGGCAGGTAACGATTGCCTCTGCTGCTTACCAACTGGATATGGAAAATCCCTTGTGTATGAACTGCTGTCATTTATTATTGAAAATTGTCTTGTAGTTGTAATTGAACCACTAGATGCAATAATTAAACAACAGTTGGACAAGCTTGGGGACAAGGCCAGTGTTGTAACCAGAGGACAAAAGACAGAACATACAAACTTCCTTTTCGGCCATCCAGAGGATGTTTTACAAAACAGAGATTTTTTTGATATGTTTCAAGAGACTACATGCATATTAAAGAAGTGTATAATTGACTGGGGTGAGGAATTTAGACCTGAATTTAAACAGTTAGCACAACTTAGAGCAGTGTTTAAGTGCAGTGTGCTTGCTTTATCAGCAACTGTTACAAAAACAGGACAGAGATTTATACTTGATAACCTTTTTTTGACTGATAGCAAGGTTGTGTCTGCAAAACTTTTGCTCTTGTTTTGGCGTTTTTCCTGTAGGTGTTGAGGAATCACGTTTCCTCTTTGAAACTGTTTCTTTCTTCTCTGGTGTTGTTGCAAGTTAACTGCCATTCAAATACCGGTGATCAACATGAAGAAATTTTGGTGTCTTTTGACTATCACTAGTATCAGTATATTTAGGTGTAACTGTCTTTGAGTATATATGGTTCATAATCTACAAATACAATAGGAAGGAAAATATTATTTATTTCAGTTTCAAGAAATAAACATAGGATAAGGGGCATTCGTTATTTTCTTTCTAGAAAAACAAAATGACAACAAATTGGGTTGGTTGTTTTTATTTATGGGAGACGATCGGGTATTTGTAGCCTATGGATAGTGATTTGAACAAAAAATATCAAGACTCTTCAAAAGCCATTTAGAAGTAATGTGGACTGGGAACTCTGTATTAGAAAATATACATTCATTCGTGACTGTGATTGTGAATGAAGATTTCATTTATTTGACTAAATATTGTGTATTCTTTCAAAATAATTGCAAATATGTTGCTTCTATACACTTTTCTTTTCATTTACTCCTATTTTTAAACCTAGTTATATTCCATTTGGCCAACATATACTCGTAGGTTATGCGAAATTAAAGGTAACATTTATCCGAAATTACAAGGCATCCGAAATACGTCTACTTAACGAATGCATTATAAAACAACGATTAGCAGGAAAGGCAATAAAATATAAACTAACAAATGACTTCTTGGTTATAATATTCACACGAAAAAACTACTGCGATGAAAGTGCCCAACAGACAACCTTGACTTTAACTGTAATACAATGGTCCTGTGGGAGCCGCCATTTTTCTAGTATGCCTGACCCGTAACATAGTGGTAGGGGCAGTTAATCCAGACTAAACTTGACCCTGGTTTTGATATGGTTGTGCTCGTGTGACAGTTTATCCCGGATACCTCATAACCGGAATATTAAAAACTAGATATAAAAACTTATAAAAATCGAAGTTTTATTTAGAGACAAAATATAAAAAAATGTGTAATTATTAAATTGGATGGTCGTATCTAAGTTGTGACCCGACCTGTTTGCCTATAACATGTATATGTTTAAATCTAAATAAATTATTTTGATCTGTATGTATATTATGTGAGCAAAACAATATGTTTAAAGTAAGTGTATGTATTTCACTCTAGGTGATAAACATTATATCGCACATGACTTAATACATTTTGGAATAGAAAACCAGAACGGCAGACAGCTATTAATACGATATAGATACATACATGTAGTTGTACTCTAATGGAGTAAATATATCGAGGGCTTGGCGTGAAACGGTTGTTACTAAAATTTGTATTTTTGTTACCAAGGTTAATCACCTGGCCATAAAGTATTTATACGCGTTAAATCATTTTTCTTGGTAATCAATGGAAATTTAGATGCCATTGCTCGTTCTGAGCAATGGCACCTACATTTGGAGTGTTTACAAGGGTTCAAAATTGCCCTTAGACCAGGGTTTTCAAAATAGGATTTAAGTTACAATCGTTTCACGCCAAGCCCTCAATATGGGGTATATGAGCGTAAAGTTAACTTTAGATATGCATACATCTTGCTAGTTTCCATGTTTGTAACATCATTATAATTACAATCGGACAGTTACGTGTCCTGTTTTTCTCACAAATTTCTGGACAGGATATAACTTTTGTCAATCGTAGGACAAATTGAATAGCCGAGCCTGCATTCGAACGCACGAGAGAATTGATTACTTATTCGAGACAAGCCATCAGCTTAAACCTCAGTGGAGCTATCTCATAAGAGTCATACCAGTTACCCAGGCATTCATTCAGTCGTTCAAAAAACTCCCGAATAATGACAATTATAGATAGATAGATAGATAGATATTTTATTATTGACATAAGCTAATACAGCTTCTAGTCATATTACAAATTTAACAATAATTTACATGACATGTCACCTTTCAAATAAACAATAAGCAAAATGTTTATGGAAGAAAGATTGATAATATATAAACAATAAATTATATAAATACTGGTAAGGTTATACTAATAATTTTTCAAATTGTTAATGTAATTAATTCTTGTTTCTAAAGCGTATTTAACATATTTGGCCAAATCAAACAAAATTTTAGGACTTTTCCTTTGAAACAGTAAAACCATTTTGTGCATAGATGGACGTATATAGTAAAATTTCCTTAAATATAAATTTCTGATACGGTCATATCTGTTGCAGACAAAAAGGAAATGAAACTCATCTTCTATGTCATTTTCATTACAAATTAAACATAGACGTTGGTTTCTGTCGACTCTATTTACACCATATCGTCCAGTTTCTATTCGCAATGCGTGAGAGGATAGTCGTATTCTTGAAATGTAAATTCTAAGTTGATTTGGCAAAATATTCATATAATGTTCGAGTGAATGTTCATTTTTAATATAAATGTATGTAGATAGAAGGCTAGATTGATGTACATCGTCATACCAATTTTGTTTAAAAATGTCAATTAAACGACTTTTGAATGTGAAATGAAAAGTTTTTAAATTCGTCTCATTTTGAGTATTCCATACATAACCAAATCCATTTTCTTCTAACAATTTCTTAACAATACTACACCAATTTGCATGACCATTTCTACAGTCTTCTAGTAATTTTTGATACAGAGTCTTAATAAGAATATTTTCCGATGCAATTACTTTTAACCAATATTTAATAATGCTTGAAAATCTGTTTATGTATAAAGGATAGCGGCCTAATTCACCATAAATAGCTAGAGTACTAGTTGTAGTTTTAACACCTAAAAGTTTTTTACAAAAAATAAGATGAACCCTTTCAATTTCTTTAGACTTAGAGTGGCCCCATATCTCTCCCGTATATCCCAATATTGACCCAACGAAGGAATCAAATAACTGGCAACTAGTTTTAGCCGTAAAGTTAAACTTTTTCAAATTAGCTAGGAGGACATTTAATGCTTTTATGCCTTTTCCATACAATGTCTTTTGGTTTAAAGAAAAATTACCAGTGTAATTAAAGACTGTCCCTAGGTAATTAAAATCGTTTAAAACTTCAACTTCTTTGTTTTTATAAACCCAGTTCTCATTGTATTTAAGCGGTCCCCTTTTTCTAAAAACGATTATCTTGGTTTTATCAGTATTCACCTCTAAACCCCACTTTGTACAATACTCGTGTAAACTGTTCAAACTTATTTGCAGGTCATGTGGGCTATTACCGAATAAAACCATATCATCTGCAAATAATAAAAGAATAAGAGTCATATCATTAATAGAGAGACCACATGATGAATTTTTTTGTAAATAGAGTTCAAGATCATCTATAAATAGTGAAAATAAAATTGGCGAAGTTATTTCCCCTTGCAATAGTCCGACCGGGCTTTCAAAAAAATCGGTAAAGTTATTATTATATTTAACACTGGACTTAATTTTAGAGTACATATCACGGAAGATGCTCAACATCTTACCCTTAACTCCTAATCGTCCTAATTTAAACCAAAGTCCGTTCCTATATACACTATCAAATGCCTTTTTCATGTCGATAAAAGCACAATATAAACGTTTGTTTTTATTTAAGAACAACTGAATAATTGAATTTAGAATGAAAATCGCATCCGTTGTAGATCTTCCTGATCTAAAACCAAATTGGGCATCAGAAAGAATGTCATTTTGTTCTGAAAACAGTGTTAATCTACGATTTAAAACACCGGTAAAAATCTTTGCTAAACAGCTGATAAGGGTTATTCCGCGATAATTATACCAGGGTGGTAGGTGTATTTACTCTTTCGCTGCCATAGGCAATTAAATGCTTTTGTAAACAATGAAGATTCAGGTGAGACAGCTCGTAACGAGCTGTCTCTCCTGAAATCTGCATTGTTTGTCACTTAAGTGTTAAATCATACCAAATTTCCTGTTAGACGAAACATGGAGAGGTCCAAACTTCAACATGAAATTCGGCAGTAAAAGAGTAAGTAAACGTCATAACAGAGTAGAAGTTAGGTGATCGTTAGTTCATCATAAGTATGTGCTTTGATTGGTAGATGCTCTATCATTACGCTAACATTATGTGTTATACACAGGAGATGTATATGTCTCTGAATTGTAACAGAGTGTAAACGGAAGCACTGCTTTCCCGTGTCCTGTCTGAATTGGTATGCGGGCACCACGATCTGAAATATTGTTGATCAAATACATAATGCGAGTCGATATACTTACACCTTCTAGACTTATTTACGATTTGTTTCGCCACGCAATCCGGTAAATTATCACGTTGTCGGGGGTGTTTTTCAAGTCCAATTCCCGCTCGGAGCAACTCGGTATTGTTTGCATTAACAGGTGGAGACGGCCATGTATGAAGAGGTAAATTATGTTCCTTTATATTGATTTATTTTTGACACTTGTTGATGGCAATTACTGACGTTTACTTTGATAAGTTTACTTAATTTACATTAACGACTTGCTGTGTCTCTAGTTAAGTATTATAAAATATATTTATGTTCATGTTTGATCAAAGACCAGTTATTAAGATTGTAGAAATACAATATAATAGACAAAAAGAAAACCCAGCAACAATTATTTTTACGACCCAAACATGTACAAAATAAACATACTCAAGGATCATTTCTTATATTGTATCCTTATATAAATTAAACGCTTGTGTGTACCAATGACATTAAAAAGGACAGACATTGATTCAGAGTACCGGAATAGCATCGTGACTGGATAAATCATACAGGTAGTACTGGTCATTTTCCGAGGAAACACCGCCATATAACTGAACTAATATTGACACTTTTGCATAACGCGATCAGATATATTAATAAAAAAAATAAGAATTTGTATTAGTCGTTTAATAAAAACCCTCTGAGACAAAGTTGCTATTATAAGCATGTGCTAAACTGTCACAAAGTATGAGAGTCTGGAAAACTCAAATGATTTTGCAATTTTTTTCATCGCATCCTAGGTATTATGACCATAAACATTCCCTGCAAGTTTGGTAAAGATTGGTTGGCTTAATATCGGACAAGCATATAAGGCAAACATTTATATACTATCAATGGCCTTATTCCAAAGTTGCATTTGACGATTGGCTGGTTATCGAACTTGATAAAGACATTTTACCGAAAAAAACATGTTCAACATATTTGGTGAAGATCGGATGACTAAGAAAGAGGACATGGCTAATTGCGCCAAATTTCAAGGATAATTCAGGGCATAGAAATAAAGAACCTAAGTTGTTTGGCTGTTTATCGAACTTAGCCCAGACAACATGCCCGCAAATATTTTCACCAAGTTTATTGAAGATTTGGTGAAAAACAATCGACTTAGAGAAAGGACTAAGTAAATTTGGGCACTTTTGTATAACTTAAGGGTCAATAATCCAGCAGTACCTATTGCGGTTTGGCTGGTTATCGAACTTGCTCAAGGAGTGATGCCCGTTAACGTTTTTGTGAAGATTAGATGAAAACATATGTTTGACATAGAGAGTGGAAACGTGTTTACGCCGCCTGCCGCAGGTGTTCCCATAATACGGGCGTATGAAAGAAATATCTTGTTCTTTTCGTTTGAATATGTTTGTTCTCAATGATGCTAAAAGCCGTCTGGTCTAGAGGATATTGAATCTACTCATGCTTTAGCGTCTTCTGTTACAAAAAAAACGTGGTAATCTGCTGATCTTGTCAGAAGTCTCATTTTTCACAAATCGTAGACTTACGATTTTCTTCTGCTGCTGTGTTATTTGTAGATATCTCTGAGAGGTGTTTCAAGACGAGAGTTACGAGGGTGAAACATGCAGACGTAACGGTGACAGACCTATTTTCACCATCGTTTGAGGTAATTCGAATGAGACGTAACTGCAACCCCAGTCTGTACATCGTTACATCTGTATGGACAAAGGTGATATCTTAAAGGTTTTGTAGAGAAGTAATTGAATTCAAAGTTTTTTATATTAAATAAGCAGTCTATCAGATAATATATGTTTAATCATTTCGGCGATTACTGACAAAACTGAAAAGGATATCGCATTAACTGATGTCTAAAAGCAACGCCACTGCTTTCATAACGTGTCGAATACATACGATGAAAAACAATTATTTTGAATGTGTTTTTGTTATGAATGGCTTGACAAGAGGAAATGGAAAAGTAACAGATTCAGTGATATATTTCGGCAGGGTAAAGAAGAAAAATGGTTAAGTGTTGGTTATTGTAGTGTCATCCCTATTGAAAGGGCCAGTCGTGTTCGACTTATGCGATATGTTAGCACGTTTACTGCACAAGGGAGAAAGGCACAGGCGTCAAATCAACTAGCAATTTCACAACGAACCCAACTGTGAACAGAACCTTCGAACCTGTTTAGTTATGTATGAGCCATTCCCCGAGAAAACCACTATTGTGGACTCTGCGTAAAGTATCTACCCGTATCAGCCTAAGCATGCTGCGCCGGCTAACCCGGACATATGCTTTTCACCTCCTGTGGATTTTCTGTTTCAGGAATAATTACTCCATACCTATATGCCCCTGAAACGGAATATGTCGGCCCGGATAAGCATGTGCGGACCAGACCACAGGCTTATCTGTGTCGATACATTACGCATAGTTCATAATGTTTGTTTTCTCGTGGAACGGCTCATATGTAGAAAGGCGTACGATATCTACCACGGTTAAAATTGGTTGTCACGCTGCGTTCTTGCGAATCGGTATAAGTTTACTTTCGTAAATAGATGTAGATCCAGATATGTATGTGCATCCGAATATTATGATCAAAATCTACAACGTTCACTTATTGCATAATTGCATACCGATGTTTATTAGAAACCTGTGTAAACTTGTGTAGATTCGACGGAGACAAAGCAGATCTGCAAGATGATCCGAGCAAACACTGTTTAGAAAGATGCTAACTTGTGTTTCCTCCCATGTGCATGATCATATTTCGTTCTTACATTTAATCAAGCAACTATTATATTTATCTTAATTATTTTATTTCGACATACATATATTTTGTACAGACAGAATAAGCAGTGTGTTTGAAAAAGTGAGTAAATATGGTCATTATCGATTGAAATGAAAACAAATATATCTCAAACTGACACCAAAACAATAATTGTTATATCAATTCGATACTATACTACATGTAATATATTGTCCCTGGAGTGCACAGTTCTGATAAAACTCCTATTTCAATCCAACTTCTGAACGGCGAGGGTAAACAAAACCAGTCTATCTATCATCAACTTCTCAATGCTCGTCAAATAGATAACTCTGAACGGCGAGTGTAAATAAAACCAGTCTATCTATCATCAACTTCTCAATACTAGTCAAATAGATAACTCTACACGGCGAGGGTAAATAAAACCAGTGTATCTATCATCAACTTCTCAATGCTCGTCAAATAGATAACTCTGTACGGCGAGGGTAAATAAAACCAGTTTATCTATCATCAACTTCCCAATGCTCGTTAAATAGATAACTCTGTACGGCAAGGTTAAATAAAACCAGCATATCTATCGTCAACTTCCCAATGCTCGTTAAATAGATAACTTTGCACGGCGAGGGTAAATAAAACCAGTCTATCTACCATCTTTAGTACTTTTTAAGGAATTAAAACAAAAATTCGAACCCTCTTATTATCTTATTAAAATGAATATATCTAAATTTAGAATTATTATTTCGAAATTAAGACTATCCTCACATGAATTAAATATAGAACAAGGAAGGCACAGAAATATACCACGCAATGAACGAAAATGTACACTATGCCCGCTAAATGAAATAGAAGACGAATTCCATTTTATTCTATCATGCCCGTTCTACAAAACAATTAGGAAATCCTACATAAACGAATATTATTACAAAAACCCAAGTGTCTACAAATTAACAGAACTTTTGAATTCGAACAATTTAACAATTTTAAATAACTTAGCTACGTATTGCATTAAAGGTTTAAAATTTAGAAAAGAAAATACAACTTGTTAGCAGAAGCTATAAAAGCATATCCAACTGATGGTGATTATTTGGCCAAATAGTCTCTTCTGCTAATTTACCGGGGGGAGGGGGGGAGGGGGCGGGGCGGGGGTCATTTTCTCTCATTTTTTTTTTCTCTATATCCTCTTCTTTATTTTTTGTGATTTTTTTTTATATATATTTTCTCCTATTTTGTAACGTATGTATTATACATGTGAATTGACGAGGAGCAGATATGCTCAAGTCAGAATGAAATAAATTGAATAAATTGAATTGAATATCATCAACTTCTCAATGCTTGTCAAATAGATAACTCTGTACGGCGAGGGTAAATCAAATAAGTATATATATCATCAACTTCCCAATGCTCGTTAAATAGATAACTCTGTACGGCGAGGGTAAATAAAACCAGTCTAGCTATCATCAACTTCTCGTGACTCTCCCGAAAAGAATGTAAAAGAATAAAGCAATCTGAAATAGTGGTGGAAACGGCCTTAAACAAACGAAAAATAAACAGACAAGTGAATGTTATAAAAATGGGGTTAAATCGCTAAAATTATCCGTAATAATAAAGTCTCAATCATCTAAAACACTAATCAGTAAGTCATATGAATATATATTTGTAAATATCCTTTTGGTAATGAAGTATTAAAGATGTAAAACACTAAACAGTCAGACATATAAATATGAATTTACAAATATCCTTTTGGAAATAAAGTATTAAAGATGTTAAACACTAAACAGTCAGATATATAAATATAAATTTTGCAAATATCCTTTTGGAAATTAAGTATTAAAGATGTTAATACACTAAAGAGTCAGACATATAAACATAAATTTGCAAATATCCTTTTGGAAATAAAGTACTAAAGATGTTAAACACTAAACAGTCAGATATATAAATATAAATTTGCAATTATCCTTTTGTAAATGAAGTACTAAAGATGTTAAACACTAAACAGTCCGATATATAAATATAACTTTGCAAATATCCTTTTGGAAATTAAGTATTAAAGATGTTAAACACTAGAGAGTCAGACATATAAATATAAATTTGCAAATATCCTTTTGAAAATAAAGTAGTAAAGATATTAAACACTAAACAGTCAGATATATAAATATAAATTTGCAAATATCCTTTTGGTAATAAAGTAGTAAATATAATAAACAATAAACAGTCGGATAAATAAATATAAATTTGCAAATATCATTTTGGTAATAAAATATTAAATATGTAAAACACTAAACAGTAATACATATGCATTTGCAAATATCCTTTTGGTAATGAAGTATTAAAGATGTAAAACAATAAACATTCAGACATATATATATATGAATTTGCAAATATCCTTTTGGAAATAAAGTATTAAATATGTTAAACACTAAACAGTCAGATATGTAAATATAAATTTGCAAATATCCTTTTGGTAATAAAGTAGTAAATATGTTAAACAATAAACAGTCAGATAAATAAATATAAATTTGCAAATATCATTTTGGTAATAAAATATTAAATATGTAAAACACTAAACAGTAATACATATGCATTTGCAAATATCCTTTTGGTAATGAAGTATTAAAGATGTAAAACAATAAACAGTCAGACATATATATATATATATATGAATTTGCAAATATCCTTTTGGAAATAAAGTATTAAAGATGTTAAACACTAAACAGTCAGATATATAAATATAAATTTGCAAATATCCTTTTGGAAATAAGGTAGTAAAGATGTTAAACACTATACAGTCAGATATATTAATATGAATTTGCAAATATCCTTTTGGTAATAACGTATTAAAGATGTGAAACACCAAACAGTCAGATAAATAAATTTAAATTTGCAAATATCATTTTGGTAATAAAGTATTAAATATGTAAAACACTAAACAGTCATACATATACATTTGCAAATATCATGGTAATAATGATCATTGATCCGACAATTAACCCTTTCCCTCATACAACAATTCTGCAGGAGACGACTTTGAACATATTTTGTTATAAAATAGAAAGTCTCTATAATTGAATGGATAACCTATGACTAAAAGTGGAAAACATTGTGGCAAAAGGAGAAATTGCTCATTTTGTGCAATTTCTTCTTTCGAAAAGCCGTCTGCTGCAGAGGCGTCAGAAAGCGTCTATATGAGAGAAAGGGTTAATAATCTAATAATAAAATGACGAGTAAACATCCCATTATTGGTAAGCTTATTTTATACGAGTACACATATTATTACAAAATTATGGAGATCTTCTCAGCTTATAACGTGTAAAAAACCTTTATAAGCTGACACAAAACCCTACTGAAATCAGATACGAAGGACGGGTCTCACAATAGGTAGTGAGGTATAAACGAACTACATTTTATCACTGCTATTACTGTCAAACTTACATTGATTTTCAGATTATATTACATGCACTGCGAAGATTGATAGAAATATACGGGGGATGAAGAAAAACAACATTATGTCCTATAAATAGTTCACAGAACTACAATATTTACCTCCCTTTGCGGGAAGTTCGTTAAGCTAATACATGTATGATAATTAGCAGAGTATTTTTTAAATAAATGTGATAATTTAGCGAAACCGCGAAGGAATTTGAGCCTTACAACCATATTTCGCTGAAGCATTTGTATTGTGTAATTATATCAGCATCTTTTTTTTAACTATGTTTTTGCTCATTAAAATCAACCCAGGAAAACCGTAATGTGACTGAAGTACGATTGTAAGCTACGTCAAATACCATACAGACACATATATTTGTGCCGTCCCGCGATAGAAACCAACATTGTAGACTCTGCGTAAAGTATCGAAAAGGATCAGTCTAAGCATGCTCCACAGGCTTACCCGGATAGACACTTTTCGCCTCCTGTGTATTTTCTGTTTCAGGAAACACTACTATATACCTCTACTCCCCTGGGACGGAATGTGTCGGCCCGGATCAGTCTGCGCGGACTGCGCAGGTTGATATGGGTCGATACATTACGCAGAGGCCATAACGTTGGGTTTCTCGCGGGACAGCTCATTTGTGCTAGGCATACTCATTGTGAGTATCATGTCTTTCCAACCTATACTTCGCTTATGACTTATGTCTCTTACTGAAAACGAATCTTCTGAGTACCCACAACATAGGGTTTGAGAGTAAAATATGGGTTTCGGAATTTGAAATACTCACCTTATCTAGAGCTCTGATGGAATAGTTCAGCTCTTTTAACTTGTTATGTCTAATCGTATCCATGATATAGTGGTGAAATTTGGCTGACGAAATAGATTACTCAAAATACCTTTGATTCAGACGTCAGGAAAGTATACCCTAAGCAATGCTCTTTTTCAAAAGCTCGATCCTTGACCTTAGAACCAGCTCCATTACCGACTACAATATTAGCATTCTGCCAAGGTTTAGTTTATTTATACAAACATGCCAATTCAATTTGCAAATATGAAATTGGATTTGCATTCATATTTTGTAAAAATGATACCAAAGACATTGCATTGGCTGTACATCAAATAAATCACGTCTCAAGTAAAACCAAACTTCTGATTGTGTTCCCTAATAAATCTGCGTCAGATATATTTATTTCAAAAGCATTTCTGCAGGACAAAGTTGTGAGCATGGAATAAATGTCTTTGTCAAAATTCACAAACGTGCAGTCCGAGCTGGATCTTCAGGGGTCGATGAGTCTCGAATCTCGGTATGTGTGACTCTGTTTTTTGTTATATTGGCACGAAAGAACGGACTCGTCATCCATTTAACCGAATGAAAATGATAACCCTATCCGTCATGTTCCCGTACAGATTATTCATAGAATAATGACATAATAATCCTGATGTAAAATGGTGCATATCGTTATGCAATATTTGCTGTCGGAAACACGAAACGGTCTTTAGCTTGTTAACCGATAGGATAAATTAACCTTTACCAACATGCAGGCGGTTTCTGAATACTCTTTAGCAGACAAATTGTGCAAACATCCTGGCTAAAGTAAAAACAAAAAATGCTTGTCATATGAAATGTCTTCTTTTGCAATATTGTTTTCAACTCTTTTAAGTAATAGCACTTTCAGTGTTAAATGTTTTGCTCAAGATGTGTTCAAAGTCGTCTGCTGCAGATTTGTTGTATGTGGGAAAGGGTTAAAGGCGTCCAGTTTATGCAAGATTCAAGATTTCTTTTATACAAATATCAGACTAATAATATGATCCACGGAACATGAAACCCGAACTGTGGAGACTTTACATAAATGACGTTTACGATATTTATATGAAACAATATTGCCTTATTTCGGTATCCAAATGCTTTAACCCTTTCCCTCATACGACAATTCTGCAGCAGACGACTTTGAACGTATTTTTTCAAAACATAGAAAATCTCCATAATTGAATGGATAACCTATGACAAAAATTGGAAAACATTGTGGCAAAAGGAGAAATTGCACGTTTTGTGCAATTTCTTCTTTTGTCACTATGTTTTCAAAAAGGCGTCTGCTGCAGAGGCGTCAGAAAGCGTCTATATGAGGGAAAGGGTTAAGGGTGTTAGCAAGATAATGAAAACTGATACGCACACTGATCTTTATTTACGCTGGTAAAAAAGACCCGAAGGTTGCTTATCGATTGCCGTGGCTCATATGGGAAACAGTGAAAGCATACTCGTAATAAAGATTTGAGCCGTCCCGCGAGAAAACCAACAGTATGGCCTATGTATAATGTATCGATCCAGATCAGCCTACGCAGTCCGCGCAGGCTAATCATGGTCGATACATTCCGTCTTAGGGGGATAGAGGTGTAGGATAATGATTCCTGAAACAGAAAATCCACAGGAAGCGAAAAGTGTCTCTCAGGGTTAGCCTGTGCTGCATGCTTAGGCTGATGCGGTTCGATGCTTTACGCAGAGTCAACAATGTTGGTTTTCTCGCGGGACGTCTCATTTTTCTTTTGAACACAGACAAATATCTTGTTGCGAAAATTGGCTATATCAGGGCGAAATTAATCTCAACTGTTTCAGGAGAAACTATGAAAGACAAAACATAAAAAACACGTTTTCATTTTCATCAGGAGTAGTACAGTTACATTATCCCGTCTGCTACAATGCACGAGACAGTACACGCAACTTTTCGGTCAAAGTAGCGTCCATCGGGAGAAGTATTAAAACTTTTCAATTTACAAATAATCTGCAGCAGACGACTTTGAATAGAACTTGGTTGAAATATGAAAACAACTCTGTAAATGAGAGTAAAACAATTGAATATCAATACAAAAAAAGTGTGACAACAGTCGTCTGCAGCAGAGGCGTCGACATGCGTTTATACGTTTATAATTGTTAAGATATAAAACGTGTGTGTGGTTGACCAGACATTGCGTAAAGGGAAAGTAAAAAGTGACCTTCATATAGACGCTTTTCCCCACGCCTCTGCAGCAGACGGCTTTTTGAAAGCATAGTGACAAAAGAAGAAATTGCTCAAAACGAGCAATTTCGCCTTTTGACACAATGTTTTCCACTTTTAGTCATAGGTTTTCCATTCAATTATAGAGATTTTCTATTTTTTGACAAAATATGTTCAAAGTCGTCTGCTGCAGAAATGTCGTATGAGGGAAAGGGTTAATGCATTTATATACAGTGAGGCTACGCATGTCCGCGTGTCTGTCACATAGACGTAAATGCATCTTCTCACACGAAACACGAAAACAAGTATTGTTTCCCAAGGTAATGTCATATGATGCCAAATCGAAGAGTAAATTGGATTCCCGAATCGCCATGAAAATATGTGTGAAACCAACCGTTTTAACGGCACTCGCATGTATTCCTCTCTTTGAATTAAACAAAATCAAATTAAAATTGTGACATGTTGTGGATTAAAGGTTATTATTTCCAATTGGTTGACGAATTATAATTCACCTGAGACGGGGTCATGGATATGGATATATAAAGTGCTTTTAACTCTTTCAGCGCCAAAGGCAATATTGAGCTTTTTGCAAACAATACAGATTCATGTGAGGCAGCTCGTAACGAGCTGTCTCACCTGAAATCTGCATTGTTTGGCTGTAAGTTATAAAGATATTCCAAAAATCCTCTAACATGAAAATAGTTCCGTCCGAGTTTGAACATGGAAGAGTCTACTTTAAACAATTCGGCGCTGAAAGGGTTAATGAAATCCAACGACGTTCGTTGTATTAGCAATACAAGCTGATGATTGGCAGTTTGGACATGTGCACAATAGAAATTTCATTTACAAATTAAACATTTGAAGGAATCTCTAAAAGAGTGTGTGTGGTAACGCTCTGTCAACAACCTTCATCATGATCCTTCCCCTTATACAACAAATATGCAGCAGACGACATCTAGACAAATATATGAAAACTCTCTTTAAATGAATATATTACACTTACATATAATTGAAAACATAATGGCAACAAAGGAAATTGCTCATTATGGTCAATTTATCAATTTTGTCACAATTATTTCAAGAGAACTATATCTGCTTACAGAAGCGTCAAAATGCGTCTGTTTGAGGGAAAAGCCTCAGATAAATTCAATGGTGTTAATGATTACGGCGATAAATACCGATGATTGACAGCCAAGGCACATGCACACCACAGAGCCAATTTGCAAATCGAACCTTTTTGAATATCTCCACTATAATTAGCGATACTGTCACGTTACATTCAATATTACGTGACATTTAACGCCATTAACATCCAACATTCGTGTTTCAAGGCCTCGAATGAACACCACTATTACATAACGCTTCCAATATTTGTTTTTTGATTGAAAAATGTAGTTTGGTTTCACGCTTTTCAAAATAGTTCTTCCTTTAAATTACGGCGAGTTTTAACTTACCCATGTTCAATGTTCCCGTCCGATCTGTTATCATATATGCACCCATTAAGTTTCGGAAGTAAAGGTCATGTCTCATCACTTACTATATGAATTAGCTGTTAATATGAGCCGTCCCGCGAGAAAACCAACATTATGGCCTCTGCGTAATGTATCGACCCAGATCAGCATGCGCAGTCCGCGCAGACTGATCCGGGCCGACCCATTCCATCTCAGGGGGATAGAGGTAAAGAGATATGATTCATGAAAAGAAAATCCACAGGAAACGAAAAGTGTCTATCCGGGTAAGCCTGCGCGGCATGCTTAGGCTGATCCGGGTCAATACATTACGCAGAGTCCACAATGTTGGTTTTATCGCGGGACGGCTCGTATGTTATCGGTATCAGATTGAAAACCTCCAAAATATTATTTTAGATATCTACAGCCTGGTTTGGTATGGGTGCTATCGCACTATGAAGCTGCAATATTTTGGATAAACGCCTGCCGGTATAAATAGTAAATTGCCTACACGCAAATTCCAATTCCATTGCCTTTGAGAATCAGACGAAAACTGCTTTGAATTACCACCAGTCAATGTCATATCTATAAAACAGTTCTCATTTACAGACGGAAGCTGGTACTTTATAAAATTGCATTCTCACTGCGCACTTCACTTTTACAATCAATTCCGCCTCGAATCACTAGTTTCTAGTTACGCGTAGAATAGAACCAATCGCATTGGATGGCTATTACTTTGAAGAATAAGGATATGGCTATCATGCTCCTGAATAATAAAACGTTTCTGTTCATTCAAAACAATATTTAACATTTTATTACTTTTAAACAGGCATATAGTAAATTGTCTACATGTATATGTACAATGCAATACAATAGTGTTCTATATTGAATATGTACATGTAGAATGACCATTGGAATCAATTTACGAGTAGAAAAACAGAGAACTTGATACTCAAATATTGTAGAACACAACTATTTCTAACACAATTAATATATACTCTGGCTTTGTGCTCAGGTACCTGATTGGTAAGAAGCACATTTATTTTGACCAACCAGATGTTCTTTATAACATCCCATTTTCTGTGGACAGAACTTTCGAAGAAATTAATTGTTCCATGTGCTGGTAATAGACGTAAAAGAAGCTGACACGCTTTACTAAACAACTAAAACTGGTTATTTGTTAATCAATGTTAGTATCATAATGATCAATATTACTATGACTGTTATTATATTATATCATCATAATCATTATTATTATTATCATCACTCTTGTTTTTGTTATTCTTTATTTTATTTTCGTTATTATTAGTATTAGTATTATTATTATTATTAGTAGTAGTAGTAGAAGTAGTAGTAGTAGTAGTAGTAGTTTTTTTTTAAATGTCTTGAACATATTACAATTGCGTTTGTTTAAAAACACTAAGTTATGACACATCTGAAATGAAATAAATATTCCGATGTTTTAAGTAATCGCAGTTTCTTTATTTTGACTCGCATTTTTGTGTTTTTGTCTTATTTACGAAGACAGATTAATTATGTGCCTCCCTGCTAGATTGGCAGCATACTATAAATAATGTGTCAACATCGGGATAAAATCTCCTGTTTTAGTCAAATAAAGTCATTTTCTCCTTTTAGTAGTTGCTCCACATTACTGAACTTTCTTTTCCAAATTAAAAGACACGTCTTGATATGTGTAGTTCGCATAAAACGATATTTCATAAATGTCTTAAATAGTAAAATGTATGGACTGTTTCTTGTCTACTAATTAAAAAAAGGCGTACGTGATGAAACAGGAATATAGGAAATGTAAATACCTTCCTGTCGTAATAGGAATGTAAATTAAAAAATGAAATCACTTATAAAAATATGGTTATTATCTAATATACATATATATATATATTTATTGCATTTATTTTAATAGTATATCAAAAAACAATCAGATATTGATCATATTTATTAAGTTATATCATTTTTTGATTTACATTCCTGTTACGACAGGAATGTATTTACATTTTCTACATTCCTGTTCCGTCACATACAACAAACAAAAGGGTGTGGTAGCAGCTTGCTCTCTGATTGGCTAGTAGGCCTTTCTTTATTTTGACTTTACTTTGAAACTTTTGGTTCACCACAAAGACTTAAATCATTTTATTTAACACAAAATATATTATTCACATAACAGATAATATAGAATGCTACTTATTTCTGGAATGCAGTGAAATAAATCATGCACTAGAGCTTTTGTCTGATTTTGTATTCACTTTCTTCGGTGTCACAACGACTCGACCTTGACACGAGTTTAACATTTCGAAAGATTACTAAAATCCTAATATTACACACTAAAATCCTAATATTACACCCTAAAATATATAGGTAGTATTAAATGTTTGTTTGGCTTGAACAAATTAAGAAAAGAACAAACTCTGATAAACAATAACTTTGTAATTAAAGAAAATCGGTCCGTTCGCACCCAATTAATTTCATACTTGCCACCATTTAAATTGTTATGGGACTCGTAACTGGCATTTCTCTTGCGCCATACATGCATCAATTTACAATTTAGCTGATATGGTATTTCACAAGTGGGGTCTACTTTTTAAACATATGAAGATAAATTTGAACATCTGTGAAATACTTATTATAATAAGCCTATAAATAAAAAGGAATAAGTTCATGTCGTCAGCAATTTAACCATTTCCTCAATGTTTTAAACGTTTAAAGGTTTTCAATGTTGCTTTAAACATGGAAAGGGTTAAATATCTGTTTACTGCATGTATATTTAAATCCAAAACTGTATTTGTGTGTGGTTTTATTGACAAATACAAAAAATCCAAAATTCTAACCAAAAGAAATCCTGAAATTTGTATGTGGAATTTCAAAAATCCTTGAATTAGTTCTTAATGAAAACATTATGTGAATGTTTACACTAATGAAAGTCAAGAATGTATGTGTGTTAACAAATTTTCTTTTCTTTTTCTTTAAGTCGTAAAACATTCTGGGAGCTTGTGTGGAAGGTTTGTGAAAAACACCCTACTAATGCCAGCATGCAATGTCATCGTTATCAATATTAATGTATATCTGAAAGTTCTATTTTCGTGTCACGCATCCTAATGTCGTGTTTTACAATTTGAAGGAAACAAAACTCTAGCACACTAAATGACGGATCACATGGAAATTATTTACATTAAAAAATAAAAAGTTTAAGCATTTCTTACGTCTTCCAGAACTTTGTTAGTAAAACATAAACTTAAATTAAGTATGTCTTCACTTATAAATTCACAATGTTATATTTTTTTTAAGAGAATCCCTTGTGGTCAATAATCATTAATACATTTGTGATGTATAAAGTTTAATTATATCATAAATGACGTCGCCAGCGTGAAATAACGTCATTCAATAGTTTTCGTTATTGTAAACTTTGATATTGTTCCCTCTTGTTTCCATATGAACAAAGGATGCAATATCATTTGATATTGCACGGGTTGATATTGCACTGGAATCTTTTTCACGTGACGCTAAGGACGGAACTATTTCCATACACTAACGTTACAAAGCGCTCTCATCCAACCTTTCGTGATTTAGAGATCCAGCTAACTTCTACTTCTACTTTGTTACTGTCAGGGCTTAGTGCATCGCAGGCAAGTGAAGCCATTCAAATGGTTAAAACAACTAATTAGGCATATTAACAAATATAAATGAAATAGAAAAGACAGCTGTGTTGTTTAGGCTGTGTATCAATGTAGACGGGACTTGAATCAGTTTACAGATGTGATCTGCTCAAGGTTCGATTCTCTGATAGTCCTAGGGAAAAGCTGTGCTTATACGGTTCGTAGTACAATGTTTGGTACATCTTTTATAGATGACACGTAGTGAAAAATCGATAGACATACACAAAACCCAATCTGGTCTATTTATAGCGTTAGCTATGCTAGTAAATACGTACGTAGTTTCTGACGTAATAATGTGACGTGTACATCAATGATATTGCTCGAGTGTTGTTTTGATTGTCGTTGACGATCTATTATAAGTGTATCAACAAATAAAGAGGGATTCATAACTGCTAGGATGAATAAGCAAATGATTGTTTTAAAGGTAGGTCTTCAGATTTGTTTTGTTATCCTCCGATGTGAAGTTTATCAACGCAGTAGCCTTTATATGTATATCAAAGATGTGTGTTCGCTTTACTGAACATACTGCGAGGTCAAAAGGCCCTTTTAAAGGGGCATCTAAATCGTAATAAAAAAACAAATGTCCAGGCGTAAATACAAGAATAAGATAATACACGAGTTCTTAATGAAAAACACTGTTAGAAAAGGCGTTACACATCATTTTGTCGACGATTCCAATTTTGAGTCGACAACAATGGCGGTTCGTAAATTATATTTTCCGCGACCTTAGCAACCAGCGTAAAGGAGAGTATAAATGCGCGATATATCGTTAATGTTTATTTCTCTGAGCAATCCAAAACGACTGTTAATTTTCTAATAAGTGTGACGTGTTTAAAACAAACAAAACGACACATTTTAAATAGCCAATATCAAATTATACAATAAAAAGGTTATTGCATGATTATGGGAATCTATTGTGTTGGGACTCGTTCCTTCGGCGGAGTGCCCTCGCAAGCTCGGGCAACACAGCCGAAGGAACTCGTCCAACACAATATTTTCCCATATTGATACAATAATCTATAGTATATAACTAGTGTAATAACAAATCCTCGAATTGGAATTTATGATATAAATAGAATATAACATTCGTGTTCATTCAATACAAAATTTTATTAAACTCGTTTAATAAAACTTCGTATTGAATGACCACTCATGTAATATCCTCTATATATTTGTAAATTTTTACAGATTTCTAAATGTTTTAAGAAACACAAATATACATATATATTAAAACAAATGATATGAACTACTCACACAATGGTATAAACTACTCACACAATGGTATACATTTTACTTATGCGACACATTTATCCAATGTGGTAACAACGTAAAAGCCAAATCAAATATATTGGGGAAACATAGATCATAAATAAGCGGTTGCCGGTTGAATCTATCGAAAATACATCATTTGGAAGTGACAAACGTGTAATATTGAGACATATCTGAATATTCATATAACTAATTCAAGGTTTTATGACAGGGAATCTAGTGTCCGACTCGATAGCTTATGGTAGTTTTATTTCCTCTGCCGTTTTTATATCGAATATGATCGCTCAATATGTACAGAGTGTTTGATTATATTTGTTCTTTCTGTTTTTGTCCAAGGTTAAAGACGATTCAATAGTCACGATTGTTTCCTTGTAATAAGTAAGATTATTTGTTTTACTCGGAACAATCTAAAACCCTTTCCAACATATAACAATTATACAGCATAATTTGAAAACATTTAGTAAATAATATGTAAATTCTATAAATGATTTTATTTTAAATAAAGTTCGAAACATTCTGGCAAGACGAGAAATTGCTCAATATGGGTTCTCCTATCTGCAGCAATGTTTTCAAACGCCGTCTGCTTTAGAGTCGCCAGATAGCGTAAGTATGTGGGAAAGGCTAAATGTTCACACATCAAGGGCTTGGTGTAAAACAGTTGTAACTAAAATTGAATTTTTTTTTTTTACCAATGTTAATCACCTCGCCATAAAGTCTTTATAAGCGTTAAATCACTTTTTTTGGTAAACAATGCAAATTTAGGTGCCATTGCTCGTTCTGAGCAATGGCACATACATTTTCATTGTTTACAAAGGGGTCATAATTGCCCCTAAACCAGGGATCTCAAAATAGGTTTTTAGTTACAACCGTTTCACGCCAAGCCCTCGACATATCTCAATATATATATAGCAATATGTACAATCATTTAAAAGCTTAACATTTAATTCTTTGAGCGCCGTGTTAAACGCTATACGTTTCCGACCTACCTTTTGCTCCTTGAAAAAATACATATGTGAACGTTCTACCACGTTGCTTCAACAGCTAGCTCTTTTGCTGGGCAATATAAGTGTCCCTTTATACGTATATTAATTTGATATTCTTCCTCAAATTTAAGTGGACTGAGAAAATTTTGGAAATATCCCTGATGCTTTTCCTATGTATTCACCATTTTAGCAGTTCTACGTGATCCTTATTGACCGAGACTCGAGTTTCGAAACTGAAGATAAGGGGGCGTACGTTCTACTGCGTCGCAACAAACAATTGCTCTATAACAAGGCAGTAAACGTGTCTTCCTGTGCATAGACATTGGCTTCATGTATATACATTATCACATATGCTTTAACAGCAAATTAAAGAAGTTTACATTTTAGTCAAACAATGGAGATTGATGCAATAACGCATTAATTACAAATTGTCTACCCTTAATGCAGCACCTCAGCATGTTCATATACAACCAAACCCTGGAGACCCTGACTTTGAGTATTATTAATTGAAGCCGCGTCTAGAAATTCGAGGTATTAATGCCACCGCGTACAGAGAATACTCAGGCTTTGAGTATTAGTTATTGAAGCTGCGTGTAGTAATTCGGGAAAATAATGCATCTGCGTACAGTGAATACTCAGGCTTTGAGTATTAGTCATTGAAGCCGCGTGTTGTAATTCGAGAAAATAATGCATCTGCGTACAGTGAATATTCAGGCATTAGTTATTGAAGCTGCGTGTAGTATTCGGGAAAATAATGCATCTGCGTACAGTGACCACTTAGGCGACCCTTTGTATCCGCATAGTCTCACCAGAGTCTTCAGCGTCCGCATATATATCATTGTACAATCTGACAACAATCTAGACGTGTAGACCCGCAATGTTTAGGCGAATATTTCAAAGTGGGGTGACATTGAGACCTCAAATCGCTAGACACTCTTCATGCAATTATTTTCAAATGATTTAATTTTAACTATATTAAATAATATACCAGGTTATGATTACAATTTACTCTCTATTGTAATGGACACACGTAATGTAATGTTACACACTTAGCATACCTTTAGAGCAGATTTTTTTTTGTACTATTTCATGCATAATGTTTTCAATTTCTTGAACGCATTTTCTGTTGTTTTGGTCAGAAAAAAACACAAAGTTGTCCGGTCCTGTGTAAATTGATGCTTAAATTAAACGCAATTCGAATAGTTTGCATTTTTTAAATAAATGTAACTCTAAATGGTTTGTTTGAAAACCTTTACCCAAATTCTTCATATACATCCATGAACTAGAGATTTTATAGTCGATATCTATTTACTACTTGTATGTGAGCCGTTCCACGAATAAACCAACATTATGGACTATGCATAATGTATCGAACAGAAGATCCACAGGATGCGAAAGTGTGTTCCCGAATTAGCCTGCACGGCATGCTTAGGCTGATCCGGGTCGATGCTTTAAGCAGAATCCACAAGGTTTGTTTTCATGCGTAACGGCTCATATGAATTATACACAGAAATTGACAGACCATGTCGAGGGCTTGGCGTGAAACGGTTGTAACTAAAAACCAATTTTTAAAACCCTGGTTTAGGGGCAATTTTGACCCTTTTGTAAACAATGCAAATTTAGGTGCCATTGCTCAGAATGAGCAATGGCACCTAAATTTCCATTGTTTACCAAGAAAATTGATTTAACGCTTATACAGACTTTATGGCGAGGTGATAAACCTTGGTAAAAAAATACGAATTTTAGTTACAACCGTTTCACGCAAAGCCCTCGATGTATTTGTTACTTACGTTAGGAAATGAGACTACTTCAAAGATGAATCAGATGGGAAAAAATAACGCTCGATTAGCTCTCACCGTGAAATTGTCTGGTGGTGTTGTTTTTCTGTATATGCTAATCATTGTGTTAAATGAGTAGGACAGATTACATATTTTATGCACACCCTTGCGCGTTCTTCTGTACCGTGCACAATCGCATATCTACTGCTTTCCCGGTCATTCCGTTTGGTAAACTTAACTTTAGAGTGTAGGATTAAGCAACTCACTTTTTTGACACTAACGCAGTGATTGACTTGTCAGGCAAACGGTGTCAGCAATCGTAGCAACTGTATACTCTCACATGTATATTTAATTTCAATAACTAATACACTATCGCTTTGTTTAGTGTTCAATAGCAATCTTATTCCGTAAACACTTATTTAGGTTCATGGTGTAATTCAACCTTAGAACTTATACAATAACTAGACATCTTAATCAATTATACAATAACTAGACATCTTAGTAAATTATACAATAACTAGACAGCTTAGTAAATTATACAATAACTAGAAATCTTAGTAAATTATGCAATAACTAGACATCTTAGTAAATTATGCAATAACTAGACATCTTAGTAAATTATACAATAACTAGACATCTTAGTAAAGACGTTTAAAGGTGCTTAACTCCAGATTATAGGTAGTAAAGTCAAAGTTTTAAAACTGTTCAAAAGTTGTCTTGAAATATTAGAGTCATAAATCTGAGATAAAGTAGTAATTGCTATAAACATCTAAATAGTAATCGTATATTCTTCATTTTTACACGATTGACATACCCAGTAAGCCAAATTGTGTACATTTCCATCGACATTCAATAGACTATTTTTCAACATTTACTGCCAAAATTGTTTTGAACTATGCATTACTTACATTGTTGTCACTATAAGCAATATTTGCAGAAATTTCAACATTTCAAAATGTTGGTCTCCACCTGGAGTTCAGCACTTGAAAGTAAAGATATGTGTTGGACAACTTCGATGAAGTATGTCATTAATTCATAAGTAATACCAAATCGTATACAAATGTGCGCATGCAGTATACATACCTTCAAACAAATTGTGATGTAAAAATTCACGAATGAAAGTATCCGTCACCCTAAGTCACCTTACTCCCGCAACTGTCCTTCCTCGTGAATAGTCCGGGGAGATCTTTGCTCTCTAACAACGTTAGAAAACTGCTATTGGTGAACCACTGAGTGGAACGGTTTCCAGAGCCCTTAGCTAGATGTTGGCTATTCAAATCAATATATTGGTTATTCACCATTTTCATCCTACATACTGTCTAATGGTATGTATTACTTTGTTAAAGAATGAAGAGGATGTTAAACACGTGGTCGACTAATTGCCTAACCAGTCTAATTGCATCTTATAAATATATAAGTATATGCATGTACATACGCCCCTTTTCTCAAATATACGCAATGACTCCAGGGGCGTAACTCCCTTTAGGCACCGTAGGCACGTGCCTACACATTTTTTCTCAAAATGCAGCTGCGACGATAGACATCGGCGAAATGTATCGACCAGATCAGCCTGCGCTGTCCGCGCAGACTGATCCGGCTGACACATTCCGTCTTAGGGGGATAGCTGTATAGAGTAGTTATTCCTGAAACAGAAAATCTACAGGAGATGAAAAGTGTCTATCTGGGTAGGCCTGTATGGCATGCTTAGGCTGATCCGGGTCGATACTTTACGCCGAGTCCACCATGTTGATTTTCTCACGAGACGGCTTACATATTGATTATTGCAAAGCTACGCCCCTGCACTCGACACATATATATAACGTACTAATATGCATCTATTATTAAGTTACATACATCGTGATACCCATAGCGTCTTCCTTTGTCATGTACAGATTACGTTTGTAACTTAAAAAAACGGGAAAGTTGGTCAAGACGACAAAATGCCTCCATTTCCATATAATTCATGAACGGGTTGCTCTCGTATGGTCCAATACCCGTTATCGTCAGTCAGGCAATGTATAGTTTGACTTCGAGGAGTTTACGCCTTTCCCACATACAACATATCTGCAGTACACGACTTTGAAAACATGGAAACTCCATACAAAGGAAAGTATGATTATTGAATAGAGTTGAAATTGTTGTGGCAAAAGGAGAAATTGCTCATAATGAGTAGTTTCTCGTTTTGCCAAAGTGTTTTCTAAATGTGTCTGCGGCAAATCTGCGTCGTCTGTTGTAGAGAGATCCGATAACGTCTGCATGTGTGAATTGGTTAAAGACTGCATATTACTTTTCCTTTTAACATTTTCTGAGTTCTGGGTAAGCTGAAAGCTTGTTTCGTAATAAATGTGAAACTAATAAGTTTGACGTCGCGCAAGCTAACCCGGCACAACGTGAAATACACCTTCCAAGAGGACAAAGTTAGTCCTTGATAATTCCGTTTTAGAAATTATTGTAAAGTTTTATATATCAAATTGTGCTTAACAAATCATAGATAAATATGGTATGAATTATTTGATAAATTATTTAACAGTATTAAAAATACAGCGTAATAACCAATACAAAACATGATACAAACGATGTGTTAGATGTAACAGTCGGAAGCACATTTTTGATATTCACACGTGCTTTTTCCGCGAGGAAAAAAAACCTGCACGGGTTTTCGGATATACGGTGATTCAACAGCCGTATCGAAAATAGAAATAGGCTTAACGTTTTTTTGGCAAATTTAGTAAAATATTTAAAAAAAACCATGTAAGATTTGAAAAGAAAGACGTCTGAAAACAGGGGCGTAGCTCCTTTAGGCACTGTAGGCCCGTGCCTACACATTTTTTCTAAAAATGCCCCAAAATGCAGCTGCGGCGATACACATCTGCGTAATGTATCGACCAGATCAGCCTGCGCTGTCCGCGCAGACCGATCCGGCCGACACATTCCGTCTAAGTGGGGGATAGATAGAGTAGTGATTCCTGAAACAGAAAATTCACAGGAAGCGAAAAGTGTATATCCGGGTACGCCTGTGTGGCATGCTTAGGGTCCACAATGTTGATTTTCTCACGAGACGGCCTACACATTGATTATTGCCAAGCTACGCCCCTGGAAAATAAACATCGCAGAGATCGCATCTGACACAACCTATCTCTCTAATGTACACGTTGGACGTTGCCTGATCGTAGCGACCTTCTTCCTATACCGATTTCCAATCATGACATTCTCTTTTAGATTTAAGCAATGTTTGTTTTCCCCTCGACAAAACGTGCAAACATGTGTCTTTGTTTAAATCGCCACCTCATGTCAGTTTCCAGGTTTCACTTTACATAAAGGAGCACTGTAATTAACAGTTGTTTTGAAGATTTGAATTATGGTACTATGTCGAATTTGACTGGGTTTTTGTACAATGTCTAGAAGGGCTATCTTTAAATGATTTAGCGAGGGCGAGTTGTTTTTCCAAGGTATACATTTGTCCCTGTACTATATACCTTCAAATCGCAAACAACTGTTTGTTTTACTTGGTCTTGTCTCAATGCTTCGCTGCTCTATCGCACAACTTGTGTATTGTATATTGACCCGTCCCGCAGGAAAACCAACATTATGGTCTGCGTAATGTATCGAGCCAGATCCGCACAGACTAATCCGGGCCGACACATTCTGTCTCCGGGAGATAGATGTATAGAGTACTGATTCCTGAAACAGAAAATCTACAGAAGGCGAAAAGTGTCTGTCCGGGTAAGCCTGTGCGGCATACTTAAGCTGATCCGGGTCGATACACTACGCAGGGTTCAAATGTAGGTTTTCTTGCGGGACGGGTCATATGTCTTTCTACCAGTAGGTGCAGCATTTTGGTCCGACTTTCTTTTCTGAGGTTGATCGCTCATGAAAACATGTAACCTGCAAACAACATTGCATGTTCAGATTTCATTCATCAGGTCTTTGTCTAGTTAACATTTGACATGTCATGGTCAGTAGACTATTAAATGTCTTTATTTTGTCTTTTTCTTTTTAATATATAAGTATATATGCATTTTCTTTAATCATTCAATCTGACATGAATAATGACTTGAAAGTTGTACGTGCACTTAGTCATGCAACGATATGTCGTGCTAAAAGATAAGCAACTATAGTGTAATGATTACGCATGTCGAAGATGGTAGGCATGCCCGTCAATGCCAAAGGATCCGAGAGGAATGTTTCTAGATGTTTCTATGACTAATTGGCGAACCGTGCAGAGCCAGAATGCATAGCTATTTTGACATCGATTGATACCATTTACTTTGTCACGTTATATTACTTTCTAGCCTGTAGTCTAAGACGGTTTTCCCTCTCCTCAATACTGTCTCTCAGATGATACCGAGGGCATGGTGTGAAACAGTTGTAACTAAAAATTATTTTGAAAACCCTGGTTTAGGGGCAATTTTGACCCCTTTGTAAACAATGCAAATTTAGGTGCCATTGCTCAGAACGAGCAATGGCACCTAAACTTCCATTGTTTACCAAGAAAAATGAGTTAACGCTTATAAAGACTTTATTGCGAGGTGATTAACCTTGGTAAAGAAATACTAATTTTAGTTACAACCGTTTCACGCTAAGCCCTCGATACATGTGTTTTGTCCATATTTCAATATTCCACACATGTAACATAATCAGAGCCATAAATACATGTAAATATGAATAAATATGTGAAGTTATTAATAGGGATAAAATACGTAGCCTGTATTATATTAGTAATACAGCTCAACTTATTTACTTTAATCCGAGCATGTATTCAAACAAAAACCATTTATCAACGAAAGATGGAACATCTTTGAAACCAGACCCTTTGATATAACTCCAAAAGCTTTATTTTAGAACTAATAAAATTGGGTATCAAGTCCATTTAAGAAACTATGCATTGAAAGGGACCATTACAGAGATGATGTTAAACCCTTTGATAGTGTTTGAATATCTCATCCTAAACTGGTTTGTGAATTTTGCTTTTATCTGGTATTCTAAATGCTGTCTGCGTTCAACAGTTTAACCATTTATTAACATCCTTCTCTTTGTAACCCGGCGAGCCGCTGTAAATCCGTCGACTGTGATGTGTTCTGTGCTATTACTGAGTAACTGTTAAAAACGACGTTAACTCCAAATCAATCAATCAACAAACTGGTAACCAGAGCTTTAAAACTACGAAGGACATTTTTTTCGGTAAACGATCAAAATAGTATGGAAACTACACGTTAAATAGAGAATATTATGTCCCTGACGTAAGATATGAACTTTATCTGACGAGGTTGGGAGAATTGATAATTGGCCAGCCTTTGGCGAGACAATTATCATTTCTCACTGCCGAGTCAGATAAAGTTCATGTCGAAAGTCAGGGACGTAATATTCTATTTATCTTGCATGTAAAATTATGTTTTCAGGTAAATCAACATTCATTTTAACCAGTTTTAATAGATAACATACAAAATTACAAAAGCCCATTCATGAATGACCTCACCTAAAATAGAATGACGTCACGCGCGTGCATAAATCCGCGCCGAATTACATTGTGTACACACGACATACGGAAGCTAAAGTTCAACACCATATTTCTCGATTATTACGTCTTAATTTGTATATCTGGTGTATCATAATACCTTAAAATGGCAATATTTACTCGAACATATTCTTAGTAGAAGTGTAAGTATTGCGGATTGGCCGTCGCTTCAGTACACAAGATAGGTCAACATGTATGTCAACCGCCGTGTTTTGAAAATGAATAGTTGTGTTGTCAATGTATAAAGTTAGTTCAGGCTATGGAAGTTCAAGTAACACTCAAAGTTTAAATACAGATAACTATATTCAAGACACGTTTGATGCTTAGGCTTAGTCGTCGTTTAAATTGGAGACATTCATTTTTGGAAAAGGATACCGTCACTGTTGTGGGTAGATATGTCGAAGACACGTTTCGAAACCTTTAGTTTTAAGAATGATCATTTAAACACTAGCTGTACGTAAATGATAAAGTTATTTAACAAGAAGAAACATATTCTGGATATCTCGAAAGCATAATGATTTTCTGTCGGAACTGCTGTATAAAGAGGAATCCATGGGTATGAGGCTGTTCGAAAACCCTTTCTCGTGGTAGAACACAGACTGACGATAGAAATTAAACATTTGTCGTTTAACGTGGAGTCATTTAAGTGTATTAAAATTACTTTTGGAAACATAGATATGCTTCTCATTATAGGAAAATATTCGCTTCAGATTGTATTTAACAAGGTTAGGGACCTATGAACTGATCACGTGATAATAAACAGGTCTATGTATACATTTTCAACGAAGAAGACAGTTCATCAAGTAAGACTGCATATTCCGTGTGATTTACATAACGATATTCTTTTCGATTTGTATTTGCATTGTAAAAGTTGTTGATATGTAATTAAAACAATAATAACTTCATTACTGATTGTTATTTTATGTTTGTTCATTGCTTTGACTGCTATAATATCAACATAATTGAGCCGTTCCACGATAAAAACCAACATTATGCGTAATGTATCGATCCAGATCAGCCTGCGCAGGCTAATCCGGTCCGACACATTCCATCTCAGGGGGATAGAGGTATTGAGCAATGATTCCTTAAACAGAAAACCCACAGTAGGCGAAACGTGTCTGTCCGGGTTAGCCTGCGCGGCATGCTGTGGCTGATCCGGTTCGATAGTTTTCTGGTGGAACGGCTCATTTATATTTCAGAAAAAGTAGTTCCAGCGATTACGTCATTTCTAAAAATAAGTAGACTGATAAAGATAAAAGTTTATCATACCAGTAGCATGTAAACAAAAGGTTTATCATACCAGTGTTATACGTCACGTAATCTGCTCATTGCATGATAAATATGACAATAAACACACTTGTCATGGTATTACAAGTTAAATATGCCAATGAACAAACACACTGTTCATGGTATTAAACGTTAACTATGACAATAAACACACTTGTAATGGCATTACACGTTAACTCTGACGATAAACACACTTGTCATTGTATTACACGTTAAATATGACAATACACACACTGTTTATATCAATAGTTTTATTTAGTAATACAATGCCTCCGGCCCAAAATACACTATGATTTTACCAAAGAACTTGAAAGTAGTTGTGACAATAGTTATAATAAACATTCATTTTTCTTGGTGGAGTAATGCGTTATACAAGATCCGTTTATTCAATAAATATGAGAATAAATAAACAGTTTAGTGCTTAAATACTTTTTCCTTTTGTCGAATGCCAGGTTCAAGTACTTTGCAAGTGCAATGATTCCCTGGTTACGAGTGTCCGACATAATAATCACAAATAAATTATCACGTGTATTGTAATTTAACCATTCTTGTAAGAACTGAGTATTTCTCAATTCTTCATAGGTTTCTATCAATTTGTAAATGCCGACCCTTTTCAATCATTAAGTTATGCCCTGAATATCTGAAATTTGACAATAGTTTCTTATACTGATATGGTATCGATATTGATAGATACTTTTCAGGATGTAAGGCACTTTTGTACAATTTATATGATTGCGCTTTTGGAGATGATTCAATGTTTCCATTTAGTGTTTGGTAGCTGCACTCAATGAGTCTTTGTGTAAACAGTGATAAGAATATGTTGAAATCACTAACGTGTTCACTTAACCATACATAACCGAAACCATACTGGAACAATAAACGCTTTATGTGTGGAGCCCAAGTTGTCCGACCCAAATCATCGAGTCGTCTTAAGAGTTTGTAGCATTGTTTCGGGTACCTATTTTCTTCCATTGATAAGATTTTTAAACAGTATCTAACACAGCGGACCATGTACGTCACAGCTATAGGTGTCCTACCACACTAACTAAGAGCGAAGAAATTGGCTACATTACTGTTTAAGCAAGCGATTCGTTTACAAAATCGGATATGCGGTCTTTCAACTATATCACATAATTGGTAGCCACATATTTCCGAGGAATATGGGGCTACCAATCATCAGTATCGGCAGCACCATAGCATCAACAAGTTTAAACGCATCATTGTGATCAAAATGACCAAATTGTTTTTGGAGAGCAAGAGTTTCCTTCGTCTTTGTCCCAGATAACTTTGCTATAAAATATGTTCCTAGATATTTATAAAATTGGACAACTTCTATTTCTTCACCTCTGTATAGCCATCTTTCACTATTTCGTAGTCTACCATCTGTACGAAAAACCATTCATTTCTATTTTGACATATTTAGCTGCATTCCAGTTACATCGCAAAAATCACTTATGTGGTCAATTTGGTGTTGGATATTCAACACAGTGTCAGCGAAAGAAGAAACATTGTGTGCAAATAAAAGTCCATATAATTCACCATTTTCCTGGGATATTTGAATACCTTGTTCGCATTTAGACTTCAGATAAGTGATAAGGTCATTTATGTATAGACTGAAGATGACCGCAGAACTCACACAATCCTGTTTCGTACCCTTTTCACATTTAAAAAAATTCTGTAACACCGTTACTGTTTATGGTATCACACGTTAACTCTGACAATAAACACACTTTTCATTGTAGTACACGTTAACTATGACAATAAATACACTTGTCATCGTATTACACGTTAAATATGACAATAAACCCACTTGTCATCGTATTACATGTTAAATATGACAATACACACACTTGTCATGGTATTACACGTTAACTATGACAATAAACACACTTGTCATGGTATTACACGTAATATGACAATAAACACACTTGTCATAGTATTACACGTTACATATGACAATACACACACTTTTCGTGGTATTACCGTTAAATATGACAATAAACACACTTGTCATGTTATTAAACGTTAGCTATGACAATTAACACTCTTGCATCGTATTACACGTTACCTCCGATAATAAACACACTTTTACATGGTACAGGTTAAATATGACAATAAACACTTTTCATGGTATTACAAAAGCAACACATCGCATCGGTGTTGAAAAAATAGAACTTCCGCCTCGGATGCGTCGGTCACGGGTTCGATTTCCGGCCGGTTTTTAAAAATGGTAGAAGTTGCTGCCCTCCTCGGCGCTCATGATTGTGGGATTGCAGTTAGCACAACGACTGACTTGCTTGTGTTAGGTTAAATGGACCAGTAGTATTGGTGACATACCCAGGAAACGCCGGGACATAACTGAAACAGTGTTGAAAGTGGCGTAAGACACCAACTCTTCGATACACGATTAAAACTGTGGTGAACATATACGTTAGATAGGACAATACAAACACTAGTAGTTTGCTATCTTTGTAATATCCTGAAATAGGCCCTGGGCCGAACTATCGATTAAAAAAGTGTTTTTATTGTCATATGTAATTAAACCGGAACGTCATTATAAACCGGGACGTCATTTGCAAAAGAAATCCGGACAATTGCAGGTAGATTTTTTATTACAGTGTCGGATATCAGGAATTGATTATCAAGAATTCACCTATCGTCTGTTGCAAAACTGAAACTTTGTCAAATACCGTCTGCATCCGGGAAACGGAGATGACCCTTTAACTAAATAACAACAGTTTTCAGCATCGTGTCTTGTCAGTGTGCCTTTTACATGTTGGACTCTTCTTCTTTTGGGTTATAAGTTGTAGCTGTACTTGATACAATGTACATTCACCGGTGATAGCCAAGGTGTACCAACATAATAATCTAGAGTTACCCGTATTCCTATAATAGATTATTATTGTGTGAGATCCAAACGAAAGATGTCAAAATGTATTCATACACGAGTATACACGCAAAGTAGACTTGTTCGGCCAACAGTCTATTTCGTCAACATAAGGACATCTTGATTTTTCCATCGTAACGTGGTCTCTGTCTTTCTAAAGGAATGACGTTATTAGTGTGTGAACATTGCTTCCTATTGATTGTACATTTACAGTAGAAACACGGAGAACCGACAGAGAGATGAGATGGCCGTAAGCACCATCTTGACAAAGATGGTACACGTTAAATTTCAGCTATTGGAGTTGTTCTGAATTATCTGCGAAATGGGAAATGAGAAACTGATCACACAGTTCTTCAGGCAAAATAGGACGAGCAAAGTATCATTTGTGAAAGACGGCCTTGCTAATGTATTTATTTTGCTTTCCCTTTCTTTCAGTTTAACATGTTTAAAGGACAGTCCGTTCCGTTCGTCCCTGTTGTTTATTTCTCAATGAGTACGAGAACTTTTGTTACAAATAACGGGTGTGAAGATTAGAGGCATTGTCAAAAACGATCGTGATATGTATCAGAGGGCCATGTGGAAGATTAGTTTTAAACTAAATGTGTCACCCTCTTAAAATAAAGTCTCTTATCTTATCTTATCTTATCTTAACTATACAGTTATCTCCCCAACCTTATAACTCCAGAATATAGTATTTAAACTGGGGCTGGCGTTACAAAATCATGTCGACATCATTTTCGCAAAATTTGAAAAGTTTTCGCCCGTTTTTTGGACAAGAGAGCCAAATAATTCTCCATTTGAAGGCCAAATGTTTTTCAACTTGCTGAAAAAAGATCCTTTCTCTTTCTCTTTTAATACGACTTTTTAATTAAAACCTTAATTTTTAGATATATATCTTTCTATGTATGTTAAGTCAAGTGATAGTTTAATTTTGACTAAGGAATTAGACAGATAAGATAGAATTATGTTATTTAATTGGTAATCAATTTCAAAAGCGAAAGATAATGGTAACTTAATCTGACAATATACGCCCCAGTGTGAAGTGAAATGATGATTAACTAAGTCTCACATTACTGTGATAAAAATGTAGTTGAAACAATTCCTTAGTACAATTCACGATCATATGTATCATGTATTTGTTTGTTTTGTTGGTGTTTTTACGTTGATATTTGTCTTATATCACGGTATTTCCTGGGTAACTTTCCATAGCGTCTGGTCCGTTTATCCTGACGGCATTACTTTCGTTTTTAAAGTATTTGGTTTGACCCGTCAGAGGGTCGGACCCGCAACCTTCCGCATTCGAAACAGACCGATCATACATGTGCCAGTGCATGTACAAAATGTCTGGACATATAAGGTTCTGATGACGCCTGCTGAAAAGCATTTGCACAAGTTGACAAACGTTTATAACAAAGCCGTGTAAGACAATCTGAAACATTACAAAACATTTTAACAAAGGGTATAAATATCATGGTGGCACCCTGTTGGAAAGAATAATCTTGCAATTGTGTTATAACTTTTCATGTTACTTATAAATGAAAACGCATGTATTTTCTTTTTTTAGTCACAAATGTTTTCTTTTATTAATTTATATACTGAATATATATATTGTCCTTGTATATAATTAAATGAGCCGTCCCACGAGAAAACCAACGTTATGGCTTCTGCGTAATGTATCGACCCAGATCAGCCTGCGCTGTCCGCGCAGACTGATCCGGGCCGACACATTCCGTCTCAGGGAAATAGAGATATAGAGTAATAATTCCTGAAACAGAAAATCCACAGGAGAGGAAAAGTGTCTATCCGGGGAGGCCTGCACGGCATGCTTAGGCTGATCCGGGTCGATACTTTACGCAGTGTTGGTTTTATCGCGGGGCGGCTCAAATATGTTTATTGTAAATGTTTGATGCAGAGGCCGATAGGGAAAACTGGGTTTACCCAACTATGTTGCCTCTTTAAATAAAGTCTTAATTATTATTATCATTATTATAAGATATAAGCGACCGATGCAGATTTTGATTAAACTATATGTAATATTTTCTATTTTAAAGCGCAAGACGAAAGACAGACAATATGTTGGAACGAAAGCACGTAAATTATATATTCAATATGAAAATGACAGGAATATGTGGAAATGTGTCGTGTTTATTATATAGATATGCCAATTTTATAACGAAAAGAAGCATAATTGTTGTTTCTCTTGACATTATAACGAAATCTGTCAAATAAAAAAAAGCAACAAACTATCACATCTATTGTTAAACCTTCGGTGGAATCCGTAATGATAGACGATAGTCTGATTGAATTATTGCATCAAATATATATGAGTCGTTCCACGAGAAAACCAACATTTTGGACTCGGCGTAATGTATCGACCCAGATCAGCCTGCGAAGTCCGCGCAGGCTAATCCGGGCCGTCATATTCCGTCTCAGGGGGATAGAGGTATAAAATTATGATTTCTGAAACAGGAAATAAATCCACAGGGGGCGAAAAGTGTCTGTCAGGGTTAGTCTGCGCGGAATGCTTAAGCTAATCCGGGTCGATGTTTTACGCAGATTCCATACTGTTGGTTTCTCGTGGAACGTCTCATATCGAACCTTTCCATCATGTTCATACGTAAGCAAATATAGAGTTTATTTGTGTTTAAAATACATTTTCTATAATCGTTCATACGTAAGCCGATATAGAAATAATTGGTGCTTAAAATACATTTTCTATAATTGTTCATTCGTAAGCCGATACATAGTTTATTTATGTTTAAAATACATTTTCTATTAACGTTCATACGTACCCCCATTTATAGTTAAGTGGTAGAGGGTCCACATCGACTATGGGAAGTCGCGGGTTCAATCCCCGGTCATGTCATAAACAAGACATGAAACATGGTAATAATGGCTTGTCCTCTTTGGCACTTAGGATGGTTGTGTTAGTATTTCTATTGACTCGCTTGTGTCAGGATAAATGGACACTAACAATAAGACTTACTTAGTAAACGCTGTGATATAAATGAAACATTGTTGAGATCGGCATAAATCACCATACAAGCTATCTAAAGTATTTACCCAATCAATACAGGGTCAATATAGAGCAATCGTTTTACTGAACTGTCGAGATAAATAGGCAGAGGTTATCAAATAGGTTTATTGACGCCGCGTGGAAGCGCGGCGTCAGTATGGGATAGGTTTTAATTTTGTACCATGGGGTGACGAAATCGAAAAGGGAGCAACCAACAAATATTATTGTATAGACAAACTCTGTAATATGTTTGAAAAAACAGCCTTTATGATTGAATAAATTGTATTAACTGATTTAAGAAACAACAAGATACAAAATATGTACATCGTTTACCGTTATTACAAAACTTTAGACACATTTAAATAGTTTTTAATAACTGTTCCCCAACTAACTAGGCTAAGCTTTTTTTATGAGTTGGTTTACGGAGTTCACTAGGCCACGATTTTTAAATTGTTTGGTTTACTGCTCTGACGACTCTATTCATCAAAGCTCAGAAAAAAGATTCGGGTGATGTTTTTTTCTATTTATTTCTGTTGTATTACTAAACTTAAAACGTTCCTCCCCATACAGTTGTTCATTCAGACCATTGTATTCTTGCTATATGTTGACTATACAAGAGAACTTTTTCTTTTAATTTCATAAATGCTTAATTTTGAAATTAAATATCTTTAAACTCATATCATGTTATCATACTTCTGCTCAACTGGAAGGAGAATAGACTTCCCTCTCTCCTTCCAAAGATTGTGTCACACTTAACTTATAACTAGAGGCATTAACACTTAAGTTAATATCTGTTAATATTTCAGTATCTATGTTTTTTGTTTATCAAATTGATCTAGTAAGAGCAGATTTAAAATTAAGAAACTTCAGCTTGTATGACACTTTAGTGTTGCAGTCAATGTTAAGCAAACGGTAAACCAAATGGTTTGAAGACTAAACTTTACATGCTGAATATCACATAGATCCTAGCATATAAAGTGTATAATCCCTACGTCAAAATGGACCCTTTTTGCTCTTGATAACATTTTATTATAGACTATGGTATCCAGGTGAGCAATAAAGGAACATCTTGGCCTTCTTGTTTAAGATAAAGGTACATTTGGTCTTCTTGTTCAAAATATTTACATCCTGTCCGTTTGCACAGGTTATTTAAATGTATTGAACTGCATCTGCTTCCCTTTAAGTCATGCTTTAAAATCATGCGCGGCGTCTTTGATGCTTAGCATCAAAATTCGTCTTGTTGATTTATTGGAGTTTAACGCTATTTTCATCAATGGTTGTTCAGATATACTACGTCGATTGATCACATAAGGGCCGTATTACTGGAAAACCAACATTGTGAACGCTGCGTAAAGTATCGACCCGGATCAGCCTAAGCATGTCGCCCAGGCTAAGCTGGACAGACACTTTTCGCCTCCTGTGGATTTTCTATTCAAGGAATCATAACTCTATACCTCTTTACCCCTAAGACGGAATATGTCGGCTCGGTGAAGCCTGCGCGGAATGCGCAGGCTGATCTGGATTGATACATTACGCAGAGTCCATAATGATGGTTTGCTCGTGGAACGGCTCATAATGTTTGTGTTATAGCTTTCTCGCGCCTTCACCACCTTGTCAGGCAATTGGCTTCGTATCAAGATATACTATCAAGCCCAGTAGGTGGAAGACGAATGACACTTAGCACAATAATAGTTGTCAATCATCGGAAAGAGACACTATCACTATCTAGTTCACAAATAGGGGCCGATGAACGAGTGTCAACTAATCATGTGACGAATTTTACGAACTAACTGTTTATCAGTTAACGGTTTTGTCACAAATCTAAATTTACTGACCGACGTGATGTAACGGAAATATGTTGAACATATTATGGTAAAAGGAGGAAATGCTCTTCTGCAACAGTTTTTCAAAGGTTTTCTGCTGAAAATGTGTCTGTTAGCATTTGGATGTGGGAATGATTTATTCAGATTAACGGTGTATGCTTGCGAGTATGGAATATGAAAATGTCGTCACGATAACTGTTCAGATTAGAACTAACTACCGACCTATGACTGGTGTGATACGTAAATCTTAAAACATCCCGGCCACCAAAGGTAGTGAAATGCATTATTATCAGTTGTGTATGAATCATAATCAAATAGAAGTTGCCGGATATCTTATTGGTCATTGCTATGTTTATAATATTATAGGAATACTTGCTGAGTACCATATCGTCATATGAAACAGCAAGCTACCATTCATGTTGTTAATGCAATTATTGAACCAACATAATAGGAAAACTGAAGGAGAAACAAGCGTTACAAAATTGAAATATCACACAGCATGCGACTAGTATATGTAAATGAAGCTAGAGAACCAACATAATAGAAATACTTGAGTAGTAAACGTCATCTAATTGAAATATCACACACCAAGCGACCATTCATGTTGTTAATGGAGCTAGAGAACCAACATAATAGAAATACTTGAGTAGTAAACGTCATCTAATTGAAATATCACACACCAAGCGACCATTCATGTTGTAAATGGAGCTAGAGAACCAACATAATAGAAATACTTGAGTAGTAAACGTCATCTAATTGTAATATCACACAGCAATCGACCATTCATGTTGTTAATGAAGCTAGAGAACCAACATAATATAAATACTTCAGTAGTAAATGTCATCTAATTGTAATATCACAGCAAGCGACCATTCATGTTGTTAATGGAGCTAGAGAACCAACATAAAAGAAATACTTGAGTAGTGAACGTCATCTAATTGAAATAGTACACAGCATGCGACGATTCATGTTGTTTATTGAGCTAGAGAACCAACATAACAGAAATACTTGAGTAGTGAACGTCATCTAATTGAAATATCACACAGCATGCGACCATTCATGTTGTTAATGGAGCTAGAGAACCAACATAATAGTAATACTTGAGTAGTAAACGTCATATAATTGTAATATCACACAGCAAGCGACATTTCATGTTGTTGAGCTAGAGAACCAATATAATAGAAATACTTGAGTAGTAAACGTCATCTAATTGTAATATCACACATCAAGCGACCATTCATGTTGTTTATTGAGCTAGAGAACCAACATAAAAGAAATACTTGAGTAGTGAACGTCATCTAATTGAAATATCACAAAGCAAGCGACCATTCATGTTGTTAATGGAGCTAGAGAACCAACATAATAGAAATACTTTAGTAGTAAACGTCATATAATTGAAATATGACACACCAAGCGACCATTCATGTTGTTAATGGAGCTAGAGAACCAACATTATAGAAATACTTGAGTAGTAAACGTCATATAATTGTAATATCACACAGCAAGCGACCATTCATGTTGTTAATGGAGCTGGAGAACCAACATAATAGAAATACTTGAGTAGTAAACGTCATCTGATTGTAATATCACACAGCAAGCGACCATTCATGTTGTTAATGAAGCTAGAGAACCAACATAATATAAATACTTGAGTAGTAAACTTCATAAAATTGTAATATCACACAGCAAGCGACCATTCATGTTGTTAATGGAGCTAGATAACCAACATAATAGAAATACTTGAGTAGTAAACGTCATCTAATTGTAATATCACACAGCAAGCGACCATTCATGTTGTTAATGGAGCTAGATAACCAACATAATAGAAATACTTGAGTAGTAAACGTCATCTAATTGTAATATCACACAGCAAGCGACCATTCATGTTGTTAATGGAGCTAGAGAACCAACACAATATAAATACTTCAGTAGTAAACGTCATATAATTGAAATATCACACACCAAGCGACCATTCATGTTGTTAATGGAGCTAGAGAACCAACATAATAGAAAAACTTGAGTAGTAAACGTCATCTAATTGTAATATTACAAAGCAAGCGACCATTCATGTTGTTAATGGAGCTATAGAACCAACATAATAGAAAAACTTTAGTAGTAAACGTCATCTAATTGAAATATCACACACCAAGCGACCATTCATGTTGTAAATAGAGCTAGAGAACCAACATAATAGAAATACTTGAGTAGTAAACGTCATCTTATTTTAATATCACACAGCAAGCGACCATTCATGTTGTAAATAGAGCTAGAGAGCCAACATAATATAAATACTTGTGAAGTAAACGTCATCTAATTGAAATATCACACACCAAGCGACCATTCATGTTGTTTATTGAGCTAGAGAACCAACATAAAAGAAATACTTGAGTAGTGAACGTCATCTAATTGAAATATCACAAAGCAAGCGACCATTCATGTTGTTAATGGAGCTAGAGAACCAACATAATAGAAATACTTTAGTAGTAAACGTCATCTAATTGAAATATGACACACCAAGCGACCATTCATGTTGTTAATGGAGCTAGAGAACCAACATAATAGAAATACTTGAGTAGTAAACGTCATCGAATTGTAATATCACACAGCAAGCGACCATTCATGTTGTTAATGGAGCTGGAGAACCAACATAATAGAAATACTTGAGTAGTAAACGTCATCTGATTGTATTATCACACAGCAAGCGACCATTCATGTTGTTAATGAAGCTAGAGAACCAACATAATATAAATACTTGAGTAGTAAACTTCATAAAATTGTAATATCACACAGCAAGCGACCATTCATGTTGTTAATGGAGCTAGATAACCAACATAATAGAAATACTTGAGTAGTAAACGTCATCTAATTGTAATATCACACAGCAAGCGACCATTCATGTTGTTAATGGAGCTAGATAACCAACATAATAGAAATACTTGAGTAGTAAACGTCATCTAATTGTAATATCACACAGCAAGCGACCATTCATGTTGTTAATGGAGCTAGAGAACCAACACAATGTAAATACTTGAGTAGTAAACGTCATATAATTGAAATATCACACACCAAGCGACCATTCATGTTGTTAATGGAGCTAGAGAACCAACATAATAGAAAAACTTGAGTAGTAAACGTCATCTAATTGTAATATCACAAAGCAAGCGACCATTCATGTTGTTAATGGAGCTAGAGAACCAACATAATATAAATACTTGAGTAGTAAACTTCATAAAATTGTAATATCACACAGCAAGCGACCATTCATGTTGTTAATGGAGCTAGATAACCAACATAATAGAAATACTTGAGTAGTAAACGTCATCTAATTGTAATATCACACAGCAAGCGACCATTCATGTTGTTAATGGAGCTAGATAACCAACATAATAGAAATACTTGAGTAGTAAACGTCATCTAATTGTAATATCACACAGCAAGCGACCATTCATGTTGTTAATGGAGCTAGAGAACCAACACAATATAAATACTTGAGTAGTAAACGTCATATAATTGAAATATCACACACCAAGCGACCATTCATGTTGTTAATGGAGCTAGAGAACCAACATAATAGAAAAACTTGAGTAGTAAACGTCATCTAATTGTAATATCACAAAGCAAGCGACCATTCATGTTGTTAATGGAGCTATAGAACCAACATAATAGAAATACTTTAGTAGTAAACGTCATCTAATTGAAATATCACACACCAAGCGACCATTCATGTTGTTAATGGAGCTAGAGAACCAACATAATATAAATACTTGAGTAGTAAACGTCATCTAATTGTAATATCACACAGCAAGCGACCATTCATGTTGTAAATAGAGCTAGAGAACCAACATAATAGAAATACTTGAGAAGTAAACGTCATCTAATTGAAATATCACACACCAAGCGACCAGTCATGTTGTTAATGGAGCTAGAGAACCAACATAATAGAAATACTTGAGTAGTAAACGTCATCTAATTGTAATTTCACAAAGCAAGCGACCATTCATGTTGATAATGGAGCTAGAGAACCAACTTAATAGAAATACTTGAGTAGTAAGCGTCATCTAATTGAAATATCACACACCAAGCGACCATTCATGTTGTTAATGGAGCTAGAGACCAACATAATATAACTACTTGAGTAGTAAACGTCATCTAATTGTAATATCGCACAGCAAGCGACCATTCATGTTGTTAATGGAGCTAGAGAACCAACATAATAGAAATACTTGAGTAGTAAACGTCATATAATTGAAATACCACACACCAAGCGACCATTCATGTTGTTAATGGAGCTAGAGAACCAACATAATATAAATACTTGAGTAGTAAGCGTCATCTAATTGAAATATCACACACCAAGCGACCATTCTTGTTGTTAATGGAGCTAGAGACCAACATAATATAAATACTTGAATAGTACACGTCATCTAATTGTAATATCACACAGCAAGCGACCATTCATGTTGTTAATGGAGCTTGAGAACGAACATAATAGAAATACTTGAGTAGTAAACGTCATATAATTGAAATACAACACAGCAAGCGACCATTCATGTTGTTAAAGGAGCTCGAGAACCTACATAATAGAAATACTTGAGTAGTAAACGTCATCTAATTGAAATATCACACAGCAAGCGACCATTTATGTTGTTAACGCAGTTATGGAACACATATTATAGGAAAACTTGCTGAATAGCAAGCGTCACAAAATTGAATATGTTAGAATGCGACCATTCATTGGATGACCATATACTTGTTTCTTGTACAATGCTTCCTATGAACAATATGACAGTTGTTTCGAGACAAACTAAACAAAACGTACTTATACTTTCGGTTTCCGATAACATTAGACTACGTAATCGGTTGTTATGATAATTCGCGATCTGTCTGTCGCACGCATGACATTTATTATTTTACGATCATGTTCGCGTTTCATAATTCTGCAGGATAACAGTGCTAGTTACTTGATTTATTGTTTATACTGAGCTGCGTAGGAAGGAGAATGGTTCTTACGTTTTTTTCTGTGTATTGAAAGTGATACGAATTACCATGGTTATAGTCCCGATACTTCTATATCAAGAGAACAAATGAGCCGTCCTGCGAGAAAACCAACATCGTGGACTCTGCGTAAAGTATCGACCCGGATCAGCTTCAGTATGCCGCGCAGGCTTACCCGGATAGACACGTTTCGCTTCCTGTGGATTTTCTGTTTCAGGAATCATTACTCTATACCTCTATCCCCTATTGAGACGGAATGTGTCGGCCCGGGTCAGTCTGTGCGGACTGCGCAGGCTTATCTGGGTCGATACATTACGCAGAGGCCATAATGTTGGTTTTCTCACGGGACGGCTCATATATCATACAGAAGTTTTAACTGGGTTAAAGCTATTGATAGCAATCAACTACTAGTTTGATATTCTTCCCTTAAGTGAAGAGCAGATTTGTCAATGGCTATTTAATATTAATAACAAATCTATTTGGAAAGACATTCGGTTAGCTTTGAATTCGGATCTGCTCTATAATGTAATGCTCGTATGAAATGAGATTCAGTTATAGGATATTTACAATAATTACAGAACCAGACAAAAACGGCTGATTTCGATCTGCAACTCAAGTATTTAATACATTTCTGACAAGCAGTAAAAATAATTCCATCAGATAGCAAGGGTGTACACATATTTTACTCTTGCTTTACATACTGTCTTTCGTTTTCCTGAAGCATTCGTCTTCATTATTTATGTTCATGATTTTACCTGACATTGCACTTTTTGGCAATGAATCGCTTGCAGCCAGTGTCCATCTATATCTGTGTTGTGCAGGCATGTCTTTATATAAACTACTAACACACGCCCTTAGTTGATTTCCCTGATGCACTGCTCATCTACTGATTAGAGTAAAGGGATTATGATAGGAGTGAGTACATACACGCTATTTTGTCATTGGTCTCAATTTAGAAATGCCATACAAGATGATAAACTTTTCTTTGTCGTGGCATTCAGACAAGCACATTAAGGTTTTGTAATTGAAACAGATTGTAAATAATATTTCCGAATTTGCTAACTAATTTAAATGACAAATAAACTTTTGAGTTGTTACTGGTTACTACTAGCACGTTGTACAACAGTTACCTTAATAGTCAACCTTTTTGCGAACGTTGTCATTGGACTAAATATTATACATGTAAATAGCTATATCAATCTGGCTCACAGCGATCCAGCAATGACACAAATACGTTTATGCATCTTGTTTCAGATATGGATAATATTAATCGCCACGATATTATGTCATTGTTTTCAATTAAGCAATGTCATCCGCACACAATACAATATATTATAATTATCAAATGATTGATGGCGATACTACAAACACGAGCTTTTTTAATGTTAAAGGTTAAAGGCAATGGTGCAGTGGAAGAGGACCGGCCTCTCGTGTCCGTCCAAGGTTCCAGTTCGTATCCTGTGATGAGCAGGTTCTGCCTTGTGAGTACTGTCGAAGGCTTGTTTCACAATCGATGTAAAATGAATAAGTTCGAATTAAATTCGTGCAAAGTTCCTATAGTTATCAGAAAGAAGAGCATGCTTGCACTTTTTTACGTGGGTGTTGTGTCAGGTTGTATTGTTTATGACGGTTTAACACGTCTTTGTTATCAACACGAAACGATTCCGCAAATGAGTGCAATGATGAACAAACCCAGAAGAACGAACGAAAGTCAAGTTGCAATAAAACCGTCATTTGGAGGTTATTTTATTTGTATTGTGTTTTACGCTGCTTTCGAAAACCAATCAGTTATATCATGCCGATGCCTGGATACGTTACCAGTTATACTGAGTCATATATTCAGACACCAGCGAGTTATTCGTACTGCAAGCTCAACAATACTGAGTGGCAATGAAGAAGAGCCATTGCTACCATATTTAAAGTTGTTGGTGCAATCCGGTCGGGGATAGAGCCTGCGACCTCAAGCAACCAAATTAGATGCCCTACCACTACAACACCAAGGCGGCTTCAGATAGTTTGAAATCGTTGGTAATACGAATCGAAGTGCATGGCTGTATAGTCAAGGTATTGTTACAACCCTCAACATGCTTGTAGTACTTAATGACGGACAAGTACTACCCTGGAAAGATTGCCGTATGGGCAGACTGTTCTGTCTTCCCTGATTATGAATTGTCGAAGGTCAATGTTCATTTGTCGTGGAAAGTTATGTTTGTATGATTTTACTATTGATAGTTAATTTTTCGTTGTTTTGGGTTAAATTCTTTCATAATGAAATTCAGTCCAGGGGTTCGTGGTTTCAACACCGACTCGGTCATTCTTTATTTCATATAATTGACAAAAGAAAATGAGAATCGCGGTATTGTAATTCCAACAATGGGCTAAATAGTATATTAGGAATGTAGCCAGTTCCGTCTGGTATTATCAAAAATCTGGAATACTCACGAGAGAGAAGGGTAACGTCCAAAGGTCCGTCTCTACCAGTTCCACAGCGACGATTGTCCATTTTCTAGATGCGTGGCTTATTCTCGAGCAAACAGTTGAATGATAAATGGTTAAAGGTAATCCATGATCGGAATGGTAAAGATCAGACACTAGTCCTCTCATAGAAATAATTAACTAATGTACATGTTGGCTTCAACGTGTTATAGCATTATGGCATACTGCCATCACATGTAAGCATTGCATTATTTTCCAAAATACACAAAATCACAACCTGAATGAAAATACTTACAAGTATGTCAACATCTTGTACATGTTTGCTAATGGTCAGAATCATGCCAATATTGCGGGGTAATACGTAAATAGGCATTAACAATATTGACAATAGCTACATCATGTATTAAAACTAAATTTACATGGATTTCGGACATAGTAGGTCAACGGTCGTCACGGAATTAACCCTAATCATGTTAAAGGCTTCTATTCTAACCCCAGCTCGGTTATTGATTATGTACGGTTGTTGGCAAAATACATTTTAACTAGTGGTGTCCGTTTCCTACCAATTTATGTGTGAGGCTTTCCATTTGCCTTGGACGAGGATTGTATAGATGGTATGCGAACGAACCAGCGCACCGATGGTTAGCTTATTTAACCGCCCTGTTATAAACGAAAAACCGTTGAAAACGTCGTTTACCTCAAATCATTAATATTGATCTATATCGTCTGATAAACATGAAGTTATTCTCAGCAAATAATACTCTAGATATGACCCTTCCCGTGATAAGACCAACACTATGGCCTATGCGTAATGTATCGATCCACATCAGCCTACGCGGTCCGAGCGGACAGATACAGGCCGACACATTTCGTCTCAGGGGTATAGATTAATCATTCCTGAAACAGAAAATCCACAGGAGGCGAAAAGTGTTGATCTGATCTAGGTCGATACTTTACGCAGAGTCAACAATGTTGGTTTTCTCGCGGGACGGCTCATATATACAAGAAGACATTGTAAGCATAACTCCAGCGAAACGGTACCAGTTGCTGGATGTCAAAGTCGTCAAAGGCAGATTTTATCTTGTTCACAAATTCGTTAAAAAACGTGAGTGTTTTAATAAATGAGAGTACGGGCTACAGAACCAGGCCAAACGTGGTTAGTTGCTCTTACCGCAATACATAACTGAATAACTGTTTAAAACGACGTCAATCTCTTATATAATCTAAGAAAATTTCATTCGCTTTTTTTTCAGCAATTAGAAGCAAAACACTACTTCAGAAATATACAAGAAATTGCTAAAATATCCAGGGTAATGATACCAAATGTCAAAAGGTTAACTGTCGAAGTTGTCAAGGGCAACTTTTATCTTGTTCACAGATTCGTAATAAAACAAACATTCTCTATGTTATCTAACACGTATTACCATCGGTGTTTTTGTGTGAAATTATATATCCTCCTGGGTTATCATTCTCTTTCCATTAAGAGCTGAAACAAAGTCTATTAAATACGAACTCTAATGCTTCTTTAAGATCACCATCAATTATTTTGCTTTCAGTTCTTAGTTTGGCAATACACCGTGCCGCCATATGCAATACGGTACCTTATGTATCTTAACGCTTGAAGCGAACTCATCCAAATGCTGTCACGTCCTTATGTACCCGCGTATTGCGATTGAATTAATCGTATGAATTTTGTCTAAAAGGACTTATAAGAAAAGCCCCATTGAACAGCGAAAAGTTTCAAGTCACGTGGTGAAGATTGGAAGACTCTCGTGAAATGTTGTTGTGCCACGGCCCCCGCAACATGACAGCTCTCAATGGATTGTCAGGAAATGTGATATCGATTAACCCTGTACATGTTCGAGTTGAAAACCAACAGGACATGATTCGCATGAAATGAAAAGGACGAAAAGAATAACATCTTCCCAGTATTTATAGAAATCGAAATATATCTTGTACACAAAAATACATGTGAGCTGCTACATTATATTTAGCTTCTGTATTAAGGTATTTTTAACCCTTTCACAATTACGACAAATCTGCAGCAGACGACCTTGAAAGCGTCTAAAAAACATTATGGAAAATCTCCCTAAATAGAATCATGCTCATTGAATAGAGTCGAAAACATTGTGTCAAAGTGAGTTTTCAAAAGTCGACTGCTGCAATGGGAAAGGGTTAAACAATTTAAATGAAGTAATACATGACTGAAACTAGTAATAATCGTAGGCAGCTGTTTTCTGGCACGTAGCCGTTGGTGTGTAATGACCAATTATGAGAGAGTTGCAAGTTTGAAATTCGTTTGATAAACTCTTCAGCTTCATACCATGTGATTAAATGGTTGAATAGAGATAAAAGTCGGTCTGACTTCTATCATAAGCCTCCGATTAAAAACGGGGGATGTAAACCAATGGAGGCTTACAGTAACCTTGGAAAAGGTATTTCAATGAACATCTATTAATAGTGATGCACTACAATCGGTAAGAAACATTAACGGACTGTTATACCTTCCATTGCTGGGTTTTGTAACTTGACTCGCCCATCTTGACGTTTGGAAGAGGTCATTGTCAACACCAGGACTATTAAGATGACTATGTGGAGTTGAGCAGCCAACGGTATGGGCATCTTCGATGTTCGCCAGTCGGGCGAGTGGAGTGTAAATAATGGAGTGGAGTGTAAATAAACAGAAAGCTTAAGTAAAACATAAATAGTACTTTACCAATCACCTCACAATGATACATTTCTTAGTTATTATTGTCTTCCTGGTTCTCTGGGTCCCACTATGGGGTCTTGGTACATTTCTTAGTTATAATTGTCTTCCTGGTTCTCTGGGTCCCACTATGGGGTCTTGGTACATTTCTTAGTTATAATTGTCTTCCTGGTTCTCTGGGTCCCACTATGGGGTCTTGGTACATTTCTTAGTTATAATTGTCTTCCTGGTTCTCTGGGTCCAACTATGGGGTCTTGGTACATTTCGGGAAGCAGACATCGAGAGTGATTATATCAATCGAAATAACGTGTTTCGCAATAAATGTACAAATGTTTGATTTAAACATTTTAAAGACATCACAAAGCCAATGATAGAATGCCTATGTCGTGACTTTGACATATGCTGGTGGTGCAATTGATGGCGTATACGAAATTTCAAATCGGATATGCAAGCAAGCGTATTTTGAATTAAATCCCCATTTGTTTCCTTCCGAGCGATTTGAAAATCAAGTATGAAGCGGATGTTATTACTTCCTTTATGTTACAAGTGACGCTATGCATAAACGTTAAGCTGCACAAATGTCTCGTTTCGTTAAACATGCACGAGATTATCTCAACATCTAACATTTCTTATAAGATACATATGTAACCCAGGTCCAGGGGATTCAATACGGTGGGCTGTATAATATTGCTGTCGTATATAAATGTACAAATGGATTCAGGATAGTGGGTTTCATATAGAGTTATGAAGAAAAGTTAAATTCTTCATTAGTGGTTCGTCATCCTTTCGGAACTAATATACCATAGAATGACCAAGTGTATGAAAAAGAGCGGGACAAGAGGGATTAGTAGAGTGCATGCTGGGATATGTTAGGTGATAACTGCTCACTGACATTCACTGACACTCACCGTAATCACACAAGCTAGATATGTATTAACAGTGTATGTAAAGAAATACTCCTACATGTACCTTGGTTACAAACTACCCTGCAGAATAAAATAACTCCTGACATGTCTGCTTACTTCATTCAACAAAGACATACTTATGATTAGTAAATATGAAGTACAAACGATATTAAACTTTAAGTACAAACGCTACTTTACATGAAATGCATGAAGTACAAGGCTACTTTACATTAAATACATGAAGTACAAAGGCTACGTTACATGCCATACATGAAGTACAAAGGCTACTTACTTTCCATGAGATAGATGTCATCTCATCCTCTGTCAAATTCTCCTTTGCTACCTTACTGTCTGGTGAAGCAGCAGTCGCTAATCACTGTACAATCTGATCCAAGTATATGGGAATGTGAACAAAACAAGTTCAGAACTGCTTTTCACTAAGACAAAATGTCACTATTGATAATATAACTGACAATAGGCATACACTATGGGTAAATATAGTCTCAATTGTCACAATATTGGTCATATGCAGAATATTGGATATATGCACAATATTGGTCATATGTACAATATTGCATACATGCACAATACGTGGTTACATCACTGGAGTAACTGCAAACACTATGTTGAGCATTTCATGCACTATTCCGCAGCCCTGTACATTTAAAGTCGCTGAAAACGAAACACAACACTGTCAGAACAAATTACGGTGGGTACTATGAAATACACCTATTCAGGTTTAAAGTTCAGCTTTTCCCGAGTCACGTGTACACACTGTCGTATAAGATAGAAATATGTGTGTGAAGTTGGCTCTGTGATCGGTCATCGGCCATCAGTGTTCCACTCCCGTGACAAAAACCGGAACGCCGACCTGGAACACCGAGCTCGGCCATCGGTGTTTGAATTTATATAGCAATGTGAACGCCAACCTGGACTATCGAGCTCGGCCATCGGTGTTCCACTCCCGTGACATACCCGGAACGCCGACCTGGAACACCGAGCTCGGCCATTGGTGTTTGAATTTATATAGCGATCTGAACGCCGACCTGGAATATCGAGCTCGGCCATCGGTGTTCCACTCCCGTGACATACCCGGAACGCCGACCTGGAACACCGAGCTCGGCCATCGGTGTTTGAATTTATATGGCAATCTGAACGCCGACCTGGAATATCGAGCTCGGCCATCGGTGTTCCACTCCCGTGACAGCGTTCCACTCCCGTGACATACCCGGAACGTAGACCTGGAACACCGAGCTCGGCCATCGGTGTTCGAATTTATTTAGCAATTTGAACGCCGACCTTTAATATCGAGCTCGGCCATCGGTGTTCGGTATATAGCAATCTGAACGCCGACCTGGAATATCGAGCTCGACCATCAGTATTCCACTCCCGTGACAGCGTTCCGCTTTAGTGACAAAAGTCGGTGCGCCGACATGGAACACTGAACTCGGCCATCTGTGTTCGAATTTATATAGCAATTTGAACGCCGACCTGGAATATCGAGCTCGGCCATCGGTGTTCCACTCCCGTTAGCCCCCCCCCCCCCCCCCCCCCAATCGGGTACCCTGTGGACTAAGGATCTACACAAAGTCCCTCACTCCGTCCTTCCGCTGGTGACATACCCAAAACGCCGACCTGGAACACCGAGCTCGGCCATCGGTATTCGAATTTATGAAGCAATCTGAACGCCGACCTGGAATATCGAGCTCGGCCATCGTGTTCGAATTGATATAGCAATCTTAACGCCGACCTGGAATATCGAGGTCGGCCATCGGTGTTCCACTCCCGTGACAGCGTTCCACTAAGTCCCTCACTCCGATGGCCGAGCTCGGTGTTCCAGGTCAGCGTTCCGGTTTTTATCGCGGGAGTGGAACGCTGTCAGGGTAGTGAAACACTAATGGCCGACGACCGATTACAGAGCCAACTACACATAGAAAAATTCCAATCTGGTTTGTCGATGTACAATTGTTTGGACTTCACAATTATTAAGTCGAATGAAGCTCAAGATCATCGCTTCAATAAACGGAGCAGTTTAGTTTAGTAAGTGTGTGAAGTTGGCAGAGCATTAGACGTTAGACATTAGACATTCAAAAAAATGATTAGACATTAGACATTCGATTAGACATTCGAAGAAAGATTCGCAAATTTAAAAATATCGAATGTCCAATTAGACATTAGACATTCGATTAAACATTCGCAAATTTTGATTATCGAATGTCTAATTAGACATTAGACATTCGATTAGACATTCGCAAATTACCATACTTAGGTCTCGAATTCGTCGGAGATCAATGTACATGCAAAAACGAATGTCTAATTGGTCAGTTAGACATTAGACATTCGATTAGATATTCGCAAATTAAGAGATTTAGGTACCTAATTTGTCTGAGGTCATTGTACATGCAAAAAACGAATGTCTAATTGGTCAGTTAGACATTAGACATTCGATAAGACATTCGCAAATTAAGAGATTTAGGTACCAAATTTGTCTGAGGTCATTTTACATGCAAAAAACGAATGTCTAATTGGTCAGTTAGACATTAGACATTCGATTAGACATTGGCAAATTACTCTACTTAGGTTCCAAATTCGTGGAATTGCCATAAAACTTTAACCACCCAAAATCATGTTTTTTACCCCGAAAAGAAGGTCACACTCAGCATCTTCAGCTGACAATATGAAGAAAGGTATTAGATGTAATTATATTCCAAATATGAAAGCCCTAGCACAAGTACTTATTGAGAAAAATAAAAGAAATAAAATAAAATTCCAACTTGCCCTAAAACCACCCAAAATCATGTGTTTTACCCCCAAAACAAGGTTACACTCCGCATCTTCAGCTTACAATATGAAGAAAGGTATTATATGTAATTATATTCCAAATATGAAAGCCCTAGCACAAGTACTTATTGAGATAAATTATAAAATTTAATAAAATTACAACTTGCCCTAAAACTTTAACCACCCAAAATCATGTTTTTTACCCCAAAAATAAGGTCACACTCAGCATCTTCAGCTTACAATATGAAGAAAGGTATTAGATGTAATTATATTCTAAATATGAAAGCCCTAGCACAAGAACTTATTGAGAAAGATTAAACATTTATTAAAATTCCAACTTGCCCTAAAACTTTAACCACCAAAAATCATGTTTTTTACCCCAAAAAGAAGGTCAAACTCAGCATCTTCAGCTTACAATATGAAGAAAGGTATTATATGTAATTATATTCCAAATATGAAAGCCCTAGCAAAAGTACTTATTGGGAAAAATAAAAAAATAAAATAAAATTCCAACTTGCCCTAAAACCTTAACCACCCAAAATCATGCTTTTTACCCCAAAAAGAAGTCCAAACTCAGCATCTTCAGCATTCAATGTGAAGAATGGCATAAGATGTAACTATATTCAAAATATGAAAGCCCTAGCATAAATACTTATGAATGAAAATCACAACTTGCCCTAAAACTCTAACCGGACGCCGACGCCGGGGCGAGTAGTAAAGCTCTCATATTCTTCGAATAGTCGAGCTAAAAATGTAAATCGTGTAAGTCGATGTTCAATTATTGATGTATGCAATTATTAAGTCTAACGTAGCTCAAGATAAACGAATCAAAGGAAAGTTTGTAACAAAAGACGACGTCGAGAAGACAACGGATCAAAATCGTTATGCCCATGTTCCATGGCTACGTACATGTCGAGAGCTTGGCGTGAAATGGTTGTAACTAAAAACCTATTTTGAAAGCCCTGGTTTAGGGGAAATTTTGAACCCTTTGTAAACAATGCAAATTTAGATGCCATTGCTCAGAACGAGCAATGGCACCTAAATTTCCATTGTTTACCAAGAAAAATTATTTAATGCTTATAAAACCTTTATGGCGAGGTGATTAACCTTGGTAAAAAAATACCAATTTTAGATACAACCGTTTCACGCCAAGCCCTCGATGTTTAATATGTCATTATTAATTATTCTGATAACAAACGTTTGTCCCAGGCTAATTAATAAAAATCCGACCAGAAAAGGTTTAATTTTACTCGGTTCAATGTTCATGAAACTTATAATAATACCAGTCAATAGTATGTATATCTAGATATTTTATTTAACCCTCACCAACATACAGGGGCGCTTACTAGCATTCCTGCAGCAGACGACTTTTGAAAAAGAAGAGCCTGCACATAATGAGATATTGCTCCACTTGCCACAATGTTTTCAACTTTATTCAATTATTGTTGTTTAAGTTATAGAGAGTTTCCATGTGTTTGACTTATGTTATTAAAAGCCGTCTGTTGCAGAATGATTGCATGTGGACATAGTAATGTACTGTCGACGGGAGGTAAATAAACAATAAGCGTTTGGTGCCTCTGTGTAAATATACTTGTGCTTCGTCTGGCCATTTCGGTTATTAACTCGTTCAGCGCCGACTCGTTTAACGTAGACTCTTTCAAATACAAAAGCGGGCGTCTCCATTTCTCATATAATAAGAGTCTTGGCATATTTTGATAACTTAAAGGCAAACAATGCAAACATTTACAAAATCATGACTAAAGAAAATGTATTTTCCTAAGAGTCCCATATATAACGGTACATAGTTAACCCGTTTTCTTTCAATTTCATATCTATACACATACAGAAGACGCATGTGTAATAGATAAGCAATTGAGTGAGTATTTGTATGGCATAGCTTTGTGATTGCGGTTTATCATTGTTATATGTTGCCTGTCGTTATGTTTGCTACTTTATAATGAGGTTATAATAACTGTTCAGGGCTCTACATCCATAATCACACTGGATCAATCTGTATTATCCCACTCGAGCATCTACACTAGCATAGGAATACAATACATGTAATTAACCCTTCTTCTGTAAGCCGACTACTTTTGAAAGCATTGTGGCAAACTAACAAAATCCTCATCATGAACAAGTTGTCCACTTCCGACAATGTTTTTCAACGCTATTGTTATAACTACAATTTTACAGATAGAGAGAACGTTCGAACATCTACACTAACATGGTAATACAAGCATACTGCGACGATGGTTCTCTCTTGTCTCTACTCTCACGACCTAGCACGAATAATGAAACAAGCTATCGAGTTGTCGCGAGAACAGCGTCATTTGAATATTTCTACTCCTCGTGTAAAAGTACGGGAAACGGAAGTTGTAATGGCTATGTGAAGTGCTCTCTGGTTGGTCGATATTTGGTCGTGTCCGGATTTTTAGCCAATCAGCGATCAGGTAATAGGAAATCATTTCGTTTTGTGTCGATATATTTAGTTTTGACGTGTCTGTGTTTTCCGCGGAAATGGTACCCCTTACGGCAACTCAAATATTAAGAAAACGAAGAGACGGATCAAAAATCGGGACGATCATTCGATGTAGCAACTGATGGGCTACACAACGCACACCGAGTGGTCTCTAAATTCGAAAAACTGTCGCAGGAAAAGCGACCATACTACAAAAGGAACAACTAGAGCCTAGACCCTTCATCCCTACCAAGTTTGGTCGAAATCCGTTGAATAGTTTTGGCGCTACGCTTGCCACAAACAAACAAACGGACAGAAACGAAGACCGACTTTAAGGGTCTCTAGAAGAGAGAACCAATAATCCCGGAAGTTATCTTCCTGCTGAAGTAGACAACTTTTGAACCCCTGTATGGCAAATGGGAAAACTCTTATCCCATGTTTCCAAGTGCGTCAATGTTTCGAACTCAATTCAATAACTACAATTATTCTTATAGAGAAGTTTTTGTTGTCTTGTCTAGGTCTTTCCAAAGTCGTCTGGTGAACAATTGTCGTTTGAAAACATTTGTCAACATCGTGGCCATTAAACTGGTGTCACATTTCCTTCCCTCTGTATTATTTAAGAGTAATACCAACATTATTACATAGGTGATGGTTACGATCCGGATACGACTTGAAATATGGTAAGCATCAGATTCTGGCCAATGCACTTTTTTTAAACTTCCTAGAATCGTTGTCCATAATATGTTTCAATACCATCACCCGGCTTGAACCGTATTCAGATTTGTGCTGATATGTAAGCATGCCCCACACACAGACGCTCTCCAGCAGACGATATTTGGGCATATTGTGACAAAAGGAAAAACAGAACACTATGAGCAATTTCTTCAATGTTTTCAACACTATTAACTTTCATAATCAGAGTTATTTCAGGGGCGTAGCTTTGCAATAATCAATGTGTAAGCCGTCTCGTGAGAAAATCAACATGGTCGACTCTGCGTAAAGTATCGACCCGGATCAGCCTAAGCATGCCACACAGGCCTATCCGGATAGACACTTTTCGCCACCTGTGGATTTTCTGTTTCAGGAATCACTACTCTTTACATTTATCCCCCTAAGACTGAATGTGTCGGCCGGATAAGTCTGCGCGGACAGCGCAGGCTGATCTGGTCGATACATCACGCAGATGTCTATCGCCGCAGCTGCATTTTGGGGCATTTTGAAAACAAATGTGTAGGCACGTGCCTACAGTGCCTAAAGGGAGCTACGCCCCTGTATTTTATATTTTTGCCGATATGATGTAACATGATGTTCTATGTGGTAAAGTATTAAACAGTTTAACCATTTACCGCTTACAACAATTTATCCTCAGCCGATGTCGACCACATCTAGATCAAATATACTTATCTAATTGATCAAATTTAACTTATTTAATAGATAAAATATAACCTATTTAATTGATTTAAAAGTATTATGGCAAACGAAAAAATTCAAATTATGAGAAATACACCTATTTGCAAAAATGTCTGCAGCAAATGCGTCAAGATGCGTATGTGGTTCGGATTCGATTACGATGTTCGCTTAAAAATGACATCTCTTTCCAGATTCAATGCGAATTTTATAACAATTATACAATTTATACTAAAATAAAAGTAACCATTTAATTTGCAAACATGTCACAAAAGTGGATTATTAGATCAAAAAAAGAATCACTGCAATAAGTATGATGTTTAAAGGGGCCCACGCTATTATCAGAGAAAGTTGCAAGTTTGAATTAAATTCGTTTGATAAACTCTTCAGCTTCATAGCATGTGATTAAATGGTTAAATAGATGAAAGTCTGTCTGACTTCTATCGTAAGCCTCCGATTTAAAACGGGGGATGTAAACCAATGGGGGCCTTACAGTAACCTTGGAAAAGATCTTTAGATGAACATCTATTTATAGTGATACAATACAATCAGTAAGAAACATTACAGAACTGTTTTTCCTTCCATCTCGCCCATCTTTGCATTTGGAAGAGGTCCTAGCCATAATAATACAAACACTAAGGTAGGTAGTTTCTACTAGAGTAGATCAAGATCAGCATTTACCTTTCACACAGTTAGATATGCATATAAGCTGTTCGCCAGTCGGTCGAGGGGAATGTAAATAAACTAAAATTAAAATATTAAAAAAACGTACTGAATTACTCACCTAGCAATGATATATTTCTCACTTATAATTGTTTTCCTGGTTCTCTGGGTCCAACTATAGGGTCTTGGTACATTTTGGTGCTAGTACCGCTTGATTTGCTTAGAAGCAGATATCGAGAGTGATTATATTGTAAAATAAGAATGTTTGATTTAAACATTTAAAAGACATTTTAAAGCCAATTATAGAATGCGTATGTCGTGACTTTGGCATATGCTGGTGCAATTGATAGCTTATAAGTAATTGCAAATCGGATATGCAAGCAAGCGTATTTCGATTTCAATCCACATTTGTTTCCTTCCGAGCAATTTGAAAAGCAGACTGATCCGGCCGACACATTCTGTCTATCCTCTTAGAGTAGAGATTCCTGAAACGAAAAGTGTATATCCGGGTACGCCTGTGTGGCATGCTTAGGCTGATCCGGGTCGATACTTTACGCATAGTCCACACTGTTGATTGTCTCAAGAGACGGCCTACACATTGATTATTGCCAAGCTACGCCCCTGAATATGGTTAATAGATCTACAAGTATGGACTTAAGAATTATAAAGTCGAACGTAGCTCGAGATCATAGGTTCAACAAACGGAAAGGTTGAGTAGACACAAGGAAAAGATCTGAATGTCCAATTTGTTTATAGTCTAACTTCACGGTAATAATCTGATTAAAACTAATTCGTCACACTATTCTTTAATGGTAGATATACTGCTAGAAATATGTAGATCGTGTAAGTCACTTTTCGCAATTACCAACGTAGTATCGAACGTAGTTCCAGATCATCGATTTAATGTAAAGTTCGTTACAAAAAGTGACACCCGGCCGGGTAGCTCAGTTGGTAGCGTATCTGACTTGTGATCTGTAGGTCACGGGTTCGATACCCGGTTGAGGCGAACATTCTTTCGGGCGATTTTTCCCATTGCCTCTCACCTGATTTATGTGAGAAAGTAGTCAGTGGCTTCGAAAGAATGTTGTGCAAGTACTGGTGTGGGAAAGCCAGGAAAACATGGGTAGGTGCACTGACCGCCGTGATATGACCAAAGCTGTTGAAAGCGGCGTTAAAGCGACTGAAATCCAGATGGCACAAAAAAAAAAAAATATCGAATTCGCCCTAAATGTTATTCTTTATGTTATTCAAGTAAAACCAGGGTAGAACATGTATCGTTTTTTATCAATAAAGTGAACTTGAGTCGTTTTCAATTGTCCCGATGAAAGGGGTTCCTATTTAAATATACTTACCCCGTTACTGACAGGGTAGAATTTGCGATGGAAAAGTATCGAAACACTTATTTTCTTAAAATTGGAATTTCTTTTCGACAGTTGGGTATCTGGAGTTCAGTCGCTTTAAACTCCAAACAAACAAACAAAAAGTGACGTTGAGTAGACAACGAAACACTATCGGTATGTCCAAAGTCATCTACACTATCATTGTAATGCAGTATACATGTTATCAACCCTTCTACTGAAGCCGATCACTTTTGAAGACATTGTTGCAAACGGACAGAATGTTTATCACGAACAAGTTCCAAACTTCACACTATGTTTTCAACTCTGTTTTATGGATACAATTTCGAGCGCATTGTGACTAATAGAGCATAAATAGTTCACAATGAGTATTGTATTCTTCTGCTACAGTTCTTTTATCTCTATTTCATATACAGAGAGTTTTCATAGTTGGCTGGTATGATGTCCCTGTCTTCTTCAGCAGATATGTTGTATGTGGTGAAGTATTAAATAATTTAACCATTTCCTCTTACAGCAATTCAGCAGCAGACGACTTGGAAAACATCTCTAGATGAAATATAACTTATTTCATTGATTTAATAATAGTATCATGTCAAACTAAGAAACTGTAATGAGATATGTAAGGTGTGTCAATTCGCCTGCAGCGGATGCGTCACGATACGTATATGGGCGAGCTTGTGTTACGATGCGCATGGTCCCTTAACCCTTTCCCTCATATAGACGCTTTCTGACGCCTCTGCAGCAGACGGCTTTTAGAAAACGTAGTGACAAAAGAAGAAATTGCTCAAAACGAGCAATTTCTCCTTTTTCCACAATGTTTTCCACTTTTAGTCATAGGTTATCCATTCAATTATAGAGATTTTCTATTATTTGACAAAATATGTTTAAAGTCGTCTGCTGCAGAATTGTCGTATGAGGGAAAGGGTTAAATACGACATCGCTTTCCAGAGTCAAGGTGTATGTGATAACTATTTACTTTTTATTAAAGAACATTATACAATTTATAATGAATTAAAATTAACTATTTAATTAACAATTGTGTCACGAATTTGGATTTTAAGATCAGGAACAGTAACACTTAAATGAGTTTAACGTTTCAAGGGACCCGTGCTAGTGCAAGTCATGTTACCAACATATATAACAGGGATCTATAATATTAACATGACAAGAGAAAGTTGATGCAAGGCAACAATGTCGCCGGAAAACACTGCATTGATTTATTTTTTAACACACATGTAGTCTTGACTTTCATTAGTCTAAACATACACATAATGTTTTCATAAGGATTAATTCCAGGATTTTTGAAATTCCACATAGATCTACAAATTTCAGGATTTCTTTTGGTCAGGATTTTGGATGTTTTGTATTTGTCAAAAAAACCAACAAATTAATACATTTTGGGATTTAAATCTACATGCAATAAAAAGCTATTAAACCCTTTCCATGTCTGAAGCAACAATGAAAACCTTTAATCGCTTAAAACATTGAGAAAACGGTTAAATTGCTGAAGACATGAACTTCCTCCTTTTTAATACTAATTATTTCACAAGTAGACCACACTTGTAACAATATAACAGCTAAATTTTTATCTAAATCGTTGATGCATACAATATATGTGGCAAGTATGAAATTAATTGGGTGCGAAAGAGCAGATTTTCTTTATTTCTAAATCTATTGTTTATCAGAGTTTGTTCTTCTCTTAATTTGTTTCAACATTTAATATCACATATATTTAATCATTTAAGTGTGTAATATTAGCTATCTATCTGTAATAAGGTGTTTGAGCATTCTTTCGAAATGTCAGGCTTCATCGAGTCGTAGTGTCAGACATCGAAGAAAGTGAATAAAAAATCAGGCAAAGCTTTAGTGCATGTTTTATTCCACTGCATTCGAGAGAGAAAAGCATTTCTATATTATCTTTCTTTCTCCTACATTCGACCCATGCATTCGTTTCGTGACGTTTAAGAAAAATCAATTTGTCGTGCGACATTTTTTGTCTGCATAACCTAGTCACTTTTCTAAGTTTACATGTACTTCCGGTTACTTCGCTTTGTTTACATTTTGGCAATATGAAACTAGGTCACAAACTGAGAAAAAGGCGTTTCGACGTTCACGACCGATAAACAGGCTTATATTTGAGACATATTTTCACAAATTATTTCTTATTTTTGTTTCTGTTACCAGTTTATGTTCATGGGAAACTATACAAGTGTGTGTGTGTCATTGTGCATATTCAGCCCATCGAATGAGAGTATGAGTGTAAGCGACGCAGGTTTTTGTTGTAAAATGTATCGCGTGCAAATCCAGCTTTTCATTGGTTATCGCACACACAGTAAGTACAGTAGTATATAGTAGCGTGTGCAAAATTTACAAATCTATGCGGGCGGTACTCGGTAGTGACGTAATCAACAGTTCTAGGTTAGAAACAGTTCATATTTTAGATATACACGAGTTAACATTATCAAATGAATTCTTCACAAATCAAGACATATTTTTGAACATGAAAATAACATTCAGTAAGTTAACATTACTATTGAAAGTAGAATTTGACGTGATTTTTATTTCAATATATCTCAATATTGACATATAGCAGTTGGTTGCAAGTCTAGCAGGGACCACATTTGTCTTCGTAAATAAGACAAAAACACTTAAATGCAAGTCAACAAAATGAAACTAAAAATACCTAAAACATCGAAATGTTTATTCCATTTTAGATGTGTCATTACTTAGTGTTTTTAAACAAACACAATTGTAATATGTTCAAAACATCTTAATGTATTTCTTTCCAATAATTATCCCTCCTCCCATGTGATTTCCGAAAAGCTATTAAAAATAGAAGTCGCGGGCTTCTGCCCGGCGACTAATAAAACAACATATGTCTATACCAATTTAAATAAGAGAAACATATTGATGCTGTCATTTCCCTTCGTAGGAATACAAAGAAGAAGAATATGACATTCCATGCATAATAACTAGCTTGACCAGTTATGTAAATTAGGTATATAATGTGTATTCCTAAAATGTCAACAGACTTGCAATGACAAGAATTCCCACTTGTTCAACACTGTAACTGCATGCATAGTTTTTGACCCTATGTTTGATCATCAATGATTTACAGTTGTAAACCAACGTTCAGTGTTATATCTTCAGAGTTGTGCTCGAATTCGAATTCAAAATATTGCACCGCAGAAGTTATATGCTTCGTAGGCTGAACATCAACCTTATTCAGGTTTAATCAAGTGCTGCACCCATTGCTTATATGTACCTCATTGTAAACTAATGCATCAAATGTCTAAGAATATTTCGATACACATAAAGCATGATTTCTACGAACATTATGTTAAAGATTTGAATAGACAATCGTAACCTAATACAACACATATATTGTGCTAATTTAATCCCATCATTTTAAACTGATCTTAAGACTTACTCTGCGAAAGTAAATTACTGACTGATTCAGTACTGTAGTGTTATCTGGACGGTACCACTGAAATCCCGTCTATTTTAATGTGGCATTTTGAAAAGCATACATCAATTGGCTCCCCCATTTCAAACAGAAATACAAAGTTAATTCGGGCACCAGACTACTAACACATTTCCGCCTAAGAACATCCAATGAAAGTGGTACCAAACATCAGTCAACACAACGGAATTTTGACAAATAACATTGACAATGTAAGTGGTTTATGATCATGATGAAATTAATATAAGCAATGTAAGAATACACTAAAACATTGTTTATATTGTTGTACCTAACAAATACTGAACTATTTGACATAAATGCCAGACTAGATTGAGGTTAGACTATAGGTCAAATTACGCCAAATACATCCGCGGCCATTCTAATTTACCCAATAGAGTCAATAGTCCCTAAAAAAAATTTGTTTGCGTAGAAATTAGTGTAAACCTTCACCAGAATGCATTGTATATAGAACATTGAGTTTAAATGTTTTGTAAATGTATATAGGTAGTACTGGAAATGTTTGATTTGATCATTATTAGTATTTTGACCTGGTTTGAAAGTGAAAGTAAAACATGTGAAAAACAAGTTTCGTCCCAACCCGATTTCGTCTTAAATGACGTTAACCATTTTCGCAGGGTGAATTCTTTCTTGCATAGTACATGACCCCCGTTTTTCTTTTGATAATTATAAAACTAAGGGGAAACGATTTTCAATGATATAGGGTGTCTACATGAGAAACACTTAGCAAAGGTGACATTTGAAGGTTGAAACTGGTTGATTTTCATGGAAACAAAGTCGGAACTTATTTGGTGATTTCTGACCTATATCAGAAGTTTACATGGGTCAAAGTATAACAAAAGTATACATAGGTCAGAGGATAACGTTTATAAACAATTAATCATGCTCTAACCCAAAGACAGCTTGAACTGTATTTTAATCAATGAACTCCAATAGCTTTCGTGCTATATTCAACCCTTTCCTTCATACAATTAAGCAGCCGCAGACGACTTTGAAAACATCTAGGCGAACACAAATATTGAAACTCCCTATAAATTGAAATATAATTATTGAAAACAGTTGAAAACATTGTAGCAAACAGAGCAATTGTTGTCGATAAGAGGTTGGATGAGTTTACTACTGTATAGGAGATGTTAATTATCCTATTCTTACATACAATAAGTCTACAACAGAGACAATTGATTACATCTAGGTAAAAATAAGGAAATATATTTATATGAAAGTATAATTATTGAAAGAACTTGAAATAATTGTAGCGAAAAGGAAAATTTGCTCCGATGTATTTTTACATAATTGGCAATTATGGAACTGTGTTGTTATCTACACAACATGTGCAACAGGGTACAAGCTTTTTGGACTCATACCAGTGCCAATGTTACCGTCACACGGCACTTTCAGTGCTTTGATTATATATTGCGATGGCCTCGTGATTCTGAGTTCAAACCTCGTCCGGCTTAAACCGGAATATTCCGGGCATTGTAGTACTGACCTCTTTATTCGGCATATACCGAATACTTCGGGCATTGTAGTATTGACATCTTTATTCTGCACTGTTCGTGATAGCAATATGTCCGTTCACCAATTGCAACCTAATGCAGGAAACGCCGTAACATAACTGAACAACTGTTATCAGCGGTATTTCGCGTATTTCTTGGAATACTTTTGTATTAGTCCTTTCGAACGTGTTCAAATTACTATCAAATTTATTATTTACCAAACAATTATTGTATCTGCCTTATATTAACTCCTTGGCTGCGAAAGGCAACAATGCAGATTTCGGTTCGAGCTGTTTCTACTGTAATCTGCATTGTTTGACATTGATACATTTACTTGTAACAAATTTCCTGTTGGACGAAAATGGAATGGTCCAAATTTCAACATGAAAAAGTCGATTTTGTGAAATTCAACAATAAAAGGTTTAAAGCCCAAATCGAGCGGCGTTACAACCAAATTTAACTTTTGCGTTATTATTAATGTGCGGAAAAAGACTTGCCTACGCTAAAGGATCACAATCGATACTTCTTTATATACCTACTTGGCGAACAGTGCAAAGCCAGATCAGACTGGGCGTAAAATAAAAACCATAAGGTTAGCTTTCAAAGAGTACCGTTATCTGGCTTCGTCGTATGAACGATTAAATGATAATTCGGATTAGGCGATGGCTCGTGTTTCTCTGAAAAACCTTTACCATTGAGACTTGGCTATATAACAGATTTGATACGATTAATGTAGGACTAACACTTATAACACATTTGTTGTTTTTTAATCTTAGAAATATTTACGCCACCCGGGAAAAGTTGTGGAAGCCTATTAGGGCCATTTTGTCTTAGCAGTTTTGAATTAGGAATTTAGTCTTATGTTTAATGTCTTATTTAATACTTGTTAGCTCTTATGTTTTAGTTGGCCTATCATACCCATCAAACCTTTAATACAATTATACTCACTTCGTCTGCAGTTTTGTCAGAAGAGTTAGACGAAACATCAGTAGCACCACCTTCCGCCATTTTAGTTGAGTACTGTATGCCATATGGTTAATTTCCCGCCACTTTCGCTCAAAACGGATTACAACTTAGACATAAGAGCTAACAAGTAATAACTAAGACGTTATACATAAGACGTTATTCCTAATTCGAAACTACTAGGACACAGTTAGACGAAACATCAGTAGCACCACGCTCCGCCATTTAAGTTGGATACTGCATGCCATATGGTTAGTTTCCCTCCACTTTCGCTCGCAACTGATAACAACTTAGACATAAGATATATCAAGTAATACATACGACATTAAACATAAGATGTTATTCCTAATTAAAAACTACTAAGAGACAGTTAGACAAAACATCAGTAGCACCACCTTCCGCCATTCAAGTTTGGTACTGTATGCCGTATGGTTAGTTGCCCGCCATTTCCGCTCAAAACTGATAACATCTAGAGATAAGAGCTAGCAAGCAATAAATAAGACATTATACATAAGACATTATATATAAGACGTTATTCCTAATTCAAAACGTCTAAGACAAAATGGCCCTAATATTCTTCCGTACTATTCGTTCTTTTTATGCCCCCGGAATCACCGATTCGGTGGGCATCTAGCTTTTGACCTCTCTGTCTGTCTCTTTGTCTGTCTGTCGAAAAAAACTTTAACCTTGACCACTATTTTTGAACCATAACAGGTACGGCTACCATATCACATGTGTATTCCTTGTGACATGACCTTTCTGTCAGTACCAACATTTTTGACCTTACGACCTTGACCTTTGACCTAGATGTTGCCATTCGGAGGCATCAGTGTTTCACAAACACATCTTGTTTTTCCATGGAATATATTCTGTTCTAAAGTGTCAGTAGTCTCAAATGTCTCATAAGTGATTTTATTTTTCAAGCCGATTTGTTATACTTTTATGTTTTAAAATGGTTCAAAGAAATCGAGGTCCCCACTGTTACAGGCTGTTACTGTAGTTCTAAAATCCGTTGCTGTTAGTTGTCTCCCGGTTAATAGCCCGAAGAAGTTGTCAGCTTAACTTCATTACAAAGAGTAATTAAAGGCGACTTACCAAGTATTTTCTGTATTAGAATATATCACTTAGAAGTCATCCACTTGACATGTCTTAGGACATTGCCTTACATACTGTCTGGGTTTTTGTTTGAAATAGTCATTGACCTAGCTCGGCATAATCCAATGTCAAAAAGCAATGGCATACAGTTGTATATTTCATCACCAATATATGATCTAAAAAATTTGCTTTAACTATTTTCATCCTTTTTTACAGTATTCCAATGTTATCAAATATACTTAACACGTATGTATAAATCCTGCGTAATAAACCAGCCAGTACAAGGTTACGACATAAGCCTGGCTTTAAATCTTTCCAACCTATAGACGCATTTTGACGCATCTGCAGCAGAGGACTTTTGAAATCATCGTGACAAGAGGAGAAATTGCTCAAAACGAGCAATTTCTCCTTTTGCAACAATGTTTTCAACCTTTTTCCGGTAATTATTCCATCATTTCTAGAGAGTTTCAGTATCTTGAGTAGATGTTTTCCAAGTCGTCTGCTGCAGATGTAGAGTAAGGGTACTCTTGTCATGACTGCAACGATTGAACCCTGGTCGCCCTGACTAGCACCGCGGCCCGTCTATGATACACATTTGACGACGAACTGTTGACTAATCATCTTATATCGGGTGCGGGAGACCGCGATAGATCCTCAGTCGGGTCATATGAACAACTTCAAATATGGAATTAATGGCTTCCCATTTGACTTGCCCCTCAGGAATGCGAGGGTAAGATATTAACTGATTCATCGGTCTGAGGATAAATATGACTGGTTGTACTTGTCATATACCCCGTAATCGTCATGATATGAGCCGTTCCACGAGAAAATTAACATTACGGACTCTGCGTAATGTATCGGTCCAGATCAGCCTGCGCAGTCCGCGCAAGCTGATCTGGACCGACATATTCCGTCGTCTCAAGGGGATAGAGGTATAGAATAAGGATTCCTGAAACAGAAAATCCACAGAAGGCGAAAAGTGTCTGTCCGTGTTAACCTGCGCGGCATGCTTAGACGAATCCGGGTCGATACTTTAAGCAGACTCCACAATGTTTGTTTTCTCGTGGGACGGCTCATATACCAAAAATATAACTATCTGCCCATTGATCCTGACGGTTTTTTACGTCGTAGTCAATAAAGCGGCAATCCACCTTTCATGAAACCTCTGCGTAAATAGAAGACACAGATGAGTATCTCATACTAAAATGTACTAATTCTGAGTTGTGGATGAGTATAACGAATACATATATTATATATATACACCAACCAATATCTCCAAAAAAACTGTTTGCTTGGGATGATTGTTGTGTGGAGTACTGGTGTAAAAAAGGATAGGATGCATGAGTAGGTGAACCGGCCGCCGTGATATAACTGAGAAATTGTTAAAAACGGCGTTAAACCCCAATCAATCAATCAATCAATCCCCAAAACTGTAGTTCGTCCCCCATTTCCGGAGTTTGTCTCTATGTATTTCCATGAGAACCGGCTGCCTTTAGCCAAAAGCACCTAGCGTCATGGCTTTACGGTTTATGTCTACAAGATTTACGTTTGGCGCGGCTCGTCCCCTGGATTGCGGCATCCATTTGGAGGGAATTATGTGCAATTTCATTTCTCCATTTGTCAAAGTATTTTGAAAAGTCGTCTGCTTCAGAGACGTCAAGAGAGCGTCTGTATTTGGGATTATGTTTAAATGTAAGGATTGTTTGTCTAGGAAATATAAAGCTTTTACATTGAACGTGAGGATTACACATAATCGACAAGTAAGCTTCAGAAGAACCAAAGCAAAAGACACTTAAAAAAAAAGCCAAATTTAAAACACACCTTTCCTGTCTCACGTGACATTAAACGCGGTTGTCCAATGCCATAGTGGTATGACCAGATAACACTATTAATACTATTTTCTTCTAAACAATATTTAATCCAATCTCAACGTTATGAGAATCAATTATTTGAGTGTTCATGGTATACTTTGTTTCAGTATTTAAATATCTCTAAATATTGTGATGGATATCTTTCAAGTTCAACGTATCTAGCGAGAGTCGACGTGATGAGTTTAGTTTTCGGTTTCCATTTACGCAACTTCCTGTGCACTGTTTGTAGGCTTTCAACAGTTACTGTCCCCAGACTGGACATTAAACATAAATAAATCAAGCATATAAATAGTAACGTCTTACTGTTTATAAAAAACACACAAGGCAGTCATTGATCGCAACGAATTTCTCTTTGATTCGTGTATTGCTTTACAACGGGGATATGCCCGTCAATTGGCATAACTTCGTGTCGAATTAATTTTCTCTATTTTTCGCGTATGTTTTGGCAGGAAATGTTTTATAAAGCTAATGTAAGTAAAGCTCTCGTATATCTATCATATCCAACGAAGGTAAGTTTTGTGTATCGAAATTCCCGCAAGTTTGTATTTCAAAATATTACCATTTAAACATTCAATGATTAGAACAGTTCACATGCATTGTCTCGAGGGCTTGGCGTGAAACGGTTGTAACTGAAAACCTATTTTGGAAACCCTGGTTTAGGGGCAATTTTGACCCCTTTGTAAACAATGCAAATTTAGTTGCCATTGCTCAGAACGAGCAATGGCACCTAAATTTCCATTGTTTACCAAGAAAAATGATTTAACGCTTATAAAGACTTCATGGCGAGGTGATTAACTTGGTAAAAAAATACCAATTTTAGTAACAACTGTTTCACGCCAAGCCCTCGCTCGGTCTGTTTTAAAGACAATTGATTGAGTGTTTGGTGCTGTACGCCGCTCAACATTGTTTCATGTATATCACGGTGTTTCTTGGGTAGGCTACTAGTACTTCTGGTTCATTTATCCTTACAAAGTATATCTGTCGAGGTATCTACAGGTATAAACGTGTATTGATGAACTCGAAATCAGTTTGGAAATCCTAGAAAAATATACGCTTAATGTTCTTAAAGTCTTACATGACATGTTTGGATAGTGAATAGTTTGCAGACATTCGACTTTGTTAACTATTTACTTCCAAGCATCCCGTATTTAATTTAAATAAGTATCTACATCGTCCATGTATTGAATACACAAACCGTTTTTTTGTAGAAAAACATATCCGCAGGTTTGCCATGTATACTTGTGCAATCAAGGTTATTTTGGAAATCCTACAAAAGTGTTCGACTATGTTATTAAAGTTTAACACGGCATATCTGAATATAGGGATAATTCACATTTTTGAGGGCGTCCGCAGATGTTCACGCCCGAGAAAATGTGTATTTTCGCTATTATTGCATAAAATAAGAGCAAACATCCAACATATAGTCCGCTGTAACGTTCAGTTGTACGATAACCGCCGATGAACATGACCCGATAACGATTGACACATGTGACGTCATAAAGTAAACAAGTTATGTTTTACATATCCACGAACCATTCCTACATCAAGGTTGCCATCGCTGACTCGACACGGTCGAATTAAATAAATGGTTTTGGATTATTTTATGCTCTTTAACTGTGAGTCTATTGCATGTCACCGATTTTATCGAGTTAAAGAAGCTAATGTTATTGTTAACCCAACAATTGCTCCTATTCTAGGGGAGATGCAGCGTCCATGTTTTGTTTACTAACGGTGCCCGGTTAATGCATATGTAAAACATCTAACCGGTCTGCAACGGCACTCACGCGCGAGAATCGCTTTGTTTATACACGTTTTCTCGCCGTTTACGCCCGTTTTTTTGCAATGTTTCTGTATCCCTTAAGCGGGCGTAAAACATAGATTTTATGCAATAATAATAAATATATTGCAGATATTAAAACTACTACTACTAACTATTTACTACCCTTTTTCTCCCGTAAATTAATAAATAAGGATATTTTTTTGTAGAGATAACTATCTGCAGGTATAAACGTATATTGATAAAATCGTAGTTATTTGGAAATCCTACAAAAATGAACGACTATAATATTACAGTTTTACACGGCATATCTAAATAATGACTAGCATGCAGATAGTCAAACTATTAACTATTGTCTACCCCGTTTTTAATCTGATAAGTATATATATCTGTCCAGAATAAGTTAATAGAAATGTTATAGAGAAAGATATCTGCAGGTATAAAGTGTTCAGGAGCAATCGAAGTTATTTTTAAAACCCTACATAATTGTACGATCACGTTTATAGATTTCGAAAAAGCATGTCTGATTCAAACGTTATCCAAGGAATCCGCTGAGGTCGAGTGGTTAGCGTCGGGGATTTGAAACCGGGTGTCCCGGGTTCGATACCTAGTCGCGGCAGTACGGTCATGCTGGAGTGCCCTTGGGCAAGGCACATGTTCTATCCTAGTACTGGTTTGTTTACCCAGGGATCATGAATAAGTGAACTGGCGCCGAGATATAACTGAATGTGCATACATTTGCACAGTTCTATAAAACGATGCACATTACGTGTCTTGATTACGTTGGCTTATTTAAAATAGATAGACAGCGTCGGAATAAAGTCAACTCAATGTAAAATGAATTTACATTCATTAGACTAGTTTGCTATTTGAGCCGTTCTACGAGAAAACCAACATTATGAACTCTGCATAATGTATCGACCCAGATCAGTCTGCGCAGTCCACACATGCTAATCCGGGCCGAAACATTCCGTCTCAGGGGGATAGAGGCAAAGAATAATGATTCCTGAAACAGAAGATATAGCATGCTTAGGCTGATCCTGTTCGTTATTTTACGCAGACTCCACCAGGTTGGGTGTTCCCGTTTATATATGTTCTCAAGAAATGTTGATGAAATGGGCTATGGGCGTTTGTCAAAATTTAATTCACACATCTCGAGTTTACGATGATTAACAATTATGAGGTTTTCTGCAAGGGCATGATCTATTATACAGAGATTCCATTTTCTTTCTTGTTTTCATTTATTTAGCTTTTGCTGACGACAATAACATGAAAAACGCTGTTTATCCTTGAACGAAACTAAATGAATTGAAATCATATAAAAACCGCCAACGGAATTTTACAGCATTTGGTTCTCGACTATGTATCCTTTACTTAAAGCGATATGTATATAATTGTCTTCATTGATTGAAGAAACACATTGGCATTTTAAAATGACAAGCCAACAAGAATTGACCAAGTGGAGTCAAAAGGCATTCTTATCGGCGAAAGAGTAAAGTTTTTCTATCAGTTTCCCTTTCCCAAACGCTTTAGGCTCATACGATGCAGACGTTTGCTATGACAAAGAAGAGTATTCTAAAATTGTAAAAAGTGAATAAAAAAAGATGTCTCTTGATATATTACTTTTTACAGAATATATCTTAACGAGGAAGAGGTCGATGCTGTAGTTATCGTAAACGGTTAAACAACATTTCATCAACGACAACAACAATTAAATATAAATTAACTCATGGCATTTAAATGCACTCGTCTAAATACAATAAAGGACAAGTCCAAGTTTGACATTTTCCAGTAAATGTACCACAACAGCGGTTTATTATTTCCATCCATCTTTAATATGATCATGTTATTGCCAATAATATCACCACTGTATTATTACCAGTAGACGAAACGGCAGCACATTTGATAAAACTCTTAACCGTTGTCAGAGAATTAAATGCATACTTTATTATGTTTCAAGAAATAGGAAGCTTTAACACTTTAATGAGTTAAATTACATGTGTCCTGTTTTTTGTTTTGTATTTATTGCCAAATAACACGCATTTCCGCAAAGTTTGATAAATATGATTTAAGCAACTTAAATCTGCAGTTTTCTGTGATTGACTCGTAGTGATTTTCGCAGTCTTTATCTGTTCCCTCGATATTTTAATGTTGAAATGAATTTGTGCGAAAAAAACGTTTGCTTGGATCTGCGAAAGACGATACTACACTTGAGAAAGCCAACATCAAAGTATTCAGTTGAGGCTAATTGTTCTAATTTCCTCACATCTGTGACACAAAGATAACAAGTTCATCTGTTACGATACATCTTAAAGGTACTGCCAATATTGACAAGAGTAATTAAGTCGCATCATGTGAATTTTAGTCCTTCCTGTTTTCCATGTTGGCAAATTGAAACTGGGGTATTATAGATGAACCAGTGGGGTTACAATTATTGTTTATGTTGTCATATATTACATGTATGGCTCTATTAAAGGTAGAAGAAAAAAAGTTAAGTTTCAGATGAGATATGGGTCTTTATTGTACATATAATGGGTATTCACTGTTCGCGTTTTCAACTAGGCTCATTTCGATGATGCGACTCAATTCTAGCACTATCCATCAATCCATCGACTTCTTGTTTTCATTACGAAAGGGTATTCATATTTTGCCTGGAGCAAAATAACCTTGACGCATCTACAGCAGACGTTCTTTAAAAC
>JASEVX010000003.1:110513831-110539312 GCA_031761405.1 Serripes groenlandicus
TTGAATATTTCACCGAAAGCCTGTAAGTCAGCCCTTTTGGAATCACGTGCATGCATCATTATGTGACTCCAGAAACGGAGACACCGAAACACTCAATTTCAGCCTGGCGAGAGATAAACATTGTTCAAACTTTATTCGTTCCCTATTACGTGACATGCACGTAGTCTATTAAATGTAATAAGGCTCTCCAACGCTATTTAATTGATTTGTCTCGATGATATTCAAATCAGTGTACTTTTATTTTCGTGTATTTTCAAGAACAATACAAGGCTAAATGTTTTATACCCCTGAAGGACGATCATTAACTCAATTGAATGACAACGGTCTAGCCCTGAAGGACAGCTAAACTATACATGATTTAATTAACAACAGTCCAAGTGATGCTTCAGACAATCGTGGAAATACAACAAGGGTATTCGTGATAAGATACTAGACCAATGCGTCTGTGTTTTAATTACAATTGAGGTACGATAGACTGTATTTGAAACTAAATGCAAATTTACACAAGAAAAAGACTGTTTATTATTCTGTTAAATCAGTCATAGAAAATGAATCATTCAAAATATTATCCACTGGGATAAAACTCTGTAAGCCTGTATTACCCAGAGGTATAACTCTGTCAGAATTCATTTGAAAATACTTAAGACTGTTAAGGTGAACAAACGATTGTATTTGTTTCGAATGGAGCATGGCCTTTCGTTATTTAAATTCGTAGGCATGGACTCAGATGTATGGCACATAATATAGGTTCAATTGATCAATTATGGGAAAATATTGTGTTGGACGATTTCCTTCGGCTGAGTTGCCCGAGCTTGCGAGGCAGAACTCGCCGAAGGAACGTGTCCCAACACAATAGAATTCACATAATCATGCTATAACCTTTTATTGTATATATTGATATTGGCTATTTAAAATGTTCGTTTTGTTTGTTTAAACACGCTCACACTATTAGAAAAATTATCAGTCGTTTTGATTGTTTAGATAAATAAACATAACCATATAGCGCAATTATACTTTCCTTTACGCGGTTGCTAAGTCGCGGAAAATATAATTTACGAACCGCCATTGTTGTCGACTCGAAATTAGAATCGTCGACAAATGATGTGTAACGCCTTTACTAACAGTGTTTTTCATTAAGAACTCGTGATTATCTTATTCTTATATTTACGCCTGGATATTTGCATTTTTATACGATTTAGATGCCCCTTTAAAAGGGCCTTTGACCTCGCAGTATGTTCAGTAAAGCGAACAACACATCATTGATATACATATAAAGGCTACTGCGTTGATAAACTCACATCGGAGGATAACAAAACAAATCTGGAGACCTACCTTTAAAACAATCATTTGCTTATTCATCCTAGCAGTTATGAATCCCTCTTTATTTGTTGATACTTATAATAGATCGTCAACGACAATCAAAACAACAATCGAGAAATAGTATTGATGTACGTATACGTCACAATATTACGTCAGAAACTACGTACTTTTTACTAGCATAGCTAACGCTATAAATAGACCAGACAGGTTTTGTGTATACATGTCTATCGATTTTTTTCTCTACGTTGTCATCTAAAAAACAATGTACTACGAACCGTATAAGCACAGCTTTTTCCTAGCACTATCAGAGAGTCGAACCTTGAGCGAGATCACATCTGTAAACTGATTCAAGTCCGTCTACATTGATACACAGACTAAACAACAGATGTTTTTTTATTTCATTTATATTTGTAAATATGCCTAATTAGTTGTTTAAATCATTTAAATGGCTTCACTTGCCTGCGATGCACTAAGCCCTGACAGTAACAAATATGGTTAATGTTTATTTATCTAAACAATCCAAAACGACTGTTAATTTTTCTAATAGTGTGAGGTGGTTAAAACAAACAAAACGACACATTTTAAATAGCCAATATCAAATTATACAATAAAAAAGGTTATTGCATGATTATAGGAATCTATTGTGTTGGGACTCGTTCCTTCGGCGGAGTTCTGTCCTTGCAAGCTCGGGCAACTCAGCCGAAGGAACTCGTCCAACACAATATTTTCCCATATTGATGCAATAACCTATAATATTACGTCGACTTTTCATTTAGTCATGATCCTTGGGTAAACAATCTAGTACTAGGCTAGGAAATATCCCTGGCACTCCACTAATAGCGCTGCGTCTTGGCATCGAATTCAGCACGCCCGGCTCAGAATCCCGACCGCTAACCACTCGGCCACGACGGATTCCTATTCGGGTTTAGCTGGAGTCGGTGCGTGATGCGTGACATTGTTCTTGGTGATTTAATAATTCCCTCAATCATGATATGAATTAATACATGTTTTAACCCTTTCCACTATAGACGCTTTCTGACGCTCTTGAGCTGACCAGTTTTCAAAAAGTTTAAAAAAAGAAGAAATTGCTCAAAACGCACAATTTCTCCTTTTGCCAAAATGTTTCCAACTTTTTCCAGTCTTTATACTTTCTTAACTGAGATCTTCCACAGTTGTGCTAGATGTTTTAAAAATCGTCTGTGCAGATGTGTTGTTTGTTGGAAAATGTATATATATCAATATATTTCAGCTTTGTACAAAGATATTTGACTTATTCATCATCTTCATCATCATAGTTAACGTTCATAATTGGGGTGGGGAGGGGTCTTAACCTCTGAACACTTTTCCGTGACTGCTTACACGTTAATAGCCATTCTAAGTTGTAAGTTGCATGTTCATATTTCAAAATATTACTATTTAAACAATCAATGATTAGAACATTGTCTGTTTTAAAAGACAATTGTTCGATTGATTGATTGGTGCTTTTCGCCGCTTTCATAATTGATTCAAGTATATCACGGCGTTTCCTAGGTAGGTTACCGTACTTCTTGGTCATTTAAGGTATAAACGTGTATTGATGAAGTTACTTGAAATCCTAGAACAAATATACTCCCATTTTCTTAAAGTCATACATGACATGTTTGGATAGTTCAAACTAGTTTGCAGACATTCGAACTGTAACATATACTTCCCAGCATCCAAATCCTACACATTTTTCGACTATGTTATTAAAGTTTAACACGGCATATCTGATTATAAATATCTTGCAGACGTTCAAACTACTAGGACTACTACTAACTATTTACTACCCTTTTTCTCACCGTAAATTAATAATAAGGATCTATTTGTGTAGAGATAAATATCTGCAGGTATAAACGTATATTAATAAAATCGTAGTTATTGGAAATTCTACAATGAATGAATGAATGTAATATTGTTTATGGCGCATCGACAGCTAAGGTCATTTAGCGCGCAATTAATTTTAATTATTCATGATCCTGGGTTAAACAAACCAGTACTAGGCTAGAACATGTGCCTTGCCCAAGGGCACTCCACTATGACCGTAGTGCCGCGACTGGGGATCGAACCGGGACACCCGGTTTCGAAATCCCGACGCTAACCTGTCGACCACAGCGGATTCCGGAAATCCTACAAAAGTGAACGACTAAAAATATTAAAGTTTTACACGGCATATCTGAATAATAACAAGCATGCAGATAGTCAAACTATTAACTATTGTCTACCCCGTTTTTAATTAGATAAGTATATATATCTTTCCAGAATAAGTTTATAGAAATGTAATAGAGATAGATATCTGCAGGTATAACGTGTTCATGAGCAATCAAAGTTATTTTCAAAATTCATAATAATGTTACGATCACATTTTTAGATTTCCGAAAAATCATGTCTGAATCAAACATTATCCAAGGAATCCGCTGTGCTCGAATGGTTAGCGTCGGGGATTTGAAACCGGGTGTCCCGGGTTCGATACCTAGTCGCGGCAGTACGGTCATGGTGGAGTACCCTTGGGCAAGGCACATGTTCTATCCTAGTACTGGTTTGTTTACCCAGGGATCATGAATAAGTGAACTGGCGCCGTGATATAACTGAATGTACATACATTTGCACAGTTCTATAAAACGATGCATATTACGTGTTTTGATTACGTTGGCTTATTTAAAGTAGATAGACAGCGTCGGAATAAAGACAACTCAATGTAAAATGAATTTACATTCATTAGACTAGTTTGCTATTTGAGCCGTTCTACGAGAAAACCAACATTATGAACTCTGCATAATGTATCGACCCAGATCAGTCTGCGCAGTCCGCACAGGCTAATCCGGGTATATAGCATGCTTAGGCTGATCCTGTTCGTTATTTTACGCAGACTCCACCAGGTTGGGTGTTCCCGTTTATATATGAAAAGACAAATGTTCTCAAGAATTGTTGATGGCATGCGCTATGGGCGTTTGTCAAAATTTAATTCACACATCTCGAGTTTACGATGATTAACCATTATTAGGCGTTCTGCAAGGGCATGATCTATTATACAGAGATTCCATTTTCTTTCTGGTTTTCATTTATTTATCTTTTCCTGGCGACAATAACATGAACAACGCTGTTTATCCTTGAACGAAACTAAATGAATTAAAATCATATAAAAACCGCCAACGGAATTTTACAACATTTGGTTCTCGACTATGTATCCTTTACTTAAAGCGATATGTATATAATTGTCTTCATTGATTGAAGAAACACATTGGCAATTTAAAGTGACAAACCAACAAGAATTGACCAAGTGGAGTCAAAAGGCATTCTTATCGGCGAAAGAGTAAAGTTTATCTATCAGTTTCCCTTTCCCAAGCTTTAGGCTCATACGCTGCAGACGGCTGCTGTGATAAAGAAGAGTATTCTAAAATTGTAAAAAGTAAATTAAAAAAGATGTCTCTTGATATATTACTTTTTACAGAATATATCTTAACGAGGAAGAGGTCGATGCTGTAGTTATCGTAAACGGTTAAACATCATTTCATCAACGACAACAACAATTAAATATAAATTAACTCATGACACTTAAATGCACTCGTCTAAATACAATAAAGGACAAGTCCAAGTTTGACATTTTCCAGTAAATGTAACACAACAGCGGTTTATTATTTCCATCCATCTTTAATATGATCATGTTATTGCCAATAATATCACCACTGTATTATTACCAGTAGACGAAACGGCATCACATTTGATAAAACTATTAACTGTTGTCAGAGAATTAAATGCATACTTTATTATGTTTCAAGAAATAAGCAGCTTTAACACTTTAATTTGAGTTATATTATATGTTTCCTTTTTTTTTTGTATTTATTGCCAAATAACACGCATTTCCGCAAGGTTTGATAAATATGATTTAAGCCACTTAAATGTGCAGTTTTCTGTGATTGACTCTTAGTGATTGTCTTAGTCCTTATCTGTTCCCTCGACGTTTTAAAGTTAAAGTGAATTTGTGCGAAAAAACCGTTTGCTTGGATCTACGAAAGACGACACTACAATTGAGAAAACCAACATCAAAGTATTCAGTTGAGGCTAATTGTTCTAATTTCCTGACATCTGTGTCACAAAGATAACAATTTCATCTGTTACGATACATCTTAAATATTGACAAGAGTAATTAAGTCGCATCATGTGAATTTTAGTCCTTCCCGTTGTCCATGTTGGCAAATTGAAATTGGAGTATTATATATGAACCAGTGGGGTTACAATTATTGTTTATGTTGTCATATATAAGATGTATGGCTCTATTAAAGGTAGAAGAAAAGTTAAGGGTCAGATGAGATCTGGGTCCTTATTGTACATATAATGGAGTATTCACTGTTTGCGTTTTCAACTAGGCTCATTTTCGATGATGCGGCTCAATTCTAGTACTATCCATCAATCCATCGACTTCTTGTTTTCATTACGAAAGGATATTAATATGTTCCCTGGAGTAAACGACCCTTGACGCATCTACAGCAGACGTTCTTTAATTCACGGAACTTTCCTCCCTCTCTCTTTCTCTGTCCGTCTGTCAGTCTGTTTCTTATATTCTCTCTAATTATCTCTCTCAATCTAACTCTATCTTTCTCTCTATCTGTCTCTCACTCTCGCTCTATATCTGTCTCTCGTTCTCTCTCTATCTATCTCTATCTCTCTTTCTTTCTATCTCTTTCTCTCTCTCTCTCTCTCTCTCTCTCTCTCTCTCTCTCTCTCTCTCTCTCTCTCTCTCTCTTTTTCTTCATCTCTCTCTCTCTCTTTTCTCTCTCCCTGCACCTGTATCTGACTCTCTCTCTTTATATACATCTCTGTGTTTGTCTTTATGTCTGTCTGTCTCTATCTCTATCTCTTTTCTCTGTCTCTGTCTCTGTCTCTGTCTTTATATCTTTTTTCTCTCCTTTTCCTCTCTTTTTCCTCTCTTTTCCTCTCTCTGTCTCTCTTTCCTCCATCTGTCTCTCTGTCTGTCTTTCTGTCTCTATCTGTCTCTCCGTCTGTCACTCTGTGTGTCTCTCTATAATTATCTCTCCTTCTGTCTCGCTCTCTGTTTGGCTGTCTCTGTCTATCTGTCTCTTTTATCTCTGTCTCTGTCTCTCCGTCTCTCATTATCTCCGTCTGTCTCTCTGTCTCTCATTATCTCCGTCTGTCTCTCTGTCTGTCCTTATGTCGCTGTGTCTGTCTTTGTATCTGTCTCTGTCTCTGTCTCTTTCTGTTTTTCTCTCTATCTTTTTCTGTGTCTGTTTCTCTGTCTGTCTGTCCCTCTTTTTTTCTCCGTCTGTCCTCTGTCTCTGTCTGCCTGACTGCCGGTCTCTCTCTCTCTCTCTCTCTCTCTCATTCTTTTTCTCTTCTTTCTCTTAATTATCTATGTCTCTCTCTTTGTCTCTCTCTCTATTTATCTCCTTATGTCTGTCTTTTTCTCTCTTTCTGTCTTTTATTCTCTGTCTATGTATGTCTGTCACTCTCTGTCTCCCTCTCCATGTCTCTCTCTCTCTATTTCTCTCTCTCTTTATCTCTATATATCTCTCTCTCTCTCTATCTCTCTCTCTCTCTCTCTCTCTCTCTCTATATATATATATATATATATATATATATATATATATATATATATATATCTTATCCTCTCTCTCTCTCTCTCTCTCTCTCTCTCTCTCTCTCTTGGATATGCTTCTTGTTTTCCAAATGTTTCTTCTTTGTCTCAGAATCTTATATTGGTCTTGATATTCCTTTGTTCTCTTTGAATTTCCTTTGCAGTACGAACATATATCGTATTGGCTAACTATAGAATTATGATTTTAAAGTTACATATGTCTTAACAACACATACACACACCTACTGACGCTTCTGCAGCCAGCGGCCGACTTTTTGAAAGAAATCCGCCGTGGGTCGAATGGATAGCGTTATGGATTTGGTACCGCGTGTCCCGAGTTCAGTCTCTGTTGCAGCGGTTGTCATGGTGGAGTACCCTTGGGTAAGACACATTTGCTAGCCTGGTACTGTTTTGTTTACCCCATCCCTATGATATGACTAAACTTATGTTTAAAACGACAAAAAGAAACAACAAAAGTAACATCATATCTAACAACAGAGGCTGTAAGTAAAATTGAAAATGGACCAAGTAATTGCTCTGTCCATGATACGATATTCATATTCATTTTGAATTCACACACACTAAGGTAATTTAGAAGTGAAGCGTTTGCTGACTGCTATTCATACTGCATAGGTACATACACATCTATCTTAGATGCCTCTGGTGATATTTCCGTGTTGCCAATGCATAGATTTACACCGATGTGGAAAAAAATATTTGCACTCAATGTCAAGTTGTCTAACAGAAGCTACACCATTGGTGTATTCAGATTATGTTTCATAACGAGTGATGGGCGAGGGCTAAATATAATTTGTTATTTGGTTGATTCGGCTAACACATATATGAGTGATCAGTGTGTCAGGACAATCTATAAATACCCCCATAACCCAGCAAGGTTAGATACAGACGGACAGTGAAAACGATTGCAGTTGTTTACCAAGATATATTCCTCTGATATGTGTGTGTTGAGCCCGCCCGAGCGTCTCGTATTTTCACGCAATGATTGATGATCACTTTCAATTAATGGGTTTGTAAGAATTGGCTCCAAAACTATAAAAGTGTAATCTGTGCTCTAAATTAGTGCTCAAGTATCTGATTGATTCGTTCTCCAAAGTGACCAATCAGAAGCCTTATTTGGAGTAAAGAGTTCATGTCTGAGCGTTTTCAGAGTCGTTATTGTTTCGGTAATAATTGAAATCCTTAATCAGAGATATGAACATTAATGCTGCCGGAAAAAAAACCTAGTAGATCCTTATCATCCTGCACATCTTTACAGTCTTATCACGAACGACACTTTGTAATGAAACATCAAAATGACATTACAACAGTGTGAATGTGGATGAGACATCATTGGTGTGCACACTTATCTGTATATATACTCTTTACTCAGATATCCTAGGGTTGGTCATCTTGAAGAACAGTCCTTGTTTTTGCTAAGACGTTTGCCCTTTGGCATGCTGATTTGTTGTTAATATTCCAATGTCTTTAAATCACGAAAGTTGTAATTCAGCTGTATGGTCTTTTAAAGTCAACTCGTCAAAGGCGTCGACAGGTGGTAAAATCTAGAAAACATGAGGTTGGAGATATTGTCTCTGAGGAACGAATCACCATTCATCTAGAAACGAAACGAAACGTATACTATATCTCTAGGGAAGATTCATGGAAGAATTTAATAATTTTCCATTGTTACCAGTGGGTTTGTATGATTTATATCCGTTCCTTAAGGTGATCTTGAGTTACTAGTATTCTTTATTGTCATCAAAGATCTACATATATTATGACAACAGAAAAACATATTCTTAGAATATATGAAACATATATTAGTGCAATGAACATTTGCCAGAGCATGCTCTTAAGATTAAAGTTACGTTTTCGCCCGAGGTCCGAAGCCTGCATTGTCCGAAACTATAAAACAACTCTGGAAACGTTCTGAGTGTTCAGAAATGAACGCTCCAATAAGAGTTCTGATTGGTCAATTTGGATAACCAATTTGCTTCTGACCAATCACATAGTTGAGCATAAATTCTGTGCACAGATTAAACTTTTCGATAGTTTTGAATGGTGACTGATCGAACTATTACGAATATCTAGGAATGGATACATTATTTTTGAGGCAGTACACATCTTTCCTTTACGCAGCTTTTGAAGACCAGAAAAGAGCGGAAGCAAAAAGGTATCTTGTTGCAACTACATGTACGCATATTGAAGAGTCAGGTGAACATGTACAGGCCCATAGTCTCCCAAGTGTCCCCACGGTCCGCCTACATATCATACAATTCTATTTGATCATTTCAAGCCTGTAAGTCAAGCACTTTTGGAATCACGTGCATGCATCATTATGTGACTCCAAAAACGGAAACACCGAAACACCCAATTTCACCCTGGCGAGGGAAAACATTTTTTTCAAACTTTATTCGTTCCCTATACATGACATTAACGTAGTGTAGTCTATTAACTATAATACGGGCTATCATCGCTATTAATTGAATTTTTTTAATGTATGTAAACCAGTGTACCTTTGTTTTCGTGTCTTTTCAGGAACTTTACATGGCTAGATGTTTTAACCCCTGAAGACGATTATAAAATCATTTGAATGACAACGGTCTAGCCCTCAAGACAACTATACATATATTTAAATAAAAACAGTCCCAGTGACGCTTCAGAATGTCGGTGGAAATAGCACAAGGGTATTACGTGAAACAGAAATCGTCTGTCTTTTAAATAAAATTGAGGTACAATAAACTGTATATGAAACTAAATGCAAATATAGTCAAGCAACAGACTGTTTATTATTCTGTCAGAACAGCCATAGAAAAGACCCACCAATATAAGACATTACCCAAAGGTATCATCTGTCAGGAATTCATTTATAAAGACTTAAGTCGGTAAAGGTTAACATCGATTGTATTTGTTTCGAATGGAGCATGGCTTTCGTTATCTAAATTGTCTCGGCCATGGACTCAGATGTATGGCACATATGGCTATATATATTCTGATTTTCTATATGGGTTTTACGCCGCGTTCAACATTATTCTAGTTATATTACGTCGACTTTTCATTTAGTCATGATCCTTGGGTAAACAAACTTGTACTAGGCTAGGAAATATCCCTTGCACAATGGCACTCCACCAATAACGCTGCATCTTGAGATTTGAATCCAACACGCCCGGTTCAGAATCCCCGACGCTAACCACTCGACCACGACGGATTCCTATTCGGGTTTAACCTGGAGTCGGTGCGTGATGCGTCACATTGTTCTTGGTGATACTCATTTAATCATGATTTGAATGAATTCACGTGTTAACCCTCCCCACATATAGACGCTTTAGCATGCCTCTTGAGCTAAAGTGTGACAAAAGAAAAAAATTGCTTAAAACGACCTTTTCCAGTCTTTATACTTTCATTAACTGAGATCTTCCATAGTTTTGCCTAGATGTTTTGAAAGTCGCCTGCTGCAGATTTGTTGTATGTGGGAAAAGTGTAAAGCATTCCATCAATATATTTTAGCATTGTACAAAGAGATTTTGACTTATTAATCATCTTCATCATCATACTTAACGTTCATAATTGGGTTGGGGAGGGGTCTTAATCACTGAACACTTTTCCCGCCACTGCTTACACGTTGATAGCCATTTTAAGTTGTAAGTTGTAATTATCTTAAAGCAAGGGAGGGATGTAATAAGTTTGCACTAAAGTCCCAATCCAACACGGTGTATTTTATAAGTTATATAATGTTAATATGATACAGGAATATGCTTCTACTAAACAATTGATTTGACATCGGATACTCAAGTTTGTTTCGCAAGAAGCATCATACACATCTTTACGTGTGTTTGGTTTGGCACCTATATGTGCTTTCAAAGTTACGAAAGTGAACGCTTCGGGAAAACAAACCGTCTGACATTTGAGATCTAGAGTCGTTTAGGCACTTATATAAAGACTGATCTCCAGTAATGGACATTATGCCCACGCAAACATAGTTCCTTTTAAAACGAAAGTCGACTTGAAATATTGGCATTGCCTTTAATTCTTCACCTCTGGAGTGTATCGAGGAGCCATGAGTTGTCTGTACCTTTGCAGTTTAATCATCGTGTGGAGTGTTACCCATAGACTATCTAATATATGCCGAGTTCGATGACCAACCATAGCCTAGTACCGGAAGCACTGCGCATGTACCTGATCGAACGAGCAATAAACGAACAAAGGTTAACTGCCATGGCAACGACTAAGAGGTTTTTTTCGTTATTTGTAGGTATATTCAATAATAATATCTACATTGAATTTGCAAAACAACAGGAAGAAAGTGTACGTATGCTATTTAATAGCAGACAGGCCATCCCTAAAGTGACACATTACATGGATAAAGTTTTTAAAATCGCCCTAAAGTAGATTTACAAACTTCAACATGTTCGGGTTTTACCTGATACGGCCATCTTTTTCCAGAGAAACTACACCGATCAGATTGATTGATTGGGGTTTAACGCCGTTTTTAACAAATTTTCAGTCATATCACGGTGGCCAGTACTATTCCCAAGCAACTGGCTGCTTTTCCACATAGATTTAGCCCATTGGTGGAAGACGAATGACGCATGTCGCAATGACTTTTATCAAACGTCGGAAAGAAAGTTGACCGAGCCGGGATTCGAACTCACAACCCCTGGATTGACAGCCTGCGTCGTTACCGACTGATCTACCGGGACTTGGGTCTGAGCGTAGTCAATTAAGTTACGACGTCTTTTCTTCTACCCATAGTGAGTTCGACTAAAGTCTCTTTAAACTATAGTCGCTATAGTTTGCTATCGATCTCGCCCATTATCATATGAGCGGTGCTTCAGATGATCCGACATTAACGTAATTTTTACACTACTGCTAAAAGACCTGTCATCGCATCACCGCTAAGGGTGCAACTGGATACTGCCTTACGGACGTTTCTACACACCTTCTATGACTAGTAAGTGAACTGAGTAGAGCCAGGTCGGATTGTGCATTCATCGATCGCAACGCTTTGCTCTTTATTTCGTGTGCTGCTTGTACAATGTTCATACGCGCGTTAATTGGCATAACTTCGCGACGAATTAATGTTCTCTACTTTTCGAGTACGTTTTGGCATGAAAATTATAACGCTTGTGATATTATAGCTCTCGTATGTTTATCGTATCCGTATAAAAGACGACTATAATATTAAAGTTGTACACGGCATATCTTAATAATAACTAGCATGCAGCTATTCAAACTATAAACCATTTTCTTCCCCGTGTCCCGTTTTTAATTAGATAATTATATACATCTTTCAACAATAAGTTAATAGAAATATTTTAGAGGTAGACACCTACAGGTTTAAAGTGTTCCGGAGCAATCGAAATTATTTTGGAAATCCTACAAAAGTGTACAGTGACATTTTCAGATTTCGAAAAGGCATGTCTGATTCAAACATTATCCGATGCATGTGCATATATATCACAGTTCTATAAAACGATGCATATTCCGTTGTTTTGATTTCGTTGGCTTATTTAAAGTAGATAGATAGCGTCGGAATAAAGTCAACTCAATGTTAAACGAATTGACTTACTTACTAGTTTGCTATTTGAGCCGTTCCCAGAGAAAACCAACATTATGGACTCTACGTAATATATCGATCCAGATCAGCCTGCGCAGTCCGCAAATGCTAATCCGGGCCGACACATTCCGTATCAGGGGGATAGAGTTATAGAGTAATGATTCCTGAAACAGAAAATATGGCAAGCTTAGGCTGATCCTGGTCGATATTTTACGCAGAGTCCACCATGTTGGTTTTCCCGTCTATATATGAAAAAACAAATGTTCTAAAGAATTGTTGATGAAATGGGCTATGGGAGTTTGTCAAAATTTAATTCACATATCTCGAGTTTACGATGATTAACAATTATGAGGTTTTCTGCAAGGGCATGATCTTTTATACAGAGATTCTATTTTCTTTCTTGTTTTCATTTATTTATCTTTTCCTGGCGACAATAACACAAAAACGCTGTTTATCCTTGAACGAAACTAAATGAATTGAAATCATATAAAAACCGCCAACGGACTTTTACAACATTTGCTTCTCGACTATGTATCCTTTACTTAAAGCGATGTGTATATAATTGTCTGCGTTGATTGAAGAAACACATTGGCAATTTAAAGTGAGAAAACCAACAGCATTGACTCTGTGTAATGTAATGTATCAACCCAGATCAGCCTGCGCAGTCCAGTATTGTAAGGCTAATCCGGGGCCGACATATTCCGTATCATGGGGATAGAGGTATAGAGTAATTATTCCTGAAACAGAATGTCTGCGTTGATGGAAGAAACACATTGGCAATTCAAACTTACAAAGCAACACGAATTGACCAAGTGGAGTCAAAAGGCATTCGTATAGGCGAAAGAGTAAAGAGTATCTATCAATTACACTTTGTCGATAGCTTTAGACGCATACGCTGCAGACGTTTGCTATGACAAAGAACAGTAATTGAATAAGTTCTCCGTTGTCATCGTTGTTATGAATTAATAAAGAAGTCTCTTGATATATTACTTTTTACAGAATATATCTTAACGAGGAAGAGGTCGATGCTGTAGTTATCGTAAACGGTTAAACAACATTTCATCAACGACAACAACAAATAAATATAAACTATCTCATGGCATTAAAATTCACTCGTCTAAATACAATAAAGGACAAGTCCAAGTTTGACATTTTCCAGTAAATGTAACACAACAGCGGTTTATTATTATTATTGGTCAGAAGCAAATTCGTTCTCCAAAGTGACCAATCAGAAGCCTTATTTGGAGCATAGAGTTAATTTCAGAGCACTGATAACGTTTTCATAGTCTTATTGTTTTGATTATAATTGTAAACAATGGGAATCAAACTGTCTTTTAAAAAAAGCAATCCTTTATCAAATGTTTTTATATTAATGCTGCCGTAAAAACCAACCAGTTGCGGTCGGAGTAGATTCTAATAAGATGTAATAAGTATGCATTAAAGTTCCATTTCAACACGGTGTATTTTATAAGTTATATAATGTAAATATGGTACAGGAATATGCTTCAACTAAACAATTGATTTGACATATAGAAAGACACTGACGTGTATTTCGCAAGTAGCAGCATACACATCTTTACGAGTGTTTGGTTTGGCACCTATATGATTTTAAAGTTACGAAAGTCAACGCTTCTGGAAAACAAACCGTTTGGCATTTGATATTTAAAATCGTTTGGGGACTTATATAAAGACTGATCGCTAGTAATGGATATCACGCCCACGCAAACATAGTTCCTTTTAAAACGAAAATCGATTTTAAATATTGGCATTGCCTTAAATTCTTCTCCTTTTGAGTGTATCGAGGACCCATGAGTTTTGTGAGCCTTTGCAGTTAAATTATAGTGTGGTGCCTTACACATAGATCATCAATCATAGCCTTGTACCGGAAGCCGCACTGCGCATGTACCTGATCGAACGAGCAATAAACGAACAAAGGTTAACTGCCATGGAAACGACTGAGAGGTTTTTTCCTTATTTGAAAGGGTATTCAATAATAATATCTACATTGAATTTGTGAGGCGACAGGAAGAAATTGTAAGTATGCTATTTAATAGCAGACAGGCCATCCCTAAAGTGACACATTACATGGATGAAGTGTTTAAAATCGCCCTAAAGTAGAATTACAAACTTCAACATGAACATGGTTTTACCTGATACGGCCATCTCTTTTCCAGATAAACTACATCGAACAGAGCTTTGGTCTGATCGTAGTCTAATGTTGCGACGTCATTTTCTATAACCATAGTGAGTTCGAGTAATGATGTTTAAACTATAGTCGCTATAGTGTGTCATCGATCTCGCCCATTATTATATGAGCGCTGTTTCAGGTGAGCCGACATTAACATTTACACTACTGCTAAAAGACCTGTCATAGCATCACCGCTAAGGGTGCAACTGGATACTGCCTTACGGACGTTTCTACACACCTTCTATGACTTTTAAGCGAACTGAGTAGAGCCAGGTCGGACTGTGCGTAAAGTTGGTTCGCTCATAAGTTAAATATACTAAATGCAATATTTAAATTTCCTTTCGATTGCACTGCCCGGAAATCACACTATTTCTTTTATATTGATCTACGACAAATGTAAAACTACGAGGCGGTCATAATAAAAATCGGTACATCCGATCGGGCCATACTTCGTACTTCAGAATTTATGCTGTCAACATTAACTAAATGTCTGGTTTGGGATAGAGAGACATAGGTTCGAATCATTCCAAAGTATTTTATATGTGTAGTATGGGATTGGAGCTCATGGTTATGGAGAAAATATTACGACTGATGCAACGGTGCTAGGATAAACTTGTATTACTAATTACACCGGTTCTACGAACAATGTTGAAATTTGGCATGAAACATAATCCCGATAGATGAATTGATTTCATACCGCCGTCAGCAAAGTGCAAACAAGTACAATGATTACAACATTGTTCTGCAATTTCAAATTAAAGTGTTTCTATGTTGACTCTAAAAGAAGTTGATGAGTTGCTGTCACTCTGAGAGGACAAAAACTACATTGATTTGTTAAATGTACATAAGATTTTTCTAATTTTCTCATTTAATCTAAAAAGCGGTGAATCAAGCTCTCTATCTATGCTGCTTCTGTAGAAATATGTTATCAACAATTTCCACGAACTGTCTCATCAAGATAACCTGTATCACAGAGTGAAATCATTCGATGTCTATTATATAATATCGTTTATATTTTCTAATTTATATGTTCTGGTAGACGCTGAGCATCTAGTAAATATAATTGACATATAAGAATACAATGTACTTGACGCACCGTAGAAACGACATTATTAAGCCTGTCCACGAGAGAGTAAAGGTTAAAGTTAGTGAACAGTGTAGAATCAGACGAACATGTGCATCTGCACAGTATGATCAATATATTATAAACACAGTTCAAATATATCTTATATATAAGCTTATTGAAAAGTATGCAAGTGTGCGTTTATTCAGATGAGACTGCGCTGATGGACGGGGTGATATGACTCAATACTGTTCAGTAATGTCAACATGAATCTTTCATTATCATACACTGTCTATCATTGATCCTTTTCCCTGAAGTTGACCAAAATAGATGCAATAACAAATGCAATTTTGTCATGGTTTGGGATAATTTGGTATAAATAACATTTCCAGATGCGACTGTGGTCAGACTGTGCCTGTGGTGTTCTTTCATAAGCCTTCACTACCAAAACTGGGTTCACCATTACATGATTCGCTTGATCAATAATCAGCCACTAAACATGTAAGGCGACTTTCTGAAGTTTTGACATGAATTTCATTTACGATCAATTGCATACGTGTATATATAGTCGGCGTTAAATCATATCCCTTCTTCAGACGTTTCCCAGAATCTTGCACGGCTAGATTGCTAGACCATGAATATCTTGATAACACTGCAATGAGACGAAGAGTTGTCTGACAATTCTCTGGTCGCATCGTCCCGAAGATTAGGTTCAATGTGTTATGGTTGAAATCTCATTCTGATTGAATTGTATTGCGGTCCTATTAATAGGCGGGTCTAATCAAATACCAAGCAGTGTCAGGTTGTCTAGACGGAATAAGTTATACAACATAAAGGGCTTTAGTAACCAGCTCTACTATGACCGGCGGCAAATCAACAATTTAATATATTTTATTTAGCAATAAGTATATCTGAGCCGGTGCATGAACAACGGTACAAGTTTGTGTTTCTTTAAACTTTAGGTTTCTATGATGCACACGTATCATAATTTATACAAGTTGACTAAATTCTCTAACAAGCTTGTGAAAGTAATATGTGATGAGTTTTAATCTTGATCCGACTGTGTGAATGGACAGGCTTATCTGACTCTATTCTGTTCTCAAAATCCAAAGTTAACCCTTTCGCATACACTAGCTAATCCTTATCTTAAGAATAGAGCAATGGCCATTTCATTGTAAATTAATACACACAGTTGGTTTATTTTTATCACAGCCAAAGTGAGTGACAAATGCAATTAACACTGGTTCATAACAACAAAGTGAAAGCGCATATTTAATCGATTGTTCGTTTCGATAAAACGCCACAAAAGCACTCCATGATATATCCGCAACCCTGGGCGCCAAGGTGGGAAGCTTGGTGATTGGTAACTGTACTATATCCGAAACCCTAATGATATATCAAAGCCCCTGGATGCCAAGGTGGAAAGCTGGGTGATTTGTAACAATGATATATCCGAAATCGTGGGCGCCAAGGTGGAAAGCTGGGTGATTTGTAACAGTACTCGATATCCGCAACCCTGGGCGCCAAGGTGGGAAGCTGGATGATTTGTAACAATACTCGATATCCGCAACCCTGGGGGCCATGATGGGAAGCTGGATTATTTGTAACAATGATATATCCGAAATCGTGTGCGCCAAGGTGGGAAGCTGGATGATTTATAACAATTATATATCAAAGCCCCTGGGTGCCAAGGTGGAAATCTGGGTGATTTGTAACAATACTCGATATCCGCAACCCTGGGTGCCAAGGTGGTAAGCTGGATGATTTGTAACAATGCTATATCCGAAATCCTGGGCGCCAATGTGCGAAGCTGAATGATTTGTAACAATGCTATATCCGAAATCACGGGCGCCAAGGTGGGAAGATGAATGATTTGTAACAATGATATATCAAAGCCCCTGGGTGCCAAGGTGGAAAGCTGGGTGATTTGTAACAATATTCGATATCTGAAACCCTGGGCGCCTACGTGGTAAGCTGAATGATTTGTAACAATGCTATATCCGAAATCCTGGGCGCCAATGGGGGAAGCTGAATGATTTGTAACAATGCTATATCCGAAATCACGGGCGCCAAGGTGGGAAGCTGAATGATTTGTAACAATGCTATATCCGAAATCCTGGGCGCCAATGTGCGAAGCTGAATGATTTGTAACAATGCTATATCCGAAATCACGGGCGCCAAGGTGGGAAGATGAATGATGTGTAACAATGATATATCAAAGCCCCTGGGTGCCAAGGTGGAAAGCTGGGTGATTTGTAACAATATTTGATATCTGCAACCCTGGGCGCCTAGGTGGTAAGCTGAATGATTTGTAACAATGCTATATCCGAAATCCTGGGCGCCAATGTGGGAAGCTGAATGATTTGTAACAATGCTATATCCGAAATCACGGGCGCCAAGGTGGGAAGCTGAATGATTTGTAACAATGCTATATCCGAAATCCTGGGCGCCAATGTGCGAAGCTGAATGATTTGTAACAATGCTATATCCGAAATCACGGGCACCAAGGTGGGAAGATGAATGATTTGTAACAATGATATATCAAAGCCCCTGGGTGCCAAGGTGGAAAGCTGGGTGATTCGTAACAATATTCGATATCCGCAACCCTGGGCGCCAAGGTGGGAAGCTGAATGATTTGTAACAATGCTATATCCGAAATCCTGGGCGCCAATGTGGGAAGCTGAATGATTTGTAACAATGCTATATCCGAAATCACGGGCGCCAAGGTGGGAAGATGAATGATTCGAAACAATAATATATCCAAGCCCCTGGGTGCCAAGGTGGGAAGCTGTATAATTTGTAACAATACTATATCCGAAAATCTGGGTGCCAAGGTGGGAAGCTTGGTGTTTTGTAACAGTACTACATGTACATCCGAAAACCTGGGTGCCAAGATGAGAAGCTGAGCGATTTGTAACAATACTATATTCGCAACCCTGGGCGTCAAGGTTGGAAGCTTGATGATTTGTAACACTACTATATCCGCAACCATGGGCGCCAAGGTGGGAAGCTGAGTGATTTGTAACAATACTATAGTCGCAACCCTGGGCGCAACGATGGGAAGCTGGGTAATTTGTAACAATACTGGATATCCGCAACCCTGAGCGCCAAGGTTGGAAGCTGGATGATTTGTAACAGTGCTATATCCGGAATCATTGGCCCCATGGTGCGAAGCTGAATTATTTGTAACAATGATATATCCAAACACCTGGGTGGCAAGGTTGGAAGCTGGATGATTTGTAACAATGGTATATCCGCAACCCTAGGCGCCAAAGGGGGAAGCTGGGTGATTTGTAAAATTGCTATATCCGCAATTATGGGCGCCAATGTGGGAAGCTGGATGATTTGTAACAATACAATATCCGCAACCCTGGGCGCCAAGGTGGGAAGATGAGTGATTTGTAACAATGCTATATCCGAAACCCTGGGAGCCAAGTTGAGAAGCTGGATGATGTGTAACAATGATATATTCGAAACCCTGGGTGCCAGTGTGGGAAGCTGGGTGATTTGTAACAATGATATATCCTCAACCCAGGGCGCCGAGGTGAGAAGCTGGATGATTTGTAACAATGCTATATCCGAAACCATGGAAGCCAAGGTGGAACTCTGGATGATTTGTAACAATGATATATCTGCAACGCTGGTGCCAAGGTGGGAAGCTGGATGATCTGAACAATGATATATCCAAACCCTGGGTGCCAAGGTTGGAAGCTGGATGATTTGTAACAATGATATATCCAAAACCCCTGGGTGCCAAGGTGGAAAGCTGGATGATTTGTAACAATGATATATCCAAACCCTGGGTGCCAAGGTTGGAAGCTAGATGATTTGTAACAATGATATATCCAAACCCCTGGGTTCCAAGGTTGGAAGCTGGATGATTTGTAACAATGATATATCGAAACCCTAGGTGCCAGGGTGGGAAGCTGGATGATTTGTAAAAATGATAAATACGAAACTCTGGGCGCCAAGGTGGGAAGCTGGATGATTTTTAACGATGATATATCTGCAACGCTGGGCGTCAAGGTTGGAAGCTGGTTGATTCGTAACAATGATATATCCGAAAACCTGGGTGCCAAGATGGGAAGCTGGTGATTTGTAACAATGATATATCCTCAACCTTTGGCGCCAAGGAAGGAAGTTGGATGATTTGTGACAATGCTATATCCGAAACCCTGGGCGCCAAGGTGGGAAGCTGGATGATTTGTAACAATGATATATCTGCAAAGCTGGGCGCCAAGGTTGGAAGCTGGGTGATTTGTAACAATGCTATATCCGCAAGCCTGGGCGCCAAGGTGGGAAGCTGGATTATTTGTAAAATTGATATATCTGCAACCCTAGGTGCCAAGTCGGGATGTTTGGCGATTTGCAACAATGCTATATCAGCAACCCTGGGCGCCAAGTCGGGATGTTTGGCGATTTGTAACAATGCTATATCTTCAACCCTGGGCGCCAAGGTTGGATGCTTGGTGATTCGTTTTAACACGAAGGTAACATTAAACATGCATGACAAAGGGATGTAAAGCAAAAAAATACTTTTTGAACATGTAAATATACTATAAATAAAAAATCGACAGAACTGTTGTGAAAAATTCATTCAACAATCAACTGGTGCAGTCACACAGTTCCATAACTGTACTTCTGACTTTGTCATTTTGTGTCGCCAAATAATACGGAAAATAAAAGGAAAAAGTTGTTATAGCAGAAGATAAACTTAAATTACAAACATACAAAACAAAAAAAGGTATTTGCGCCTCAAATACGTATCGGGTTACTGTTGCCAATGGAGAACAATGCGTCTCTCAACATAAGACTATGTTACCATTGTTTCACAAATAGCTATAAATATCGACGTCCCTGTTATCACAGAGCATCCGTGGACAAACTGTCTTGGATACGTAACACTTTTGAGCTAAAGCAGATACATATATGATAGAGGGTAATAAATGCCAATTATAGTTCGAGTCATATTGCGTCCAGTTTCGATGAATGAACTTATTCCCTGTGTCAAAAAACAACGTATTTAATTTCTGGCATATTATTCTTTTCAAGTACGAACATTTATGTTACCATTCCCCTCATACAGACGCGTTACGAGCTGTTAACCCAAGAAACGCCGTGATATCACTGAATTGCTGTTGGAAACGACGAAAAGAACCATACAAACAACAGCATGCACTTACTAGTATGTCAATTACATGACTATAATTTATATACTTTTCTAACAATTGCCAAGATGAATTTAATTTGTCTTAAACTAACAGTTTAGAATTGTAGACAAATTGCAATAGAGAAGCCGATTCAAAGGACATGCAAATAGAAACAAGGGAGACAATACGATTTTTCTTTTTAAAGAAACTTATTTCTCTTCGCATCTTAATCCACTTTAACGATAAAACAACCAGTCTAACTGGCAACACACTAAATGCATTGCATTTGTAAGGTCAATGTTTTAGGTGCAACGTATCATTTTTATTCCGGAAATTAGATGTCTTAACATTTCTAAAACGGATACTTTAAAATCTTGATATTCGGTCATGAATTACCTGGTAGAAACACGCATAGTTTCCATTGTGTTGGGATTTATTTGGTGCCATTGTTGACCAATTTCCTTTCGGTTGTCGATCTGTCCTTAACTCTTTGCCTTGTACAGACGCTTTTCTGACGTCTCCGCAGCAACGTCGTCCGCTGAAGATTTGGTGTTAACATATTCAGGGAAGTGTTCTGTTTGCTTTAAAGTTTTTATATACATTATATTTGCTTGTTAAGAAATGTTGCACAAATGCTTAAATGTATCGTTTGTATATTTTTATTGTTTTATAGTTATATTTGATATATATTTACCTGATCATACGCAACAGGAAATGTAACTGTGAATCGGAAATGAGATTTTCGAAATATTCTTTCATTTTCGCATGCCTTTTAAGACACAATTCTACCAATAATGAATAAATAAAAAGTTGAAATGGGAATATGTTAAAGCAAACTAAGAAGTTAAAACAAAACGCATGGCGTGTAGATGATCACCTGAAGAATATCATACTTTTAGCTCAAATGGCTAATTTTTTACTCTTGATACTCTTTAAGCCAACCACCTTTTGTTGGATACATCATTTTTTATCAAATCTTTCATAAATTATGTATCGACCCAGATCAGCCTGCGCACAATTCCGCACATGCTTTTCCGGGCCGACATATTCCGTATCAGGGGGATAGAGGTATAGAGTAATGATTCCTTAAACAGAAAATCTGGCATGCTTAGGCTGATCCTGGTCGATATTTTACCATGTTGGTTTTCGCAGAGTCCACCATGTTGGTTTTCCCGTCTATATATGAAAAAACAAAACAAAACTTCTAAAGAATTGTTGATGAAATGGGCTATGGGCGTTTGTCAAAACTTAATTCACATATCTCGAGTTTACGATGATTTACCATAATGAGGTTTTCTGCAAGGGCATGATCTTTTATACAGAGATTCCATTTTCTTTCTTGTTTTCATTTATTTATCTTTTCCTGGCGACAATAACACAAAAACGCTGTTTATCCTTGAACGAAACTAAACGAATTGAAATCATATAAAAACCGCCAATGGACTTTTACAACATTTGGTTCTCGACTATGTATCCTTTACTTAAAGCGATGTGTATATAATTGTCTGCGTTGATTGAAGAAACACATTGGCAATTTAAAGTAAGAAACCAACAGGAATTGACCAAGTGGAGTCAAAAGGCATTCGTATTGGCGAAAGATTAAAGTTTATCTATAAATTTACCTTTACCGAATGCTTTAGACGCATACGCTACAGACGTTTACTATGACAAAGAAGAGTATTCTAAAATTGAATAAGTTCTCCGTTGCCATCATTTTTATGAATTATAAAAAAAGTATCTTGATATATTACTTTTTACAGAATATATCTTAATGAGGAAGAGGTCGATGCTGTAGTTATCGTAAACGGTTAAACAACATTTCATCAACGACAACAACAATTAAATATAAATTAACTCATGGCATTTAAATGCACTCGTCTAAATACAATAAAAGACAAGTCCAGGTTTGACATTTTTCAGTATATGTACCACAACAGCGGTTTATTATTTCCATCCATGTTATTGCCAATAATATCACCACTGTATTATTACCAGTAGACGAAACGGCATCACATTTGATAAAACTCTTAACTGTTTTCAGAGAATTAAATGCATACTTTATTATGTTTCAAGAAATAAGCAGCTTAAACACTTTAATGAGTTAAATTATATGTTTCCTGTTGGGTCTTTTGTATTTATTGCCAAATAAAATGCATTTCCGCAAGGTTTGATACATATGATTTAAGCCACTTAAATGTGGAGTTTTCTGTGATTGACTCGTAGTGATTTTCTTAGTCTTTATATGTTCCGTCGATGTTTTAAAGTTGAAGTGAATTTGTGCGAAGGTTCTTGGACCTACGAAAGACGACACTACAATTGAGAAAGCCAACATCAAAGTATTCAGTTGAAGCTAATTGTTCTAATTTCCTGACATCTTTGACACAAAGATAACAATTTCATCTGTTACGATACATCTTGAAGGTACTGCCAATATTGACATGAGTAATTACGTCGCATCATGTGAATTTTGGTCCTTCCTGTTTTCCATGTTGGCAAATTGAAATTAGGGTATTAGTAATGAACCAGTGGGATTACAATTATTGTTTATGTTGTCATATATTACATGTATGGATCTATTAAAGATAGAAGAAAAGTCAAGGGTCAGATGAGATCTGGGGTCCATATTGTACATATAATGGAGTATGCACTGTTCACGTTTTCAACTAGGCCTCATTTACGATGATGCGGCTCCATTCTAGTATTATCCATCGATCCATCGACTTCTTGTTTTCATTACGAAAGTGTATTAATATTTTCCCTAGAGCAAACGACCCTTGACGCATCTACAGCAGACGTTCTTTAAAACGTGCGGAATTTCTTTCCCTCTCTTTTTCTATGCATGTCTGTCTGTCTGTTTCTTATTATCTCTCGAATTATCTCTTTCTCTCGCTCTCTCTATCTCTCTCTCTCTCTCTCTCTCTCTCTCTCTCTCTCTCTCTCTCTCTCTCTCTCTCTCTCTCTCTCTCTCGTCTCTCTCTCTCTCTCTCTCTCTCTCTCTCTCTCTCTCTCTCCTCTCTCTCTCTCTCTCTCAATCTCTCGCTCGCTCTTTCTCTCTCTCTCTCTCTCTGTCTCGCCTTTCTCTCTCTATATATATATATCTCTCTGTCTCGCTCTCTCTGTCTCTCTCTCTCTCTGTATGTCTGTCTCTCTCTCTGTCTCTCTGTCTGTATGTTTGTCTGTCTCTCTCTGTCTCTCTCCCTGTGTCTGTCTCTCTCTCTCTCTCTCTCTCCTCTCTCTCTCACTCTCTTATTCTCTCTCCTCTCTCTCTCTCTCTCTCTCTCTCTCTCGCTCCCTTTCGCTCTATCTCTCTCTCGCTCTCTCTCTCTCTCTCTCTCTCTCTCTCTGTCTCCATATATATATATATCGCTCTCTCTCTTTCTCTCTCTCTCCTCTCTCTCTCACTATCTTTCTCTCTCTCTATCTCTCTCTCTCATTCTCTCTATGTGTGTCTGTCTGTTTGCATCTCTCTCTCTCCCTCTCTCTCTCTCTCTCTCTCTCTCTCTCTCTCTCTCTCTCTCTTTCTCTCTCTCTCTCTTTCTCTCTCTCTCTCGCTCTGCCTATATGTATGTATGTATCTGTCTTTGTATCAGTCTCTGTCCCTGTCATTGTCTCTGTCTCTCTCTATCTCTTTCTCTCTCTGTATGTCCTGTTTGTCTCTCTCTATCTCTCTTTATATCTCTCTATCTCTCTCTTTTTATTCTCTCTCTCTCTCTCTCTTTCTGTCTCTGTATCTCTGTCTCTCTCTCTCCATTTTTCTCTCTGTCTGTCTGTATGTCTATGTATATATCTCTCTCTCTCTCTCTCTCTCTCTCTCTCTCTCTCTCTCTGTCTCTCTCTCTGTCTCTCTCTCTCTCTCTCTGTCTCTCTGTCTCTCTCTCTCTCTCTCTCTCTCTCTCTCTCTCTCTCTCTCTCTTTCTCTATGTCTGTCCTTCTTCCTATGTATGTCTTTCTGTCTCTGTCTGCCTGTCTCTCTCTCTCTCACTCTTTTTCTCTATTTTCTCTCTTTCTCTTTGTCTCTCTCTCTCACTTTTTTTCTCTCTTTTTTCTCTTTCTCTTTGTCTCGGTCTCTCGTTATCTCCTTCTGTCTGTCTTTCTCTGTGTTTTTGTCTTTTTGTTACATCTGCGTATTCACAGTTATCCTGAGTACGGCCATATAAAATGCCTTATGAACCGATGTAAGAGATCGACATTGCATGCTTAACGCACGACAAACTTTTGGTATTGTTGATCTATGTATGGTTTGAATGCGTTATCTTTTAAAGAAGTCCTATGTGTATGAAAGATAAGGCTTTTCTCCAATTATATATATTTGACATAGTGATGTTTTTTATTCTCCAATTGTTTACCAAGATATATTCCTGTGTCATGTTTGTGTTGAACCCGCCCGAACGTCTCGTGTTTTCATGCAATGATTGATAACCACTTTCAAGTCATGGGTTTGTTAGTACTGGCTCCAAAACTAAAACAAATGTGTAATCTCTGCTCCAAATTTGTGCTCAAGTATCTGATTGGTCAGAAGCAAATTCGTTCTCCAAAGTGACCAATCAGAAGCCTTATTTGGAGCATAGAGCACTGATTACGTTTTCACAGTC
>JASEVX010000003.1:110539512-110562428 GCA_031761405.1 Serripes groenlandicus
GCTTTGCTGGCAATGTCAACAAAAAGTCCAGGCCGAATAGGGGGTGAGTGGTTCGCTAATTTCTCGCGAACAATTCAGCTGTTAATCGCGGGAAATGTCAGTATCAAGATATGGCAGAGAAGCATAAAGTCGTCTTACTAATATCTATCAAATCTGCACTTTCAATGCCCTCAAATTCTGCTTCAGAGTCGAAATTTCGAAAAATGTCGGCAAAAAAATATTTTACATCCGCCATTTTGGAATCTCGGAAAGTACCTCTTCAGAATAGATTGATGACGTATTTATTATTTCAATTCTGACCAATCAAATTCATTATTCGGGGAGGAATCCATTAGGAACGAGGCTGCATATTTTCCAAGTAGTTATGCATACAGAATATAAATAACTTCCAATTTATAGTTTCCGAAGTGATAATCGGTATAAATCATCAACAAATATTTTTAACAGATAAAGAAAACGTCCGAATTTTATAGTTACCGAAGTGATAATCGGTATTTCTCGTCATCAAATATTTTTAAAAATAAAGAAAACGTCCGACCTAATTAATTAATTAACGTTATTTGAAAGAAAGACCGTCGTCAGATTAGGCAAACTTTTAATCCAATTAGCGTAATCAAGTTAAACTACCCTACAAACAGAGGTCGTCAAGGTGATGTCTGGTACACACGATAAGAACTCCGGTAAGCGTGTACTCGTGCTTTGACAATTATCGATTTTTTACACGTTCACCTCTGCACTTTCACCCTTTATACTTTATTTAGGGTTATTCTGAAAACGTCCATGTGTAAATTTACGGACGTTTTGGGGAATTTCTGGACGTATAATAAACGTCCAGTGCTAAATTTTCGGACGTTTTTTGGGATTTTTCGGACGTATATTACGTCCACGTCCGCTTAATGAAAGCACTGAATCATTCAGTAAATATACATTTTGCTCGTCTGTTAATTTCGCGATATTGATGATAAACAAAACAATAAATCATCATCAGTTAACATTCCCATGTTGGAAATTCCTTTGTCAATCCACTTTCAATATTGAAAAGAGACGGACCGGCAAGGGTATAACTTTGTTTTATCAAATTCTCCACAGTGTTAGCAATGTTTTTTTTTTTTCGCTTCAATGACTATTAGAAAGTATTCCCCGGAAGTAAAATTCACATGAATGCGCATGCGCAATTGAAGAGTAATCAAGGGTAGATAACCTAGTTATCGTAAAGAGCATATATGTATCACGTTAATTGACTATCACTGACGTGATTCGGGTTGGCTGAAACCACTCGATCTGACAGGTGGGTAACCCCGCCTACTGTTATTGATTTTGTTATGGTCACAGCTAGTGGTTTTCGCATGTAACATACAGTCACTGTTTATACACGACATGTCTGTAAGTAATTAAGCCGGGCTACCAGATACAGGAATAAACAGTAGCCCACCGGACTTTCATTTGTAAAATGACAGTAGCCCGAGCAATTATTGTGGTAGCCCGCGGGCTCCGGGCAATGGATTTGTCGGACAATGCGTCTGCTGTATAATATGAGTTAAGATACGTCTACACTCGTTAAATTGTTAAACCCTTTCCGTGATAGCAATGTTACAAAACATTTTTTAATTTTTGTGTTAAAATGAGTAATCAACGGAAATCAGCAATTTCTCTTTTGCACATAATTTTGTAGAACCGTATTTGAGGTTCTAAATATTAAAACGTTTTATTTCATGAACCATTATACCCTTAGTGTCCCAAATTCGGACACACTTTGTCTAATCTAAAACACGAAACGTGCAATTTCTGAATGAAGAAAATGCTCTAGTTAATCAATTATGTCTACCAACACCCCCTTCTACCCCCCCCCCCCCCCCCCCCCCCCCACCCCCACATCTCCCTATGTTTCAAAATGTAAAATAAATATTATTTAAATATTTTTGGAAATCGAGCAATCATTGATAATTAAATAATTTCTCCTTTTCACACATTTTTTCAACATTATTTGATATTCTATATATTAAACGTTTTACTACATGAACCATTTTACACTTTCCCCAGTTCAAAGACATTTTGACTAATTATCAACAGACGAATGAGAGTAAACGCATGCATATACATAAACGATATATTTATTGACGATAATAGAGTTGAACACATTCTGTTACAATGAATAATTGATCACGATCAGAACATTCTCCTTTTGCCGCGTTGTTTTCAACTGGCCTGTGCTGCACATGCGTCAAATCTCAGGTGTGAAAGGGATAATTTCGATATAGGGGGATCTTGCTTAACACTTCCCCACATACAACAACTCTACAATATACGACTTTGAAAACCTCTAGCTTAACATACACACATCTCTACCATTGAAAATAAAAGTATTTCAAACAGTGAGGCGAAAATAGAAATTGCTAAAGTTAAACAATTCTAGTTTTTCCCTATGTTTCAAAATGAAGTCTGGTGCATATTGGTGAAAATGCGTCAACAATCAGGACATTGTAAAACCCGTTCTTTTCTACCAATGTAACATACACATTTTTACATACAGACGCCTTTGCAGCAGATGCAGTTAGAACATATTTAGGCAAAAGTAGAAGTTGCTCATGATGGGCATTTATTTGTTACTTTTGTCAGAATGTTTATAACTCGATTTGACTATCATATATATAGAGAAATTCAAAAGTTTTGCCTATATGTGTTGAAAGTTGCCTCCGGAAGATGTGTTGTTGGAAAGTGTTGTATGTGGAAAAGTGTTACAAATGAACAAATTTAGTCTTTCTGTGCTTAAAAAAAGGCAACTTTTATGTTTATTATGAACATTTGTAACATATAGGTATATTTGAAGAGTGCAACAATCGAAAGTGCAGGCCGATTTGATTAAATCTAGTCATTTGATACAAATGTTACATGTGGGTTTAATTGTGATGGACTCTATCAGATATTCATTTATAACTGTTTCAATTATGTAATAATCTTTGTGGGTTTTGCATCGATGCAGATCGGAACTCAGTTACACAAATGCATTTATAACGCCAATTATACTAAATACTTTATATAATACTTTTTTTCAGATAAATAGTTATACACAATGAAGAGGAAGGACAAAAAACAATTTAAGACGGAAATAGATAATTTGAGAAGATTAATAGAAATTAAAAGACAAAACAAGAGCAAAAATGAAAGAACTAGCAAAAACATTAATGATGATAAAGAAAAGAAAGAGGACAAAAAAAGTATTTTCAAAGACAAACATGACTCCGAAAAACCCAAGAATACTTCTAAGGAGAATACAAAAAATGAATTTGACGGAGAAACAGTAGGTGAGCAATATCCGCATTTAAGGGGTGAATATGCGGAACTAAGGCTAGAACAGGCATCTGTAATAAAAGCTGATCGAAGCCAACACTTAACGGTTGAAGATTCTGATGCGAATAAGGAAGAGCGGGCATTGATTACGAAAGTCGAAACCTTACATACCGAAAAGGAAGCTTTAGAGAAGAAGATAAGACATGTGAATTTACCTGAAGATGGAAAGCAAATTAAAAGAGTTGAAAAAATTGATAGGAACACAGCAAAACATATATTTTCTACTGTAACGGAAGAAAAATGCATACCTGCTGGGAAAGAATCCTCCGATAAGAAGGAGATGAAAAAGCGCAAATTAGAAACTGAAGCTGGATCATTAATTGAAGAAAGTGACAACTTAAAAGTTGAAGATGCCCAGATAAGGCAGATTGATCAAGCAGAACGTACCTATGCTATGAAAGAAGAAAAATTGTTAACCGGAATGCAAGCTTCAAATAAAAATAGAATAGAAAAAGAAACGTCAGCTGTAAGTATAGACGAAATAAGGAAAGAAAGAAATGTTAAAGATACTGATATGCATAAAGCCGAAGATTTTTATGTTAAGAATGAAGAAAGTATAGGTACCGGAAAAGAATCACCCGAGAAGAAGACAGAGAAAAGTAGTGGTGAGGAATTTGAAATAATAACTAAAGCTGACAATTCAGGGGCAGAAATTAAAATCTTAGGAGGTGAAGATACCGAGATTAAAACAGCAGAACGGACTTACGATAGGAAAGAACAAAATATACCTATCGGAATACAAGCTTCGAACAAAATGATACACATTGAGAGTACTCTTGGAAATAAAGCTGCAGCCGAAATAATAGACGACATATGTGAAGAAATAAGTGTTGGAAGTATTCATATGATTAAAGCAGAAGAGACATATGTTGCAATTGAAGAAATACTTACTGGAAAAGATACATCCCAGAAAAAGAAGAAGAAGAAGAAAAAGAAAGAACGCTGTGAGGAATTTGAGGTAGAAACTGAGGCGGGAAAAATAGGGGAAGAAAGTAAATCCTTAAGAGGTAAACATACCAAGACTAATTTAGGAGGAAACATATACGATATGAAAGAGGAAAACTCATTTACCGGAATGCAAGCTTCCAAGAAGGTGACCCAACTTGGGAATACACTTGAAGAAGAAACTTCAGCCGGAAAGATAGACGAAATATGTGAACAAACAAGTGTTAGATTTACTGATTTGAGTCAAGCGGACGTAACATATGTAACGAATGAAGAGAGTATACGTCCCGGACAAGATATGTCAGATGAGAAGAAGAAGAAGAAGAAAGGGAAAAAGCGTCGTGAGGACATTGAAATAGCAACTGAAGCTGGAGAAACAAGGGAAGATAGCAAATCCTTAAGAGCGAAACAGATATACAATATGAAAGACGAAAACGTATTTACAGGAATGCAACCTTCCAAGAAGACGTTACAACTTGAAAATGTACACGGAGAAGAAACTTCAGCCGGAAAGGTAGACGAAATATGCGTTGAAATTACTGATATGAATAAAGTAGACGAGACAAATATTACGAATGAAGAGCGCATACGTCTCGGAAAAGATACATCAGAGGAGGAAAAGAAGAAGAAGAAGAAGAAGAAAAGGAAAAAGAGTATTGAAGAAATAGAAGAAGAAACTGAAGCTGGAAACATAGGGAAAGAAAGTAAATCCTTAAGAGGTGAACATACTGAGATCAATTTAGCAGAACAGATATACGATATAAAAGACGAAAACTCATTTACCGGAAGGCAAGCTTTAAAGGAGGTGACACAACTTGGGAATTCACTTGGAGAAGAAACTCCAGCCGGAAAGATAGACGAGATATGTGAACAAACAAGTGTTAGATTTACTGATTTGAGTAAAGCGGACGAGACATATGTAACGAATGAAGAAAGTATGCGTACCGAAAAATATACATCAGAGAAGAAGAAGAATAAGAAGAAAAAGAAAAAGCGTATTGAGGAAATTGAAGTAGAAAGTGAAGTTGGAAATATAGGAGAAAAACGTAAAACTTTTAGAGGTGAACAAATAACTATTGAAGCTACTGATATGAGTAATGAGAAAGAGACAAGTGTTAGGAATGAAGAGAGTAAAACTTCTGAAAGAGAATCATCACAGAAAAACAAGAAGAACAAGAATGAAAAATATTATCGTCAGGAATTTGATAAAGACACATCAGATCTAATAATAGAGGACGGAAAGCAACACTTTATGGTTGACGATTCAGAACGGACACTCAAAGCGAAAGAAAAAAACATACTTGCAGGAAAGGAAGCTCGCAAGAAAAAGATACTACATCAGAGTTTATATGAAAAAGATATTGCAAATGCAAATTTAGACGAAAGAATGCACACTAAAATTGTTGACAATATTGGTATGAAGAAAGCAGCTAAAATAATTTCCACGGAAGAAGATATCATACTTTCTGGAAATGAATCCTCCGCTAAGAAGAAAAAGAGGAAAAGGAAAAAGCGTCATGTGGAATTTGAAGGAGAGCCTACAGCAGGCATATATGATGAAGAAGGCAGAACCGTAAGTGGGGAAGATGCAGAGATTAAAGAAGCAGAACTCTCATTCAATATGGAAGAAGAAACCTCTGTTTCCGTAAATCAAAATTCAAAGAAGACGATACAACTTGGGAATAGACTTGGAAGAGAAACTGAACCTCATGATAAAGACGAAATATATGACTCATATATTTCGTCTTTATCATGAGGTTCAGTTTCTCTTCCAAGTCTATTCCCAAGTTGTATCGTCTTCTTTGAATTTTGATTTACGGAAACAGAGGTTTCTTCTTCCATATTGAATGAGAGTTCTGCTTCTTTAATCTCTGCATCTTCCCCACTTACGGTTCTGCCTGACAAGTGTCCGACAAATCCATTGCCCGGAGCCCGCGGGCTACCACAATAATTGCCCGGGCTACTGTCATTTTCAAATGAAAGCCCGGCGGGCTACTGTTTATTCCCGTGTCTGGTAGCCCGGCTTAATTACTTACACACATGTCGTGTATAAACAGTGACTGTATGTTACATGCGAAAACCACTCGCTGTGACCATAAACAAATCAATATCAGTAGGCGGAGTTACCAACCTGTCAGATCGAGTGGTTTCAGCCAACCGAATCGCTTCAGTAATAGTCAATTAACGTGATATATATACCCATTACGGCGGTCCAATCATTAGTGACCATTGTTCCCTGGTGTTAATCCATGAATGATTGCGAATAACCAATGAAATTCAAATATTCCCTTAAACGTATTTTGATCCATATTTCTACTTTCGGTATGCGATGTTTGCAAACTGGTGCAGACCGGTTCAGAAAGACGGAGAAGAAAATTGTCACCATGCAGAAGTTAATAAAATAAATTCGATCCAAATATTAAAGACAATACAATACGACCACTTCTAGATCTTATCTTGTCGTTAATCAAATATGAAACACCTTCATAATCGACATAGTATGCGATATGTCAAAGAAAATGTTTGGGATGAAATCTATAATGAATAATAAATGCCCAATCACGGCTTTGTTTACCAAAATTAATTAGCATAACCGGCGGGAAAAAAAATCATATGACTTAATAATTGCGATTTCATTGGAAGAAATGAGAAATTAGGTCAATGACGTTAACGATCCGACGACCCCGATCAAGAGTAGACCCCGATATTTACATTCAACGCTGTTTACCGATTTCAAATTCTCAGTAGGGAACCATGATTAACATTGCGCAATTATCAAAATGGCGGCTATGTTGTGAATAATGCCGTAACACATGAAACAAATTTAACGTGTTACATGTGTTTTTGACAATATTTTATGATTTAACCCTTTCCCTCATACAACAATTCTGCAGCAGACGACTTTGAACATATTTTGTCAAAAAATAAAAAATATAATGGATAACCTATGACTAAGTGGAAAACATTGTGGTAAAAGGAGATATTGCTTGTTTTGATCAATTTCTTCTGTTGTCACTATGTTTTCAAAAAGCTGTCTGCTGCAGAGACGTCAGAGAGCGTCTATATGAGGGAAAGGGTTAATAACTTCATTGAACCTGATAAATTTGACTTTTGGTTAATAAAATTGAATCTTATTTAATATGTCGTTCTTTGTAAAACTGACACTCGTATCGTATGCCCTGTTTCGGTGAGGGACCTAAATCGGTGACCTCCAATTTGAAGAGTTTATACTACATCATTTGATTTTTTGGTCTCAAGTTTAAACATTTCTGTCACTAGCTTTTAAATCTTTTGTAAATATGGATAAATTACATACATTTTATGCAGAATATTTCAAATAACCTAGTGAAAAGTAATCTTGAAAATCTTTAGTACCAATTTTCTCCTATCTGTTAAGCTCTACCAAAAAGTATTTTTTCCAAATTTCATTTTTATTTAACTGAATGCTGCACTTCAGTCATGTTATTTGAAATGGTCATTAACCTTAAATCATGTACATGGTGTGCTCTTAATATTATGTTTGTACAGAAGTAGAAAACAAAAATAATCATAAAACACTCATTGGCATCCGCGATATTTCGGGCTACCAGCTTCCAAATCTGGTAGCCCAGTGGGCTACCAAACAATTCTGAAATTTGTCGGACACTGATGAGCAAGTAAAGGTTAAAGCTACTCATATAGATAAGACGGAAGACACTTATGTTAAGAATGAAGAGAGTGTAAGCCCCGGTAAAAACACATCAGAGAAGAAGAAGAAGAAGAAGAAGAAAAAAAAGAAACACCTAAGTCGTGGAAATAATTTACCATCCAAAATAAAGAAAAAACAGCGCAACACAAATGAAGAAGAAGAAATATATGCAGAAACATATAATGGTGAAGAAGAAGTTCACGTTCCTTTCTATAGTGAAGACAATTATGACCTTATGAGAGACACTGAAACAGACAATGAATTAAATGGAAATTTCCTATTTCAACTGAATGAAACGGAATGGAAAACAATTAAACCCGCTATGAAACAGAATGTTGGGATAAGGACACGGATAGTTCGAAGGTTACAGAACAATTGGACTGACCTTTTTGCAGATAATGCATCTGTGACACACCCTGGATGTGTTATTGCATTCAAAACTCATCATTGTAAATTACCAACAAGTCGGAGATTATCTGGTGCATTCGTTACAGCAACAGCATTATGTAAAGGACCGAATTGTTGTGGAAAGTTTATTTTTACAATAGAAAGTGAATACACTAACGAAAATAAGATCGATGTTCACTATTCGGTAACTGGACATATCGAACACGACCCTGACGAAGTGAACAGAAGACATTTAAGTGGACTAAAGAGAAATCAAATTGGACGGAATTGTCAAAGAACAACAACGACGTCGACATATTACAACCAATTATTACAGGGCATGGAAGAACAAATGAACCAAGGAAATTATACCACTGTACCAAACCCTACAGTGTTACGACAGTCTGTTTCGGAAATTGTAAAAAAAGAATACCTCCATCAAAACATAATAGCAGAACTCCAGATGTTAAAAGAAACTTACGAAAAGGAAAAAGACCCGTACATTAGAGACATTGGATTTGATCCATTTACCTTAATCTTATTTTCTGAAAAACAGTTGAAGAAAATAAAAACATTATCGGCACAAAAGAATTTGAACGTCTACATTGATGCCACAGGCTCTATTATATCCCGAATAACAGGTCAAAAGCAACCGTACCTTTATTCAATAGTTATAAAGCCAGACTCAAACTTACCTGGAGTGTCGGTTGCAGATATGATAACAACACAGCATTCTATTCCAAGAATAGAACTGTTTTTGAATACCGTCAAAAGATCTGCGAGTTTAACAGGAGCGAACGTTAGAATACAGAAAGTGGAAACCGACTACAGCTTTGCCTTAATACAAGCATGTTTGAGGTCGTTCAATAACCTCAATGTAAAATCATATCTCAGAAAATCTTTTGAACTGATCAATTCCAATGAAATGGATGGCAATCTAACTGTCCATCATCTGTGTTCTACACACATTCTCCAGGATTTCATAAGACAATTGAAAAAGATGAAATCGCCCTTGAAAAAAAAAGGCCGGGAATTATTACTGAAATCTTTTGCATTGTTACAAAATGCCTCAACTTTGCAAGAGGCAGTGACTATCTATACTGACATATGCCATGTATTTTTGTCGGAATATGCGAATTCACATATGAAATGTTCATTGGCCAGTCTAAACGACAAATTCGAACAAAAAGAAAACATAATGGAAACGGAAGAAGAAGAGGACGAATTAGACTGGAAGGAAGAGCTGGAAGAGGAAGATCCCGATCATCGTAAAACTATCCGAGAGGCGTCTCCCTTCACAACAATCTTCCAGAAGGTTACAAGAAAGACCGAATCTCAACAATCAACATGTGAAACAGATGAACGAAATGAGTTCACTTTTCCCGAAGCAGTGCACTGTCTTCTTGATAAATTTATGCACTTACTGCCATTATGGACAGGCATAATGCTGCATAAATTGATACAAAATGACCAATCATCAATGACAAGAGACTCTAACTCACCAGTTGAAGATTGGTTTAAAGTTATAAAGCATGACATCGGCCTTAAATCGAGATCGAGACCTTCAAAACTTGTGATAAATTTAAAAGAACTAGTCAATGGCAGGCTGTTAGAGTCACAATTCCCAAATGCCAGAAAATCAAAAACATCCCGAAAAAGAAAAGTACACGTTGAACAAATCGATACCCAGGAGGAAATATGGTCTAAACGTGCACCGAAAACAAAGGCAAAGTACATGCCGAAACCAAAGACAACACATAACCCTTCCCAAGATAAACTACTTCCACGCGTTATGAGTTGGGGAGGGAAGCTGGAAGGTTACGAACTTGCAAACACATGCACAATAGACAATGGACTAACAATACTCCATATGTATTATACTCAAAACAAAAAATTTGCAGAACATCTACATGAGCAAAGAGATGAAATATGGACAACTTTACTGACAGTTTTTGAAATGATGAAGGACTGTCTATTCACTGAAGCAAAAATGACATGGGTAAATTATACTCGAAAACACGTCGCCCTATCATCAGTTACAAACCTGTATGGTGATGAAGCCGACGCTTTCTTCTCATATATTGACAGATCATGGACTTCATCTACCACATCGCAGTGTAATCTCTACTGCCCGGAACCAGTAATTGAGACAAGGGAAACTTCCTGTATAGCAACCAGGTATGAAACAAGTTTGATCATATTCGGTGATTTTTAAAAAATACTTACTCTAATATTTACATACAAGGTATTTTCCCAAATGCGACAATTCCTTTCATGCGACTTTCATAACATCTAGGCAAAACACAGAAAATGTCTATAAATGAAGATATATTTAACGAACAAAGTTAAAAACATTGTGAGAAAATGAGAAATTGCTCAATTATGTGCAATTTCTTCTTTTGTCACAATGTTTTCAAAAATCGTAGATGCTTTCGAGACACCAGCATGCGTCTATATGTGGGAACGGGTTTGAAACCTAAAACCGGTCCAATACATGTTAGATTTAAAATTCATTAGATGACCGCAAAAATTAACGTGTTTTAACTTTTCATAACTTTTGTATTTTACTATTTAGTATAACATTCAACGTATTATCTCATGTTGAAGGTGAAACAATAATCAAATCAAATTCAAATTGCATTATGTTTTCAAACGAACCAAATCGCCGCGAATACGTCTCATCGACGCTATTTCTTCTTTCCGGTCTTTTTTCCAATCAAAGTTATTTCCTCTTTTTATTCAGTGCGTCGGATGCGTTCAGCAGCCTACAAGAGCTGATCGATAATTGGATGAATGATACAGCTCCATGCCATAGCAGATTTTCACTTGAGGAAGATGAGTATGTACTTTACGTCTTTTATCAATGTTAACGATGCTGTGTTATTTGATATCGACTGATTAAAATAGAACATAATTTTTCATAATGACTGAAAAGAGATAATTTAACGATGATAGGGTTGTTTCACGTGTAATTATGTCTTAACCTACTATATTTAGCTCCGTGGTCTCGGTATGTAGTTTCAAATCCCAGTTACGGTCTCAAAACTATATATTCAGCGTATGTGCTTTGTTGAAAGCCTAAACAAATACATCGGTATTACACTGTCTCTTCCTAAACGCCCCTAGCCCTGAGCACCCGGTGTGAAATAGCCGAGTGCTAAACCGATGTCGAACAAATAACGCAATGCATCATTAGACATCAGCAAATATCTCAACACTTCTCAGTTGACTGCTAGTACAAAGTTAATGAGAAAACAATTAAGATAATCACGAAGTTATAATGCTCTACGGTATACCACTTTATATAATAAATAAAGTTAAAATTACATACTTTATTGATGCGAAATAAGTACGGTAGTTAGATACTGACATAGGGGCCTTATTGTGATACATTACATTGGTTTGATATGAGAAAACTGAGATGTTTGGATTTATATGCATGCTTTATTCCTTTTCCACATATAGACGCTTTCTGTCGCCTCTGAAGCAGCGAATTCTAAAAACATTGTGACAAAAGAATAAATTGCTCAAAACGAGCATTTCCCCTTTTGACCAAATATATACTCTGCATTACGTGTCAGTTGGAATGTCCGGGTCAACTACGAAGGACATCCTTACTGACATGTTTAGTTCTGTGTTTGCGTGTTTATGGTATGTTTGTATGTTTTATATGCATGCGTATACTCTGCATTACGTGTCATTAGGACTGTCCGTGTCAACTACGAATGGGTTAACATAGTATATTGATGCATATTACCGTCATGACAATGTTTTTTATTTTTAAGTTTCAGAGGCCATTCCTGTGCTGGCCCAAGGACAATTAAACGAGTTATACATCACTATGCACCGGTCTTGATTCTTCGGCTGTACGAACATTGCCTGTATAAACGAATTACAACTGATCAAGTTGTAAACTCCAGACAAATACAGATTGGAAATCGACATTATGCACTGGCTGGCATTACCTTACACCGAAATCTTCATTACTGTGCCATGTTATTTTATATGGGCAACATATATTGGTACGACGGATTGAGGGGTAAACTTGAGGATATACCAGACGACATTGACTCCTGGTTTCCATCCCATGCCGTTCTTTGTCAGCAATAGACACGATTCTAAAAAGTGAATTTTATTTCAAAATCAACGTCTACATAATACAAAAACAGTTTGCCATAGATTACACTTTGACGTTTTAATCGGCGTAGTCCACCTCTAGAAAACATGTGATTTTATTTCTTCAAAATGTTGATAAGTCTTTTAGTTATCCCAAAATAGTTCCTTGACATTAGTGCTTTGGTTGTGACTGTTTACATTTTATGTTTTTCTGTAAGCTTATGTTATATGTGTATGCAATATTAATCACGCAGCTTACAGTATCTTTATATGATAATATTAATATTTATTTATCTTAGTATCATTGAGGAAAATAACATATTTTAGCGTTTTCTAAACGGCTGATGATAACAACAAAATAAGAAAATGATTCAATTCCACCTTACGTAGCGCTCAGTAATACTGAAAGTATTTATCATCTTTTCCCTAATGCTGATGACATCTGATTCATCTCTTAACAAGTCTTGTCATTCAAAGCGGTAACTATTTATGTCAACCTAGTCATTTACTTAAATAATTTCCACAATTTATGTTTTACATAATATTGGGGAACTAATGAAGAAATATGCTTTTAAGTCTTGAGATCTATTTATATCAAAAGATATTACTATACATAGTACACTTAAACAAACACTTAGAAATCTGATTACATCATCTTCAGTAGTCGTTTTATATGCTTATATGATTTTTATATGTTTTATATACATTTATCATTTTACAAAAATTAGTCGACATACAGTCACTTTAACACTCATACATTTAGTCATGCATATACATATACTATATTTGATCCGTCCCTGGTAAAAGAGCATGTGACTTTGTAATATATCTTGATAACAATTTGAGAAAAGGATATTTTCTCTCCAAGAGTGACTCTTACTGTTCCCAGATTGTTTTCATGGATATCACAGCACTTATATGGGTATATAATTTTTGATATATACATGTATATGTGTCCATATGCAGACGTATGCTTTGCATTGTATGTCTGTGTCAACTACGAAGGACATCCTTACTGACATGTTTTGTTCTGTGTTTGCGTGTGTATGGTATGTATATATGTTTTATAAGCATGCGTATACTCTGCATTACGTGTCAGTGGGAATGTCCGGGTCAACTACGAAGGACATCCTTACTGACATGTTTTGTTCTGTGTTTGCGTGTGTATGGTATGTATATATGTTTTATAAGCATGCGTATACTCTGCATTACGTGTCAGTGGGAATGTCCGGGTCAACTACGAAGGACATCCTTACTGACATGTTTTGTTCTGTGTTTGCGTGTGTATGGTATGTATATATGTTTTATAAGCATGCGTATACTCTGCATTACGTGTCAGTGGGAATGTCAGGGTCAACTACGAAGGACATCCTTACTGACATGTTTTGTTCTGTGTTTGCGTGTGTAAGGTATGTTTATATGTTTCATATGCATGCGTATACTCTGCATTACATGTCAGTGGGAATGTCCGGGTCAACTACGAAGGACATCCTTACTGACATGTTTTGTTCTGTGTTTGCGTATACATGTATATGGTATGTATATATGTTTCGTCATGCATGCGTATACTCTGCATTACGTGTCAGTGGGAATGTCCGGGTCAACTACGAAGGACATCCTTACCGACATGTTTTGTTCTGTGTTTGCGTGTATATGGTATGTATATATGTTTTATAAGCATGCGTATACTCTGCATTACGTGTCAGTGGGAATGTCCGGGTCAACTACGAAGGACATCCTTACTGACATGTTTTGTTCTGTGTTTGCGTGTGTATGGTATGTATATATGTTTTATAAGCATGCGTATACTCTGCATTACGTGTCAGTGGGAATGTCCGGGTCAACTACGAAGGACATCCTTACTGACATGTTTTGTTCTGTGTTTGCGTGTATATGGTATGTATATATGTTTTATAAGCATGCGTATACTCTGCATTACGTGTCAGTGGGAATGTCCGGGTCAACTACGAAGGACATCCTTACTGACATGTTTTGTTCTGTGTTTGCGTGTGTATGGTATGTATATATGTTTTATAAGCATGCGTATACTCTGCATTGCGTGTCAGTGGGAATGTCCGGGTCAACTACGAAGGATATCCTTACTGACATGTTTTGTTCTGTGTATGCGTGTATATAGGATGTATATATGTTTTATTTGCATGCGTATACTCTGCATTACGTGTCAGTCTGAATGTCCGGGTCAACTACGAAGGACATCCTAACTGACATGTTTTGTTCTGTGTTTGCGTGTATATGGTATGTATATATGTTTTATAAGCATGCGTATACTCTGCATTACGTGTCAGTGGGAATGTCCGTGTCAACTACGAAGGACATCCTTACTGACATTTGTATATGCATGCGTATACTCTGCATTACGTGTCAGTGGGAATGTCCGGATCAATTACGAAGGACATCCTTACTGACATGTTTTGTTCTGTGTTTGCGTATACATGTATATGGTATGTATATATGTTTCGTAATGCATGCGTATACTCTGCATTACGTGTCAGTGGGAATGTCCGGGTCAACTACGAAGGACATCCTTACCGACATGTTTTGTTCTGTGTTTGCGTGTATATGGTATGTATATATGTTTTATAAGCATGCGTATACTCTGCATTACGTGTCAGTGGGAATGTCCGGGTCAACTACGAAGGACATCCTTACTGACATGTTTTGTTCTGTGTTTGCGTGTGTATGGTATGTATATATGTTTTATAAGCATGCGTATACTCTGCATTACGTGTCAGTGGGAATGTCCGGGTCAACTACGAAGGACATCCTTACTGACATGTTTTGTTCTGTGTTTGCGTGTGTAAGGTATGTTTATATGTTTCATATGCATGCGTATACTCTGCATTACATGTCAGTGGGAATGTCCGGGTCAACTACGAAGGACATCCTTACTGACATGTTTTGTTCTGTGTTTGCGTATACATGTATATGGTATGTATATATGTTTCGTAATGCATGCGTATACTCTGCATTACGTGTCAGTGGGAATGTCCGGGTCAACTACGAAGGACATCCTTACCGACATGTTTTGTTCTGTGTTTGCGTGTATATGGTATGTATATATGTTTTATAAGCATGCGTATACTCTGCATTACGTGTCAGTGGGAATGTCCGGGTCAACTACGAAGGACATCCTTACTGACATGTTTTGTTCTGTGTTTGCGTGTGTATGGTATGTATATATGTTTTATAAGCATGCGTATACTCTGCATTACGTGTCAGTGGGAATGTCCGGGTCAACTACGAAGGACATCCTTACTGACATGTTTTGTTCTGTGTTTGCGTGTGTAAGGTATGTTTATATGTTTCATATGCATGCGTATACTCTGCATTACATGTCAGTGGGAATGTCCGGGTCAACTACGAAGGACATCCTTACTGACATGTTTTGTTCTGTGTTTGCGTATACATGTATATGGTATGTATATATGTTTTATAAGCATGCGTATACTCTGCATTACGTGTCAGTGGGAATGTCCGGGTCAACTACGAAGGACATCCTTACTGACATGTTTTGTTCTGTGTTTGCGTGTGTAAGGTATGTTTATATGTTTCATATGCATGCGTATACTCTGCATTACATGTCAGTGGGAATGTCCGGGTCAACTACGAAGGACATCCTTACTGACATGTTTTGTTCTGTGTTTGCGTGTATATGGGATGTATATATGTTTTATATGCATGCGTATACTCTGCATTACGTGTCAGTCTGAATGTCCGGGTCAACTACGAAGGACATCCTTACTGACATGTTTTGTTCTGTGTTTGCGTGTATATGGTATGTATATATGTTTTATAAGCATGCGTATACTCTGCATTACGTGTCAGTGGGAATGTCCGGGTCAACTACGAAGGACATCCTTACTGACATGTTTTGTTCTGTGTTTGCGTGTATATGTTATGTATATATGTTTTATAAGCATGCGTATACTCTGCATTACGTGTCAGTGGGAATGTCCGGGTCAACTGCGTAGGACATCCTTACTGACATGTTTTGTTCTGTGTTTGGGTGTGTATTGTATGTATATATGTTTTATAAGCATGCGTATACTCTGTATTACGTGTCAGTGGGAATGTCCGGGTCAACTGCGTAGGACATCCTTACTGACATGTTTTGTTCTGTGTTTGCGTGTGTATTGTATGTATACATGTTTTATAAGCATGCGTATACTCTGCATTACGTGTCAGTGGGAATGTCCGGGTGCGTAGGACATCCTGACATGTTCTGTTCTGTGTTTGCGTGTGTAAGGTATGTATATATGTTTTATACGCATTAAAACATTAAGTTTTATGACGTTCTACGATAAAGCTGAGGTATGTAAAACATCGAAGGCTTGCGATTAAATTTGGGGCCGGTCATGTTATGCATCATTCAGGCTTAACAAAAGGGATAACAATTGAATGCACAACTGACTTGAATAGTTGAACCTAAAACTGCTAATTCGAAATGATTACGTCAAAAGATTTTATAATAATGTATTTTCCCAACTGAAAAAACTATTACGTGAAATAAACATGATTATATATTTTTAATTTTTATTTCATTTACTCATGGATCTATTTAATTGAACTTCAGTTTTAACTGTTTGTACTTTGATTTTCTGATGAAACAAGAGTTTTGGTGCTGATAATTATCTGTCATAGTATCACCATTATTGAAAGAAACGCACTTACGCACTTACGCACGCACGCACATACAATCACACACACTCACTCACACACACACACACACACACACACACACACACACACATTTGCTCTCAGGGTTGCGGTGTCATTACTAGCTGTGTCATAATAAATGGACCATAAACGGTAACTTGCCAATGAAAGGCCGTGATGCGAGGAGTGTTCAAAAAGTTCGCTTAACCCTTTCCAACACACAACAAATCTGCAGCAGACACCTTTCAAAAAGAAACGTACATATGAAGAAAAGGGTTCGGTGCTCCCATTTAGGTATCTTTTAAATCATTACAGTAGAATTGTGCTACATATAATGTAGATTGCGATATTTCCTATTTAATCAGTAATTTTCGGTTCTATGTTCAGCGTTGATATAACTGTAAAGGCGATCGACAGGGAGGAATAATGTCGAGCTGGAGTTACCTCCTCTTCATAAAAGAAGTCTTAAATCAACTGGAAACTATTCACAGTTTAACTGTTGGAACTATCAAGTGTGACAACACAACACTAGCAGACGATTTAGTTCTTCTTTGTCCAAATCTTAATGCACTTGAAAATCAGCTACAAATTGTATGTACTTACGCAAACACTTGGAGATGCTGCTTTAATACAGCATAGTGTAAATTTATAGTTTTTGGTAAACAAAACACAACAGTTAACTCCGCCAAACTTGGAAGTTATAGTATAGAGAAATGCGACGAAATTGACACATATGGAACGCCTTTACTGTATTGGTATGTTGTATTGTATCATACGCAGTACATTTTCTTGTATACGAGTCATATATTTCAATTGACATGGTATGGTACAGACCCAGATCAACCAATTCGCAATGATTTTAAAGTGGTTGAGCTAAGACCTACGACCAAGATCAACCAATTCGCAATGTTTTTCTACCTACGACCCAGCACAACCAATTCGCAATGTTTTTAAAGTGGTTGAGCTACGATCTACGACCCAGCTCAACCAATTCGCAATGTTTTTAAAGTGGTTGAGCTACGATCTACGACCCAGCTCAACCAATTCTCAATGTTTTTAAAGTGGTTGAGCTACGACCTACGACCCAGCACAACCAATTCGCAATGTTTTTAAAATGGTTGAGCTACGATCTACGACCCAGCACAACCAATTCTGAATGTTTTTGTAGTGGTTGAGCTACGATCTACGACCCAGCACAACCAATTCGCAATGTTTTTAAAATGGTTGAGCTACGATCTACGACCCAGCTCAACCAATTCTGAATGTTTTTGTAGTGGTTGAGCTACGATCTACGACCCAGCACAACCAATTCTGAATGTTTTTAAAGTGGTTGAGCTACGACCTACGACCCAGCACAACCAATTCGCAATGTTTTTAAAATGGTTGAGCTACGATCTACGACCCAGCACAACCAATCTGAATGTTTTTGTAGTGGTTGAGCTACGATCTACGACCCAGCACAACCAATTCGCAATGTTTTTTAAATGGTTGAGCTACGATCTACGACCCAGCACAACCAATTCGCAATGTTTTTAAAATGGTTGAGCTACGATCTACGACCCAGCACAACCAATTCGCAATGTTTTTAAGTGGTTGAGCTACGATCTACGACCCAGCACAACCAATTCTGAATGTTTTTAAAGTGGTTGAGCTACGACCTACAACCCAGCACAACCAATTCGCAATGTTTTTAAAATGGTTGAGCTACGATCTACGACCCAGCACAACCAATTCTGAATGTTTTTGTAGTGGTTGAGCTACGATCTACGACCCAGCACAACCAATTCTGAATTTTTTTAAAGTGGTTGAGCTACGACCTACGACCCAGCACAACCAATTCGCAATGTTTTTAAAATGGTTGAGCTACGATCTACGACCCAGCACAACCAATGCTGAATGTTTTTGTAGTGGTTGAGCTACGATCTACGACCCAGCACAACCAATTCGCAATGTTTTTTAAATGGTTGAGCTACGATCTACGACCCAGCACAACCAATTCGCAATGTTTTTAAAATGGTTGAGCTACGATCTACGACCCAGCACAACCAATTCGCAATGTTTTTAAGTGGTTGAGCTACGATCTACGACCCAGCACAACCAATTCTGAATGTTTTTAAAGTGGTTGAGCTACGACCTACAACCCAGCACAACCAATTCGCAATGTTTTTAAAATGGTTGAGCTACGATCTACGACCCAGCACAACCAATTCTGAATGTTTTTGTGGTGGTTGAGCTACGATCTACGACCCAGCACAACCAATTCTGAATTTTTTTAAAGTGGTTGAGCTACGACCTACGACCCAGCACAACCAATTCGCAATGTTTTTAAAATGGTTGAGCTACGATCTACGACCCAGCACAACCAATTCTGAATGTTTTTGTAGTGGTTGAGCTACGATCTACGACCCAGCACAACCAATTCGCAATGTTTTTTAAATGGTTGAGCTACGATCTACGACCCAGCACAACCAATTCGCAATGTTTTTAAAATGGTTGAGCTACGATCTACGACCCAGCACAACCAATTCGCAATGTTTTTAAGTGGTTGAGCTACGATCTACGACCCAGCACAACCAATTCTGAATGTTTTTAAAGTGGTTGAGCTACGACCTACAACCCAGCACAACCAATTCGCAATGTTTTTAAAATGGTTGAGCTACGATCTACGACCCAGCACAACCAATTCTGAATGTTTTTAAAGTGGTTGAGCTACGACCTACGACCCAGCACAACCAATTCGCAATGTTTTTAAAATGGTTGAGCTACGATCTACGACCCAGCACAACCAATCTGAATGTTTTTGTAGTGGTTGAGCTACGATCTACGACCCAGCACAACCAATTCGCAATGTTTTTTAAATGGTTGAGCTACGATCTACGACCCAGCACAACCAATTCGCAATGTTTTTAAAATGGTTGAGCTACGATCTACGACCCAGCACAACCAATTCGCAATGTTTTTAAGTGGTTGAGCTACGATCTACGACCCAGCACAACCAATTCTGAATGTTTTTAAAGTGGTTGAGCTACGACCTACAACCCAGCACAACCAATTCGCAATGTTTTTAAAATGGTTGAGCTACGATCTACGACCCAGAACAACCAATTCTGAATGTTTTTGTAGTGGTTGAGCTACGATCTACGACCCAGCACAACCAATTCGCAATGTTTTTAAAGTGGTTGAGCTACGATCTACGACCCAGCACAACCAATTCGCATTTTTTTTTAAATGGTTGAGCTACGATCTACGACCCAGCACAACCAATTCTGAATGTTTTTGTAGTGGTTGAGCTACGATCTACGACCCAGCACAACCAATTCGCAATGTTTTTTAAATGGTTGAGCTACGATCTACGACCCAGCACAACCAATTCGCAATGTTTTTAAAATGGTTGAGCTACGATCTACGACCCAGCACAACCAATTCGCAATGTTTTTAAGTGGTTGAGCTACGATCTACGACACAGCACAACCAATTCTGAATGTTTTTAAAGTGGTTGAGCTACGACCTACAACCCAGCACAACCAATTCGCAATGTTTTTAAAATGGTTGAGCTACGATCTACGACCCAGCACAACCAATTCTGAATGTTTTTGTAGTGGTTGAGCTACGATCTACGACCCAGCACAACCAATTCTGAATGTTTTTAAAGTGGTTGAGCTACGATCTACGACCCAGCACAACCAATTCGCAATTTTTTTTAAATGGTTGAGCTACGATCTACGACCCAGCACAACCAATTCTGAATGTTTTTGTAGTGGTTGAGCTACGATCTACGACCCAGCACAACCAATTCGCAATGTTTTTTAAATGGTTGAGCTACGATCTACGACCCAGCACAACCAATTCGCAATGTTTTTAAAATGGTTGAGCTACGATCTACGACCCAGCACAACCAATTCGCAATGTTTTTAAGTGGTTGAGCTACGATCTACGACCCAGCACAACCAATTCTGAATGTTTTTAAAGTGGTTGAGCTACGACCTACAACCCAGCACAACCAATTCGCAATGTTTTTAAAATGGTTGAGCTACGATCTACGACCCAGCACAACCAATTCTGAATGTTTTTGTAGTGGTTGAGCTACGATCTACGACCCAGCACAACCAATTCTGAATGTTTTTAAAGTGGTTGAGCTACGACCTACGACCCAGCACAACCAATTCGCAATGTTTTTAAAATGGTTGAGCTACGATCTACGACCCAGCACAACCAATCTGAATATTTTTGTCGTGGTTGAGCTACGATCTACGACCCAGCACAACCAATTCGCAATGTTTTTTAAATGGTTGAGCTACGATCTACGACCCAGCACAACCAATTCGCATTGTTTTTAAAATGGTTGAGCTACGATCTACGACCCAGCACAACCAATTCGCAATGTTTTTAAGTGGTTGAGCTACGATCTACGACCCAGCACAACCAATTCTGAATGTTTTTAAAGTGGTTGAGCTACGACCTACAACCCAGCACAACCAATTCGCAATGTTTTTAAAATGGTTGAGCTACGATCTACGACCCAGCACAACCAATTCTGAATGTTTTTGTAGTGGTTGAGCTACGATCTACGACCCAGCACAACCAATTCGCAATGTTTTTTAAATGGTTGAGCTACGATCTACGACCCAGCACAACCAATTCGCAATGTTTTTAAAATGGTTGAGCTACGATCTACGACCCAGCACAACCAATTCGCAATGTTTTTAAGTGGTTGAGCTACGATCTACGACCCAGCACAACCAATTCTGAATGTTTTTAAAGTGGTTGAGCTACGACCTACAACCCAGCACAACCAATTCGCAATGTTTTTAAAATGGTTGAGCTACGATCTACGACCCAGCACAACCAATTCTGAATGTTTTTGTAGTGGTTGAGCTACGATCTACGACCCAGCACAACCAATTCTGAATGTTTTTAAAGTGGTTGAGCTACGACCTACGACCCAGCACAACCAATTCGCAATGTTTTTAAAATGGTTGAGCTACGATCTACGACCCAGCACAACCAATCTGAATGTTTTTGTAGTGGTTGAGCTACGATCTACGACCCAGCACAACCAATTCGCAATGTTTTTTAAATGGTTGAGCTACGATCTACGACCCAGCACAACCAATTCGCAATGTTTTTAAAATGGTTGAGCTACGATCTACGACCCAGCACAACCAATTCGCAATGTTTTTAAGTGGTTGAGCTACGATCTACGACCCAGCACAACCAATTCTGAATGTTTTTAAAGTGGTTGAGCTACGACCTACAACCCAGCACAACCAATTCGCAATGTTTTTAAAATGGTTGAGCTACGATCTACGACCCAGCACAACCAATTCTGAATGTTTTTGTAGTGGTTGAGCTACGATTTACGACCCAGCACAACCAATTCTGAATGTTTTTAAAGTGGTTGAGCTACGACCTACGACCCAGCACAACCAATTCGCAATGTTTTTAAAATGGTTGAGCTACGATCTACGACCCAGCACAACCAATCTGAATGTTTTTGTAGTGGTTGAGCTACGATCTACGACCCAGCACAACCAATTCGCAATGTTTTTTAAATGGTTGAGCTACGATCTACGACCCAGCACAACCAATTCGCAATGTTTTTAAAATGGTTGAGCTACGATCTACGACCCAGCACAACCAATTCGCAATGTTTTTAAGTGGTTGAGCTACGATCTACGACCCAGCACAACCAATTCTGAATGTTTTTAAAGTGGTTGAGCTACGACCTACAACCCAGCACAACCAATTCGCAATG
>JASEVX010000003.1:110562628-110588803 GCA_031761405.1 Serripes groenlandicus
TGTTGCACAAATGCTTAAATGTATCGTTTGTATATTTTCTTTGTTTTATAGTTATATTTGATATATATTTACCTGATCATACGCAACAGGAAATGTAACTGTGAATCGGAAATGAGATTTTCGAAATATTCTTTCATTTTCGCATGCCTTTTAAGACACAATTCTACCAATAATGAATAAATAAAAAGTTGAAATGGGAATATGTTAAAGCAAACTAAGAAGTTAAAACAAAACACATGGCGTGTAGATGATCACCTGAAGAATATCATACTTTTAGCTCAAATGGCTAATTTTTTACTCTTGATACTCTTTAAGCCAACCACCTTTTGTTGGATACATCATTTGTTATCAAATCTTTCAAAAATTATGTATCGACCCCGATCAGCCTGCGCACAATTCCGCACATGCTTTTCCGGGCCGACATATTCCGTATCAGGGGGATAGAGGTATAGAGTAATGATTCCTTAAACAGAAAATCTGGCATGCTTAGGCTGATCCTGGTCCACCATGTTGGTTTTCCCGTCTATATATGAAAAAACAAAACAAAACTTCTAAAGAATTGTTGATGAAATGGGCTATGGGCGTTTGTCAAAACTTAATTCACATATCTCGAGTTTACGATGATTTACCATTATGAGGTTTTCTGCAAGGGCATGATCTTTTATACAGAGATTCCATTTTCTTTCTTGTTTTCATTTATTTATCTTTTCCTGGCGACAATAACACAAAAACGCTGTTTATCCTTGAACGAAACTAAATGAATTGAAATCATATAAAAACCGCCAATGGACTTTTACAACATTTGGTTCTCGACTATGTATCCTTTACTTAAAGCGATGTGTATATAATTGTCTGCGTTGATTGAAGAAACACATTGGCAATTTAAAGTAAGAAACCAACAGGAATTGACCAAGTGGAGTCAAAAGGCATTCGTATTGGCGAAAGAATAAAGTTTATCTATAAATTTACCTTTACCGAATGCTTTAGACGCATACGCTACAGACGTTTACTATGACAAAGAAGAGTATTCTAAAATTGAATAAGTTCTCCGTTGCCATCATTTTTATGAATTATAAAAAAAGTATCTTGATATATTACTTTTTACAGAATATATCTTAATGAGGAAGAGGTCGATGCTGTAGTTATCGTAAACGGTTAAACAACATTTCATCAACGACAATAACAATTAAATATAAATTAACTCATGGCATTTAAATGCACTCGTCTAAATACAATAAAAGACAAGTCCAGGTTTGACATTTTTCAGTATATGTACCACAACAGCGGTTTATTATTTCCATCCATGTTATTGCCAATAACATCACCACTGTATTATTACCAGTAGACGAAACGGCATCACATTTGATAAAACTCTTAACTGTTTTCAGAGAATTAAATGCATACTTTTATTATGTCTTCAAGAAATAAGCAGCTTAAACACTTTAATGAGTTAAATTATATGTTTCCTGTTGGGTCTTTTGTATTTATTGCCAAATAAAATGCATTTCCGCAAGGTTTGAATACATATGATTTAAGCCACTTAAATGTGGAGTTTTCTGTGATTGACTCGTAGTGATTTTCTTAGTCTTTATATGTTCCCATCGATGTTTAAAAGTTGAAGTGAATTTGTGCGAAGGTTCTTGGACCTACGAATGACGACACTACAATTGAGAAAGCCAACATCAAAGTATTCAGTTGAAGCTAATTGTTCTAATTTCCTGACATCTTTGACACAAAGCATAACAATTTCATCTGTTACGATACATCTTGAAGGTACTGCAATATTGACATGAGTAATTACGTCGCATCATGTGAATTTTGGTCCTTCCTGTTTTCCATGTTGGCAAATTGAAATTAGGGTTATTAGTAATGAACCAGTGGATTACAATTAATTGTTTATGTTGTCATATATTACATGTATGGATCTATTAAAGATAGAAGAAAAGTCAAGGGTCAGATGAGATCTGGGCTCCATATTGTACATATAATGGAGTAGGCACTGTTCACGTTTCAACTAGGCTCATTTACGATGATGCGGCTCAATTCTAGTATATATCCATCGATCCATCGACTTCTTGTTTTTCATTACGAAAGTGTATTAATATTTTCCCCTAGAGCAAACGACCCTTGACGCATCTACAGCAGAACGTTCTTTAAAACGCGCGAGAATTTCTTTCCCTCTCTTCTTTTCTATCGCTGTCTGTTCTGTCTGTTCTTTATTATTTCTCGAATTATCTCTTTCTCTCGCTCTCTCTATCTCTATCTCTCTCTCTCTCTCTCTCTCTCTCTCTCTCTCTCTTCTCGCTCTCTCTCTTTCTCTCTCTCTCTCTCTCGTCTCTCTCTCTCTTCTCCTCTCTCTCTCTCTCTCTCTCATCATCTCTCTCTCTCTCTCTCTCTCTCTCTTCTCTCCTCTCCCTCTCCTCTCTCTCTCTCTCTCTCTCTCTCAACACTCTCGCTCGCTCTTCTCTCTCTCTCTCTCTCTCTCTCTGCTCTCTCTCTCTCTCTCTCTGTCCTCGCTTTCTCTCTAGTATATATATATATATATCTCTGTCTCGCTCTCTCTGTCTCTACTCTCTCTCTCTGTCTATGTCTGTCTCTCTCTCTGTCTCTCTGTCTGTATGTTTGTCTGTCTCTCTCTGTTCTCTCTCCCTGTGTCTGTCTCTCTCTCTCTCTCTCTCTCTCTCTCTCTCCTCTCTCTCTCACTCTCTTATTCTCTCTCCTCTCTCTCTCCTCTCTCTCGCTCGCTCCCTTTCGCTCTATCTCTCTCCTCTCGCTCTCGTCTCTCTCTGCTCTGTCTCCATATATATATATAGTATATATATATAATAGTAATATATATAGCTCTCTCTCTTTCTCTCTCTCTCTCTCCTCTCTCTCTCACTATCTTTCTCTATCTCTATCTCTCTCTCTCTCTCTCATTCTCTCTCTATGTGTGTCTGTCTGTTTGCATCTCTCTCTCTCTCCCTCTCTCTCTTCTCTCTCTCTCTCTCTCTCATCTTTTTTTTTTTCTCTCTCTCATCTTTCTCTCTCTCTCTCTCTGCTCTGCCTATATGTATGTATTTATCTGTCTTTGTCTCAGTCTCTGTCTGTCATTGTCTCTGTCTCTCTCGCTATCCTTTCTCTCTCTGTATGTCTGTTTGTCTCTCTCTATCTCTCTTTATATCTCTCTATCTCTCTCTTTTTCTCTCTCTCTCTCTCTCTCTCTCTTTCTGTCTCTGTATCTCTGTCTCACTCTCTCATTTTTCTCTCTGTCTGTCTGTATGTCTATGTCTATCTCTCTCTCCTCTCTCTCTCTCTTTCTCTCTCTCTCTGTCTGTCTGTCTCTCTCTCTCTCTCTCTCTCTCTCTGTCTGTATGTCTGTCTGTCTCTCTCTCCCTATCTCTGTCTCTCTTTCTATCTCTTTCTCTCTCCATCTCTTTCCGTCTCTCAATGTATGTATGTCTGTCTCTCTCAATCTGTATCTGTCTCTGTGTCTCTCATTCTCTCCGTCTGTCTCTTTGTCTGTCTTTCTGTATCTGCGTCTCTCTATGTATCTGTCTCTGTCTCTGTCTCTGTCTCTCTTTCTCTCTCTCTCTCTCTCTCTCTCCTCTCTCTCTCTCTCTCTCTCTCTCTCTCTCTCTCTCTTTCTCTATGTCTGTCCTTCTTCCTATGTATGTCTTTCTGTCTCTGTCTGCCTGTCTCTCTCTCTCTCACTCTTTTTCTCTATTTTCTCTCTTTCTCTTTGTCTCTCTCTCTCACTTTTTTTCTCTCTTTTTTCTCTTTCTCTTTGTCTCTGTCTCTCGTTATCTCCTTCTGTCTGTCTTTTTTTGTGTTTTTGTCTTTTTGTTACATCTGCGTATTCACAGTTATCCTGAGTACGGCCATATTAAATGCCTTATGAACCGATGTAAGAGATCGACATTGCATGCTTAACGCACGACAAACTTTTGGTATTGTTGATCTATGTATGGTTTGAATGCGTTATCTTTTAAAGAAATCCTATGTGTATGAAAGATAAGGCTTTTCTCCAATTATATATATTTGACATAGTGATGTTTTTTATTCTCCAATTGTTTACCAAGATATATTCCTGTGTCATGTTTGTGTTGAACCCGCCCGAACGTCTCGTGTTTTCATGCAATGATTGATAACCACTTTCAAGTCATGGGTTTGTTAGTACTGGCTCCAAAACTAAAACAAATGTGTAATCTCTGCTCTAAATTTGTGCTCAAGTATCTGATTGGTCAGAAGCAAATTCGTTCTCCAAAGTGACCAATCAGAAGCCTTATTTGGAGCATAGAGCACTGATTACGTTTTCACAGTCTTATTGTTTTAGTTATAATTGTAAACAATGGGAACCAAACTGTCTTTTAAAAAGAGCAATCCTTTATCAGATGTTTTTACATTAATGCTGCCGTAAAAACCAACCAGTTGCGGTCGGAGTCGATTCTAATCATCCTGCCCATCTTTTAAGTCTGATAACGACACTTTTTAATGAAACTTCAAAATGATGTTAAAACAGTGTGAATGCGGATGAGAAAGCATTGGTGTGCACACACAACTGTATACAGTCTTTACTCAGGGTTGGTCATATTGAACAGTCCATGTTTTGCTAAGAGGTTTGCCCTTTGGCATGCTGATTTGTTGTTAATATTCCAATGTCTCTGAATCACGAAAGTTGTCATTCAGCTGTACGTTATCTTTAAGTCAAAGCTTCAAAAGCCTCGATAGGTGGTAAACATGAGAAAAACTCAGAAGGAGATATAATCACCATGCATCTAGAAACGAAACGAAACGTATCATATATCTCTAGGGAAGATTCATGGAAGAATGAAATAATTTACCTTTGTTACGCATGGGTTTGTATGATTTATATCCATTCATGAAGGTGATCATAAGTTAATAGTATTCTTTATTGTCATCAAAGCTCTAAATATATTATGACAACCGAAAAACATATTCTTAGTGTATATGAAACATATAGTAGTGAAATGAACATGTGCCAAAGCATGCTCTTAAGATTAAAGTTACGTTTTCGCCCGAGGACCGAAGCTTGCAGTGTTTGAAACTATAAAACAACTCGTCCTCAGTGTTCAGAAATGAATTCTTTTATGAATGGTCCATTTGGATAAACTAAATTGCCTCTGACCAATCAGATACTTTAGTACAAATTCTGAGCACAGATTACACTTTGATAGTTTTGGAGTCTCCCACTCTCTAGGTGGACGCTCTAAGACCTGCATTAGGGACACGATATTTGATGTGAGACTGTCCGGACCTATTACGAATATCTAGGCATGTATACATTGTGTTTGAGGTAGTACACATCATTCCTTTGCGCAGCTTTTGAAGACCAGAACAGATCGAAATCAAAAAGGTCTCTTGTTACAACTACATGTACGTATATTGAGGAGTCTGGTGAACATGTGCATGCCCATAGTCCCCCAAGTGTCCTCACGGTCCACCTACATATAATAAAATAATAATTGAATCTTTCACCGAAAGCCTGTAAGTCAAGCCCTTTTGAAATCACGTGCATGCATCATTATGTGACTCCAGAAACGGAGACACCGAAACACTCAACTTCAGCCTGGCGAGGGATAAACATTGTTCAAACTTTATTCGTTCCCTATACATGACATGAACGTAGTCTATTAAATGTTATAAGGCCTGTCATCGCTATTAATTGATTTGTTCTCGATGTATTCAAACCAGTGTACTTTTATTTTCAGGAACAATACATGGCTAAATGTTTTATACCCCTGAAGACGATCATTAACTCAGTTGAATGACAACGGTCTAGCCATGAAGAAAACTCTATACAGTGATTTAAATAACAACAGTCCAAGTGATGCTTCAGAAATTCGGTGGAAATACCACAAGGGTATTCATGAAACAGATACTAGACCCAAAGCGTCTGTCTTTTGATTAAAATTGAGGTTCGATAAAGTGTATTTGAAACTAAATGCAAATATAGTAAGAAACAGACTGTTTATTATTCTGTCAAATTAGTCTTAGAAAAAACACCAAAATATTATCCACTGTGATAAAACAGCTGTAAGCTGTAATACCCAGAGGTATAATCTGTCAGAAATTCATTTATAAAGACTTAAGTCGGTTAAGGTGCACATCGATTGTATTTGTTTCGAATGGAGCATGGCTTTCGTTATCTAAATTGTCTAAGCCAGGGACTCAGATGTATGGCACATACGGCTATATATATTCTGATTTTCTATATGGGTTTTACGCCGCGTTCAACATTATTCCAGTTATATTACGTCGACTTTTCACTTATTCATGATCCTTGGGTAAACAAACTAGTAATAGACTAGGAAATATCCCTGGCACTCCACCAATAACGCTGCGTCTTGGGATCGAATCCAGCAAGCCCGGTTCAGAATCCCCGAAGCTAGCCACTCGGCCAGGACAGGTTCTTATTTGAGTCGGTGCGTCATGTTGTTCTTGGTGATACTCATTTAATAATTCCCTTAATCATGATATGAATGAACTCACGTTTTAACCCTTTCCCACATACAGACGCTTTCTGACGCCTCTTGAGCTGACCACTTTTGAAAAAGTGTGAAAAAAGAAGAAATTGCTCAAAACGAACAATTTCTCCTTTTGCCACAATTGTTCCAACTTTTTCCAGTCTTTATACTTTCATTAACTGAGATCTTCCACATTTGTGTCTAGATGTTTTGAAAGTCGTTTGCTGCAGATGTGTTGTTTGTGGGAAAATATATATATCAATATATTTCAGCTTTGTACAAAAAGATTTTGACTTATTCATCATCTTCATCTGCTTACACGTTTTTAAGTTGTAATTATCTTATAAAGCTAGGGAGGGATGTAATAAGTATGCAGTAAAGTCCCTTTATAACACGGTGCATTTCATAAGTTATATAATGTAAATATGGTACAGGAACATGCTTCAACTAAACAATTGATTTGACATACAGTTAGGCAATGAAGTTGTTTTCGCAAGAAGCATAATACACATCTTTACGACTGTTTGGTTTGGCACCTGTGTGCTTTCAGCGCTTTGGGAAAACAAACCGTCTGGCATTTGAGATTTAGAATCGTTTGGGGACTTATATAAGACTGGTATCTAGTAATGGATATTACGCCACACAAACATAGTTCCTTTTTAAAACGAAAAAATCGACTTGAAACATTGGCATTGCCTTTAATTCTTCCCCTCTGGAGTGTATCGAGGAGTCATGAGTTGTGTGTACCTTTGCAATTGAGCCGACAATAACATTTACACTACTGCTAAAAGACCTGTCATAGCGTCACCGCTAAGGGTGCAGCTGGATACTGCATTACAGACGTTTCTACACACCTTCTTTGACCAGTAAGCGAACTGAGTAGAGCCAGGTCGGACTGTGATTCGCTCATAAGTTAAATATAATAAATGCTATATTTGAATTTCCTTTCGATTGCACTGCCCGGAAATCACACTATTTCTTTTATATTGATCTACGACAAATGTAAAACTACGAGGTGGTAATAATAAAATTCGGTACACCCGATCAGACCATACTTCGTATTACAGAATTTATGTTGTCAACATAAACTAAATGGTGTATGGATTAGATTGTCTGGTTTGGGATAGAGAGACCTAGGTTTGAATCATTCCAAAGCATTTTATATGTGTAGTATTGGATTGGAGCTCATGGTTATGGAGACAATATTAAGACTGATGCAACGGTGCTAGGATCAACTTGTATTATTAATTACACCGGTTTTACGAACAATGTTGAAATTTGGCATGAAACATAATCCCGATAGATGAATTGATTTAATACCGCCGTCAGCAAAGTGCAAACACGTACAATGATTACAACATTGTACTGCAATTTCAAATTAAAGTGTTTCTATGTTGACTCTAAAAGAAGTTGATGAATTGCTGTCACTCTGAGAAGACAAAAACTACATTGATTTGTTAAATGTACATAAAGATTTTTTCTAATTTTCTCGTTTAATCTAAAAGGCGATGATTCCAGCTCTCTATCCATGCTGCTTCTGTAGAAATATATTATCAACAATTTCCCCGAACTGTCTCATCAAGATACCTGTATCACAGAGTAAAATCATTCGATGTCTCTTATAGAGTATCGTTTATATTTTCTAATTTGTATGTTCTGGTAGACGCTGAGCATCTAGTAAATATAATTGACATATAAGAATACAATGTACTTGACGCACCGTAGAAACGACATTATTAAGCCTGTCCACGAGAGAGTAAAAGTTAAAGTTAGTGAACAGTGTATAATCAGACGAACATGTGCATCTGCAAAGTATGATCAATATATTATAAATACAGTTCAAATATTACTTATATATATAAGCATGTTGAAAAGTGTGCAAGTGTGCGTATATTCAGATGAGACTGGGCTGATGAACGGGATGATCTGACTCAATGCTGTTCAGTAATGTCAACATGAATATTTCATTATCATGCACTGTCTATCATTGGTCCTTTTCCCTTAAGTTGACCAAAATGGATGCAACAACAAATGCAATTTTGTCATGGTTTTGGCTAATTTGGTATAAATAACATTTCCAGATGCGACGGTGGTTAGACTGTGCCTGTGGTGTTCTTGCCTAAGCCTTCACTACCAAAACTGGGTTCACCATTACATGATTCGCTTGGTCAATAATCAGCCACTAAACATGTAAGGCGACTTTCTGGAGCTTTGAAATGAATTTCATTTACGATCAATTGCATACGTATATAGTCGGCGTTAAATCATATCCCTTCTTCAGACGTTTCCCGGAATCTTGCACGGCTAGATTGCTAGACCATGAATATCTTGATAACACTGCAATGAGACGAAGAGTTGTCTGACAATTCTCTGGTCGCATCGTCCCGAAGATTAGGTTCAATGTGTTATGGTTGAAATCTCATTCTGATTGAATTGTATTGCGGTCCTATTAATAGGCGGGTCTAATCAAATACCAAGCAGTGTCAGGTTGTCTAGACGGAATAAGTTATACAACATAAAGGGCTTTAGTAACCAGCTCTACTATGACCGGCGGCAAATCAACAATTTAATATACTTTATTTAGCAATAAGTATATCTGAGCCGGTGCATGAAAAACGGTATAAGTTTGTATTTCTTTAAAGTATAGCTTTATATAATGCACAGTCTTATCAGAATATACACAAGTTGAGTAAATTCTCTAACAAGCTTGTGTAAGTAATATTTGATGAGTATTAATCTTGATCCGACTGTGTGAGTGGATATGCTTATCTGGCTCTAATCTGTTCTCAAAAGCCAACGTTTACCCTTTCGCATACACTGGCTAATCATTATCTTATTTAAAGAATGTAGTATTGAGATAAGTTCAGTATTCATTCCAACGTTAAATCTCAAAAGAATAGAGCACTGGCCATTTCCATGTATATTAAAACACAAAGTTGGTTTATTTATCACAGCCAAAGTAAGTGTCAAATGCAATTAATACTGGTTCGTAGAAAGTACAAACAAAGTCAAAGCGCATATATAATCGATTGTTTGTTTGATAAAACGCCACAAAAAGAGTCCTTGCTATATCCGCAACCCTTGGAGTCAAGGTGGGAAGCTGGATGATCTGTAACAATACTTTATCCGCAACCCTTGGGTTCAAGGCGGGAAGCTGGATGATATGTAACAATACTTTATTCGAAATCCTTGAAGTCAAGGTGGGAATCTGGATGATCTGTAACAATACTTTATCCGAAACCCTTGGGTTCAAGGCGGGAAGCTGGATGATATGTAACAATACTTTATCCGAAACCCTTGGAGTCAAGGTAGAAAGCTGGATGATCTGTAACAATACTTTATCCGAAACCCTTTGGTTCAAGGCGGGAAGCTGGATGATATGTAACAATACTTTATTCGAAATCCTTGGAGTCAAGGTGGGAATCTGGATGATCTGTAACAATACTTTATCCGAAACCCTTGGGTTCAAGGCGGGAAGCTGGATGATATGTAACAATACTTTATCCGAAACCCTTGGAGTCAAGGTAGAAAGCTGGATGATCTGTAACAATACTTTACCCGAAACCATGGGAGTCAAGGTGGAAAACTGAATGATCTGTAACAATACTGAATCAAAAACCCTTGGAGTCAAGGTGGGAAGCTGGATGCTCTGTAACAATACTTTACCCGAAACCCTTGGAGTCGAGGTAGGAAGCTGGATGATCTATAACAAGGTTGGAAGCTGGGTGATTTGTAACAGTACTATATCCGCAACCCTTGGCGCCAAGGTGGAAAGATGGGTGATTTATAACAGTACTTTAACCGAAACCCTGGGTGCCAAGGTTGGAAGCTGGGTGATTTGTAACAGTACTTTATCCGCAACCCTTGGCTCCAAGGTGGGAAGCTGGGTGATATGTAACAGTACTATATCCGCATCCCTTGGGTCCGAGTTGGGAAGCTGGGTGATTTGTAAGAGAGCTATGTCCGCAACCTTTGGCTCCAAGGTGGGAAGCTGGGTGATTTGTAACAGTACTATATCCGCAACCCTTGGCTCCAAGCTGGGAAGCTGGGTGATTTGTAACAGTACTATATCCGCAACCATTGGCACCAAGGTGGGAATATGTGTGATTTGTAACAGTACTATATCCGCAACCCTTGGCTCCAAGGTGAGAAGATGGGTGATTTGTAACAGTACTATATCCGAAACCCTGGTTGTCAAGGTTGGAAGCTGGATGATTTGTAACAATACTATATCCGCAACCCTTGGCTCCAATGCGGGAAACTGTGTGATTTGTAACTTTACTGTATCCGCAACCATTGGCTCCAAGGTGGAAAGATGAGTGATTTGTAACAGTACTATATCCGCAACCCTTGGCTCCAAGGTGGGAAGCTGGGTGATTTGTAACTTTACTGTATCCGCAACCATTGGCTCCAAGGTGGGAAGATGGGTGATTTGTAACATTACTATATCCGCAACCCTTGACTCCAAGGTGGGAAGATTGGTGATTTTTAACAGTACTATATCCACAACTCTTGGCTCCAAGGTGGGAAGATGGTTGATTTGTAACAGTACTATATCCGCAACCCTTGGCTCCAAGGTGGGAAGATGGGTGATTTGTAACAGTACTATATCCGCAACCGTAGGGTCCAAGGTGGGAAGCTGGGTGATTTGTAACAGTACTATATCCGTAACCATTGTTACCAAGGTGGGAAGATGAGTGATTTGTAACAGTATTATATCCGCAACCCTTGGCTCCAAGGTGGGAAGATGGGTGATTTGTAACAGTACTATATCCGCAACCGTAGGGTCCAAGGTGGGAAGCTGGGTGATTTGTAACAGTACTATATCCGTAACCATTGTTACCAAGGTGGGAAGATGGGTGATTTGTAACAGTACTATATCCGCAACCGTAGGGTCCAAGGTGGGAAGCTGGGTGATTTGTAACAGTACTATATCCGTAACCATTGTTACCAAGGTGGGAAGATGAGTGATTTGTAACAGTATTATATCCGCAACCCTTGGCTCCAAGGTGGGAAGATGGGTGTTTTGTAACAATGCTATATCAGCAATCCTGTGCGCAAACGTTGAAAGCTGGTGATTTGTAGCAATGCTATATCCGCAACCCTGAGCGCCATGTCGGGGTGTTTAGCGATTTGTAACAATGCTATATCTTCAACCCTGGGCGCCAAGGTTGGATGCTTGGTGATTCGTTTTAACACGAAGGCAACATTAAACATGTATAACAAAGGGATGTAAAGCAAAAACATAAATTTTAAACATTTGAATGTACTATAAATAAAAAGTCGGCAGAACTGTTGTGAATAATTTATTCAACAATCAACTGGTGCAGTCACACAGTTCCATAACTGTACTTCTGACTTTGTCATTTTGTGTCGCCAAATAATACGAAAAATAAAAGGAAAACAGTTTTATAGCAGAAGATAAACTTTGAGCTACAAACATACAATACAAAAAAAAGGTATTTGCGCCTCAAATACGTATCGTGTTACTGTTGCCAATGGAGAACAATGCGTCTCTCAACATAAGACTATGTTACCATTGTTTCACAAATAGCTAGAAATATCGACGTCCCTGTTATCACAGAGCATCCGTGGACAAACTGTCTTGGATACGTAACACTTTTGAGCTAAAGCAGATACATATATGATAGAAGGTAATAAATGCCAATTATGGTTCGAGTCATATTGCGTCTAGTTTCGATGAATGACAATTCATTCCTTGTGTCAAATAAACAACATATTTATTTTCTGGCATATTAACCTATTCAAGTACGAACATTTATTTTACCATTCCCCTCATACAGACGCGTTACGAGTTGTCTATCCTGAAATCTGCATTGTTCGCCATTTAGACATTAGCTTTTATTTAATTTCCTGTTGGACGAAAAGTGGAGTAGTCCAATTTTCAACATGGAAGTGTCGATTTTGTTGAATTCGGCACTGGTGCATCATCATGCCTTCGTGTCAGTTGCAAACACTTCTCTGACATTAAAAAGTGATGCATTACGCAAATGCACAGGCGTTTGTAATAGCAGTTTCTTCACAAGACAAGGCACAATGGTTGTTGTTATTTATTTACCCTTCTATCGGACGGATTGTGTTTAAGTCAACACGTGGAGTTTCGCTGCTCAAAATGACGGACAATGATAAACAAAAGGAAACAATCTGGGATAAACCTCTTAAGAATGACAATAAGGCAGCTAAAAAGCCTATAAAGGCAGCGGCTACAGCCAGTTCTTCGAACGCATTGAGATCAGGGACGTAAGTCCTTTCTATTCTGAAAACAGTGCAGGATTCAATCATTAATTTAGCAAAGAGAAAAAGTTGACTCGCTGAACTCGAGAATAAGTCAAGTGGAAAATACTAACGACGATTATAGTTACAATATAGAATATTATTATTACGATCAATGTTTGGAGAAAGGTTAAATTACTGAGACTCGTGGAATCGAACAAGACTATAGGCTAAAACCCAAAGTAGATTAGAGACGATGTCTAAACAGTTTCGGTCAATGGAGCAGGTGGACTCAGAAGTCGATTCGACATTAGCTGCAAATGTTAATGAATTGTTCCAAAAAGGGATTGCCGAGGATAATAAAGGACGAAAATAACGCAAGACCTGTTAATTGCGAGGGAGTGTCTGTTGTTAAAACAAACAGATTGATATGGGATGCTGTTTCCCAAAATGCACGGTTTAATGATAAAAAACTACAAAACAGTGATTTGTCTGTCATTAATACAGCCGTCACACCGGACTGGCGTCCCTACGGCGTCCCTATGGCGACCCAGGACGTGGAAGGGACGCCATGGACGCCGTAGGGTCGTGGTGAGAACGCATCAAGACGCCGTGGGGACCCCAAGGACGCCGAAGGTCGCAGAGCGACGGCGTTTACTTTGGACATGTTCAAAGTAAACGCCGAGGTTCGGCGTCCTGAGCGCGTCCTGGCTCAGGACGCCGTGGGATCGCCCTGAGGTCGCCATGGTCGCCGTAGCATCGCAGTAGGAACCCGAACAACGCCAAAGGAACGTAGTACAGACGTGGTAGAGTCGCCATGTAAACGCGGAGAAAAGGATCGGGGGAACCAATGGCGACCTTACTGCGTCCTTACCACGTCTATGGGGTTCTTACCACGACCCCATCACGTCTATGGCGTCCTTACCGCGATGTCAGGGCGGATATTTCGGGATTTGAGCTATTGTCCGCGACCTTACAACGTTCTCAATGCGTCCCTGCGGCGTTAATGGCGTTTCTACGGGGTGCCTACTACGACTATTGCGTTTCTACGGAGTTTGCACTGCGTTCCTAGCGCGTTCCTACTGTTCGCCCTCGAAGAGCTATAAAACCCAATATTTCATCCTATCTTTATCAGTGTATTTCTCGTACTCACCATCATCAGGGCCGAATAAATGATGAACTTGCTCGCACTGCAACATATACTTATTGTCCAGCTGTCCTGGCTGCTATACCTCGCCCACGCCCACGGCCCCTGGTTTTCGGCATAACGTTGCGTATAAGTTTAAAATGCGTAGTAAAATAATGAATGAAGCTTTCCGAAAGAATAGTGGAGTTTTATACTCGCAGCGAGGACGCCGTTGGGTCGCCCTGCAGTCGCCGTGGGAACGCCATGCACGCGGTAAGGTCGTGGTAGAAACGCTAAGAACGCAGTGGGGTCGCCGCTGATCGCCGTATGGACGCCGCAGTGACGCCGTGTAAACTCAATAGAAACTCCAAGGACGCAGTAAGAACGCGGTAAGGTCGTGTTGGGAACGCCGTGTACATACACAGATCGCAGAGCACAGAACTCCGGTGTGACGGCTGACTCGAAATCTGGATTTATTTTAGAAAAATCATTGGCGTTCTCAATGCGACCATCGGCGTTCTCCAAAATATGACAGTTTAGGACGCGGTAAGGACGCCAGTCCGGTGTGACGGCAGTATAAGGCAGCAACAATTTTGAAAAAAAGCTGTCAATAATATGGCCTCGATAGAAAAAGGATTGTGATGTGATTACTCCCATGATAGTTGGATGCAATAATGTGTTGGCGTTAATGGGTTATCCCAACAGGCAAATTAACTTAACAAGGAAAGATTTCCTGAAACCCTATCCCAAGTATGAGTATGCACATGTGTGCAACCATTCTGTCCCATATACTACATAATTATTTGGGGAGGGTGTTGGCAAGCAAGCCAGGAATATTGAAGAAACTCAAATAAGTTGAGAAATCGATAACAGAAATGAGGATTTTTTGAAAGTCGTGGCAGGCCCGGGTTTAGAGAACGTCAACGCGCTCGTGGTCGGTTTTTTCTTCCCGGGGAAGGCCATATAATGCGACAGGCTCAAGCTCGTATGGCCAGGTAACTCCAGGCTATCCAGCAAAGAAAATACCAAAGACGGGGCCTGTCGAGCCGAAACTACAACAATTAGTAGATAAGCACATTAGTCATTGTACATTTAAAGCAGGCAGACTTAAACATTTCATATCTCAATGGCGTAAGCTTACGCAGGATCCTGTTATTTTAGATATAGTTGAAAATTTACATGTTGAATTTTATGAAAAGTTCTATTCTGTTAACAATGAAGAACCATGACAGATGCATTTCAATAACAGGGAAACCGAGAAATTTTCTCTCGAGATTGAAAAATTAATAACAATCGGAGTTGTCATAAAGGTCCAATATGAAAAAGGTCAATTTATTTCACCAATTTTTGTTAGACCTAAGAAAAATGGAGAATATCGAATGATTTTAAATTTTAAGAATTTGAACGAGTTCATACCATTTCAGCATTTTAAGATGGACACATTTGAAAAAACTCTGAATTTAATTTCCAAAGACATTTATATGGGTTCCATTGATTTACGACATGCTTATTATTCTATAGGTATTGCTGTAGAGCAGCACAAATCCTTCAGATTTTGTTGGGAACATGAGCTCTATCAGTTCACAGCATGTCCAAATGGGCTGGCATGTATGCCTAGATTGTTCACTTAATTACTCAAACCAATGTGTGCTAAATTACGTAGTGAAGGACATGTCAATAGTGGTTTCATTGGTGATAGCCTGCTTTGTGGGGACTCGTATTTATAATGACTTAAAGAAATAGAAAGTACTATCTTAACTGAAAATGTAATACTATGCAGGGAGAGAGGGCGGCACTTAAGCACTTGGTGAGTCTATGACTCATAGAATTATATTCAAACATCGACTTAACCAAGATAAGTATCGTCTAAATTTTCAATTATTCCCTTGGATACTCAAACAGAAAGCGATGCACTACCCTTACTTCATGTTTATTCATGAAATCAATTGCACCAACCTCGGTGGTGTAGTTGTTAGAGTATCAGGTTCGAGAGTTGGACACCATTATAGGAGAGTTTGTTTCGATCACCGGACGGGTAATACACAATACTATAAATTAGTAGCAGTGGATTACATCCATGGCACTAAGGGATTACGGGAATATCATTACTACTGATCAGCTTGTGTCAAGAAAACCTACCAGCAGTGCTTAACGTAAACCGGAGAAACGTCGTGATATCACAGAATTGCTGTTGGAAACGACGACAAGAATCATACAAACAACAGCATGCACTTACTAGTATGTACGGCAGCTCTAAAGGGACGCACACGAATATTTGTTTATATCGTGCGCACGAGATAAAAAAGAAATGTATGTAATTTATAAAAATAGGTGTGTCCCTTTAGAGCTGCCGTAGGCAACTCTTAAGGGACACACACAATGTTTTGTTTTATCTCGTGCGCACGAGATACTTAGTCGTGCGAACGAGATACTATCTCGTGCGCTCGAGTTAAAAAAAATCGTGTGTGTCCCTTTAGAGCTGCCGTAAGTATGTCAATTACATGACTATACTTTATATACTTTTCTAACAATTGCCAAGATGAATTTAATTTGTCTAAAACTAACAGTTTAGAATTGTAGACAAATTTCAATAGAGAAGCCGATTCAAAGGACATGCAAATATGGAAACAAGGGAGACAATACGAAAACAAAAATTAAAGAAACTTATTTCTCTTCGCATATTAAACCGCTTTAACGATAAAACAACCAGTCACACTGGCAACACACTAAATGCATTGCATTTGTAATGTCAAACTATAGTATCTCGTTCGCACGACTTAGTATCTCGTGCGCACGAGATACTAAGTCGTGCGAACGAGATACTAAGTCGTGCGAACGAGATACTATCTCGTGCGCACGAGATAAAAAAGAAACGTATGTAATTTATAAAAATGGGTGTGTCCCTTTAGAGCTGCCGTAGGCAACTCTTAAGGGACACACACGATTTTTTGTTTTATCTCGTGTGCACGAGATACTTAGTCGTGCGAACGAGATACTATCTTGTGCGCTCGAGTTAAAAAATCGTGTGTCCCTTTAGAGCTGCCGTAAGTATGTCAATTACATGACTATACTTTATATACTTTTCTAACAATTGCCAAGAGGAATTTAATTTGTCTAAAACTAACAGTTTAGAATTGTAGACAAATTGCAATAGAGAAGCCGATTCAAAGGACATGCAAATATGGAAACAAGGGAGACAATACGAAAACAAAAATTAAAGAAACTTATTTCTCTTCGCATATTAAACCGCTTTAACGATAAAACAACCAGTCTAACAGGCAACACACTAAATGCATTGCATTTGTAATGTCAAACTTTTAGGTGCAACGTATCATTTTCATTCCGAAAATTAGATGTCTTAACTTTTCTAAAACGGATACTTTCAAATCTTGATATTTGGTCATGAATGACTTGGTAGAAACACGCATAGTTTCCATTGTGCTGGGATTTATTTGGTGCCACTATTGACCAATTTTCTTTCGGCTGTCGATCTATCCTTAACCCTCTCCCTTGTACAGACGTGTCTGCAGCATAATGAGCATCGTCGTCCGCTGAAGAGTTTGTGTTATCATATTCAGAGAAGTGTTCTTTTTGCTTTAAAGTTTCTATATACATTATATTTGCTTGTTGAGAAATGTTGCACACATGCTTAAATTTATCGTTTGTATCTTTTCTTTGTTTTGTAGTTATATTTGATATATATTTTCCTGATCAGACACAACAGGAAATGTAACTGTGAATCGAAAATGAGATTTTCGAAATATTCTTTCATTTTCGCATGCCAATATCAATAATGAATAAAGAACAAGTTGAAATGGGAATATGTTAAAGAAAACTATTAAGTTAAAACAAAACACATGGCGTGTAGCGGCTGAAGAATATCATACTTTAAGCTTAAATGGCTAATTTTTTACTCTTGATACTCTTTAAGCCAACCACTTTTTGTTGGATATATTATTTTGTATCAAATCTTTCATTGATTGTCTGGTCGATACTGCCCTATTTAGTTGACCGGTTATTGTTTATTATGTATTGTATTCTCCTATACATGTACCTAATTTGCGGTTTGACAAATATGTGCATATTCTTTCAGAATGTTTCATTTTAGTCATGCGAGAGATCAGTTGTTTAACAATATATCCAAAACTTGTGTAAGGGAAAATGCTATGTACCTAATCAGATTGGGAAAAGTTGATTTTGCTTGTGCACTGTAAATTTAAATGCGCAAGACAAGACGAACGTTTCATTGTGCAGAACTGTGAGTTTTACAGATGTGTATTTACATTTGTAAGAACCACAGTATCTGCATATGAATTGCAATAAAAAGGTAATGTTGATACTGTAATATCAACACATTACAACTAGTACGTGAATTATTGAACATCGCACTAATGTCGCTTTGATCTAACTGTGTATTTATTCATTTATTTTTATTTTTATTTATTCATTGTATCATATTGTGAATGTATATATTATAGTTTTCTTGATTTTAACCAATCTCCCATGAGAAGGATGAATAAATAAATAAATATAACATAAATAAACAATATTTCTGTTATATCAATGCGTTTCCTGTATAGTTTACGGGTGCCAGCCGTGTTATTTATCCTACACCAGACGTATCAGTCGAAGTTCGCAGCGCCAAGGAGGGAAGCGATAATAACTAACATTTTAAAAGTCTTTGTTATGACCCGGCTTGCGATTTAATACAGATTGTGCTCCTATCAAAGCAAACAAGCTCAACTATCTCCAATCGTTTTATTGTCATGCATATACTTGATTAGTGTTTGGTAAATATAATCTACCATTGCTAAAATGATTGCGATCTAGTAATTTTGCCGCACCATCGGGGAACGACGAATATTATAATTGGATATTAGGGATAGTTAGATTAGCTGACTGGAATCAGTGTAGATAAACCCTTATCCACTTGCAAACACGTTATGACGCATCTGCAACAGACACAGTTTGAAAACATTGTTGTAAATAAATGAATTGGTCATAATGAACAATTTCCTTTTGCCACACTCTGTACAAATCCATGCAATACTGATATCTTCAATTATGAAAAGTTTCTATATGTGTGTAAATACATTTTCAAAATCGTCATCTGCAGGTTTTTTGTATGCGGGAAAGATTAAAATTAAAGCGCGTTGGGGCCATTATGCGTATAACACATGACTTAAAAAATGAAAGCTCCTCTGTAATAAAGCCAACATGAATTGCAGAAGGATGTCTAGTTATAGGAATTGTATGCAGTTGTTAACTGTGCTAAGGGGGTAAATATCTCAACAGTACGATAACAGATATATAACAAAGTTCCCTCTACAAAGTGATAAGTCTGAAGTTTATTGGAATTATGACAAATATCATATATCTAGATCTACATGTTAGTTGATAGTTTTACATGTAACGAGTAATGTAATCAGAGAAATCAGGCTTAACTCTGTCAGCGCCGAATTGTTTAAAGTAGACTCTTCCACGTTCAAAATCGGGCGTCTCCATTTCGAATATAATTCAATTTTGGACTATTTTGATAACTAAAAGGCAAACAATGCTGATTTCAGGTGAGACAGCTCGTTACGAGCTGACTCGCCTGAATCAGTATTGTTTGCAAAAACCTGAGTCTTGCCTTTGGCGCTGAAAGAGTTAATAAAAACAAACTTATTATTTTTTTGTGAGATATATTTCAAATCTGACCTTTATTTTCAATTAATTGCTATGATATCTCTGAAAACAACTTTTATAACATTCTGATGTCAAATAATTTCTTTACCCTGATATATCAGCAAAGTCACACGGAAAAGGACTTATTTTCGTAGATTGACGACCAATGACGTATTCGCGCAGTCAGATCAGGTCCACCAAATGATTAGTCTAGTCGTCAAATATCAATAAATTCTTTGCATTCCAAGTATGACCTATAAGCTTTAGATTAAGAATGCATGTTTGGCATACATGTAATATCATCGGAGACCTCCGAATGTCCGTGTTTGTGTGACACAGATCAATACAACTTCCGATATAATTGGCTGAACTTTTCATGATTGACAATGTAGACTTGTATCAGAAGTGAAGAAAGAGCCTATAACGTGCATCGACATGTCATTTCGTATGTTGATGGAAATAAACCGCTGCTAACGACTTACGGTAAGAAATAAGCACACAATGACAATGTGGTGTATTTTCTATCTATTTCAAGTTTGTGGATGAATTAAAGTTGTTTGCTTAATGTGACCGTCTCGATGGTGTAGTGGTAAAGCGTCCGCATCGGGTGCGGGGGATCGAGAGTTCAATCCCTAACTGGGTTACTCCAAAGATTATTTTTCTTCAAAATGGTAATAACAGCTTCACTCCTTGGCACCCAGGCTTGTGTGGTTAGCATTACGAATGACTCGCTGGTGGTAGGATAAATGTACTAGTAAACGATCTAGCAATCAGTTTGCTAAATTTGTAAAAACGCAATATAGCCGTATATACATTATACGGTTATACATTAAACGAGTATCTTTTGAGTGTTTTTTGTTATGCCCGAGTTGGTTTTACTCTTTCAGCGCCGGAGGCAATATTGAGAATTTTGAAAACAATGTAGTTTCAGGTGAGTCAGCTCGTATACGAGCTGTCTCACCTGAAATCTGCATTGTTTGGCTGTGAGTTTTAAAAATATTCCAAAAATCCTATAACATGAAAATAGAGTCGTCCGAGTTTGAACATGGAAGAGTCTTCTTTAAACAATTCGGCGCTGAAAGGGTTTAACTCGGCCTTTTAACCCTTTATCACATACTGCAAATATGCGTGCGGCAGATGACTTTGAGAACATCTGAGTAACGAAATATGAATGAAAGTATAATCATTTAATAGATTTGAAAACATCTGAGTAACGAAATATGAAAATTCTCCATAAATGAAGGTATAATAATTTAATAGATTTGAAAACATCTGAGTAACGAAAAATGAAAAATCTATAAATGAAAGTACAATAATTTAATAGATTTGAAAACATCTGAGTAACGAAATATGAAAAAATCTCCATAAATGAAAGTATAATAATTTAATAGATTTGAAAACATCTTAATAACGAAATATGAAAAATCTTCATAAATGAAAGTATAATAATTTAATAGATTTGAAAACATCTGAGTAACGAAATATGAAAAATCTCCATAAATGAAAGTATAATAATTTAATAGATTTGAAAAAATCTGAGTAACGAAATTTGAAATAATCTCAATAAATGAAAGTATAATAATTTTGTAGATTTGAAAACATTGTGGAAAAAGAAGACATTGCTGCAGAGGCGTCGGAAATGTTCTGTTTGTGAGAAAGGGTTAAAGTGTTAATATTAGAAAGCATCAGAGACTAGCGCTTGCTAGTTCAACTCAGATAATTGACAAGTCTAGAAATGAACCACACGTTGGAAACAGACGAACTGATATTTCGTTGATTATTCATAGCCGTTTGCTTGGCGTCGACCGTGTAGACATTCCAGATTATTCAGATTTCCAGGGATAATAACTGTCAATTAGGGCAATAGTCCTTTGGCGTCCGGCCCCGAAAATTGATATTTATACCCTGCATCAAATAATTAAAGTCCAAGCTGATGTTGTAACTTCTGCCAGTGTCATATTTATGTGTCGATTGCTAACTAAAATAGGACGCTTTCCAAACAACTCAAATAACGATATCGCAATACCATTGACCGAGTTACAACATTTGAGCCGTCCAGCGAGAAAACCAACGTTATGGCCTCTGCGTAATGTATCGAGTAAGATCAGCCTGTGCGAAAGCTAATCCGGGCCGACACATTCCGTCTCAGGGGGATAGAGTAATGAGTCCTGAAGCATAAATTACACAGGATGCGAGCAGTGTATGTCCGACTGATCCGGGTCGATACTTTACGCAGAGTCCACAATTTTAGTTTTCTCGCGGGACGGCTCATTTGCACGATAAAAAGACATGTTTTGAGCTATTTTCTTGGCACAAATAATTAAAATATTTATACTATTTCTTTGATACGAAAATATAATTAAAACGTTCCATTCGTACATATTAATGATTTCATACTTCATTAGCATGTACAAGTGGTTTTCTTTTAGGGAATAGTATTTGCACATTGTATTGGTGTCTCTAAAAACAAAGGTTTGTTGGAGCAAGCTTCCACCAAACTATTGTGGAACGAAATGAAAAATTGTGAATAAACAACCAAGAAAAGTAATATTATTTCTTGTTTGCAAGACAACTTGAAAGAAACAATAGGAATAACCGTAATTCTAAGTATGTGACTTATCAGGGCGGAGGTAACCGTTATGATCTCCTGTAATCATGCAATCGTGTTTCGCATCAACTAAACATGTAAACATTGTCCACACTTGTTGAAGCTGCAGTACACGAATGTGAAATCATCTAGATTAATACATTGAAAAGTGAAAGTATATTTTTTTAACAGTGTTGAAAACATTGTGGCAAAGTGAGAAATTGCTCATGGTGAGCCACAATGTTTTCAAAAAAAGTCTGCTACAGAGGCGTCAATATCCGTTTGTATGAGGGAACGGATTAATTAAACATGCCCGTCCTTGTATCCGTCTGTATGAGGGAACGGATTAATTAAACATGCCCGTCCTTGTATCCGTCTATATGAGGGAACGGATTAATTAAACATGACCGTCCTTGTATCCGTCTGTATGAGGGAACGGATTAATTAAACATGACCGTCCTTGTATCCGTCTGTATGAGGGAACGGATTAAATAAACATGCCCGTCCTTGTATCCGTCTGTATGAGGGAACGGATTAAATAAACATGCCCGTCCTTGTATCCGTCTGTATGAGGGAACGGATTAATTAAACATGACTGTCCTTGTATCCGTCTGTATGAGGGAACGGATTAATTAAACATGACCGTCCTTGTATCCGTCTGTATGAGGGAACGAATTAATTAAACATGACCGTCCTTGTATCCGTCTGTATGAGGGAACGGATTAATTAAACATGACCGTCCTTGTATCCGTCTGTATGAGGGAACGGATTAATTAAACATGACCGTCCTTGTATCCGTCTGTATGAGGGAACAGATTAATTAAACATGACCGTCCTTGTATCCGTCTGTATGAGGGAACGAATTAATTAAACATGACCGTCCTTGTATCCGTCTGTATGAGGGAACGGATTAATTAAACATAACCGTCCTTGTATCCGTCTGTATGAGGGAACAGATTAATTAAACATGACCGTCCTTGTATCCGTCTGTATGAGGGAACGAATTAATTAAACATGACCGTCCTTGTATCCGTCTGTATGAGGGAACGGATTAATTAAACATAACCGTCCTTGTATCCGTCTATATGAGGGAACGGATTAATTAAACATAATCGTCCTTGTATCCGTCTGTATGAGGGAACGGATTAATTAAACATGACCGTCCTTGTATCCGTCTGTATGAGGGAACGGATTAATTAAACATGCCCGTCCTTGTATCCGTCTGTATGAGGGAACGGATTAATTAAACATGACCGTCCTTGTATCCGTCTGTATGAGAGAACGGATTAATTAAACATGACCGTCCTTGTATCCGTCTGTATGAGGGAACGGATTAATTAAACATGACCGTCCTTGTATCCGTCTGTATGAGGGAACGGATTAATTAAACATGACCGTCCTTGTATCCGTCTGTATGAGGGAACGAATTAATTAAACATGACCGTCCTTGTATCCGTCTGTATGAGGGAACGGATTAATTAAACATGGCTGTCCTTGTATCCGTCTGTATGAGGGAACGAATTAATTAAACATGACCGTCCTTGTATCCGTCTGTATGAGGGAACGGATTAATTAAACATGACCGTCCTTGTATCCGTCTGTATGAGGGAACGGATTAATTAAACATGACCGTCCTTGTATTTGTCTGTATGAGGGAACGGAGTAATTAAACATGACCGTCCTTGTATCCGTCTGTATGAGGGAACGGATTAATTAAACATGCCCGTCCTTGTATCCGTCTGTATGAGGGAACGGATTAATTAAACATGCCCGTCCTTGTATCCGTCTGTATGAGGGAACGGATTAATTAAACATGACCGTCCTTGTATCCGTCTGTATGAGGGAACGGATTAATTAAACATGCCCGTCCTTGTATCCGTCTGTATGAGGGAACGGATTAATTAAACATGACCGTCCTTGTATCCGTCTGTATGAGGGAACGGATTAATTAAACATGACCGTCCTTGTATCCGTCTGTATGAGGGAACGGATTAATTAAACATGACCGTCCTTGTATCCGTCTGTATGAGGGAACGGATTAATTAAACATGACCGTCCTTGTATCCGTCTGTATGAGGGAACGGATTAATTAAACATGACCGTCCTTGTATCCGTCTGTATGAGGAAACGGATTAATTAAACATGACCGTCCTTGTATCCGTCTGTATGAGGGAACGGATTAATTAAACATGACCGTTCTTGTATCCGTCTGTATGAGGGAACGGATTAATTAAACATGACCGTCCTTGTATCCGTCTGTATGAGGGAACGGATTAATTAAACATGACCGTCCTTGTATCCGTCTGTATGAGGGAACGAATTAATTAACATGACCGTCCTTGTATCCGTTGTCACGATCATTAAACATGGCCGTCCTTGTTTCCGTTGTCACGATCAATAAACATGGCCGTCCTTGTATCCGTTGTCACGATCATTAAACATGACCGTACTTGTATCCGTTATCAAGATCATAACGGACAATCTACGTAAAAACCTGTTTATTCGAGAAGACCAACGTGCAGAAATCCGTGCAAAAGCCGGACCTGACGTGTCAAAAAATCAGGACAATATTAATTGAGCCGTTCCGTGAAAAAGCATTGACCCAGATCAGCCTAAGCATGCCGCCCATTACTCTATACCCCCATCCCCTTGAGACGGAATGTGTCGGCCCGGATTAGCCTGCTTGGACTGCCCGGGCTGATCTGGTTCGATACATTACGCAGAGGCCATAATGTTGGTTTTCTCGTTGAACGGCTCAATTGATGAAATTAATCTAATCTTTCACAACTTCTGTTATTGTCGTCATTAAAAGAACGGCGCTCTGGAAAACAGTCTAACTTCAGTAAATGTGTAACAAATGTCGAAACATAACTAGTTTAGCTCCCATGAATGTCGAAAATGATATATTTTGAGATCCATGCATGCTTTCTGATTCAAAGGTAGTTCGTATATCATATGCTTCTTATATAACTATTGGACATTTAAGCGAGCAATACAGATCTTAATAAGATACACTGGTCATTAAAGTCTAAAGGTTTATGTTCGTGCTTCTTCAGAAAGGAGTGTTTATTAAGCATTGGTCCATCAGTAGCGAACATCTTCCAGATGTAGACGAATGTACTTGCTGACATGCCTCTACTTTCTTCACAAATGTTGCTTTAAGATGATTATGGCATTGTACGGAAATGTAGTTCAAAGATGTATACGACATTGTAAGAATGTCTTTTAAATATGGCAATGGAAAGACCGGAAATGTAGTTAAAAGCTGTATATATAGAGCATTGTTTTGAAATTCAGTTTAAATATGTATATGGCATTGTGCAAACTTCTAGTTTAAAGATGTATATGGCATTGTAGGAACATGTAGTTTAAAGATGAATATGGCATTGTGCAGACTTGTAGTTTAAGGATGTATATGGCATTGTAGGAAAATGTAGTTTAAAGGTGAATATGGCATTGTGCAGACTTGTAATTTAAGGATGTATGTGGCATTGTTGGAAAATGTAGTTTAAAGGTGTACGTCGCATTTAACGGAATTGTCGTTTAATTTAATTTAATTTAAACATTATTTATATTACATCGATTGCGAAGCAAGCTTTCAGCCTATATTAATCATGCTCGATGTCTGCTTCCTGGAGACTTAACCAGTACTCGCGCCATTTGTGTGCAAAAATCCCAAAGTCAGGCATCGCTCATCACGGGACTCGAACCAGGTTCCTTTGATACGAGAGGCCGACGCTCTACCTCTGCACCAACTGTAGTGACATTGTAAGTGAATGTAGTTTAAAGATGTATATGGCATTGTGCGGAATTGTAGTTCAAATATGCAATTGGCAAGTTTCGCATGTGTTATTTAGATATGTGAATTGAAATGTCCACATATGTAGTTAAACTATGTACATGTAAGTGGCAATGTACATAATTTAGTTGAAATGATGTACATGTATGAGGAAATGTCCGCATTTGTAGATTAAATTGTCTATATGGCAATGTCCGCAAATGTTGATTAAATATGTTCATGGCAATATCCGCAAATGAACTTTAAATACGTTATGGCAGTTTCCGAAAATGTAGGTTAAATATGTATAAGGCAA
>JASEVX010000003.1:110589003-110802825 GCA_031761405.1 Serripes groenlandicus
TCTGAAGCAGAATTTGAGGGCATTGAAAGTGCAGATTTGATAGATATTAGTAAGACGACTTTATGCCTCTCTGCCATATCTTGATACTGACATTTCCCGCGATTAACAGCTGAATTGTTCGCGAGAAATTAGCGAACCACTCACCCCCTATTCGGCCTGGACTTTTTGTTGACATTGCCAGCAAAGCTTTACCGGTTGTCATCATTAATTAAATCAAATAAATAAACACTATTTTGTTTTGTTTAAATAGATGTATATTTCAAACGACCCATTGCTTTGGCATAGTTATTAAAATAAAAAAAATAAACATTTATTTTTGTTTAAATAGATGTGTAACCAAAACGTCCCTGTTATGACACACGTATCAATGACATAAGAAACATAATTTCTCCTTTTAGTCCTTCCCCCCCCCCCCCCCCCCCCCCCCCCCCACACACACACACACACACACACCATACCACCATTTCTACCTAAATCAATGTTTGCACTGCAGGTTTGCCAGGTTTGCCCATGAAAACGTGTTAAATTAATAAAATACAATTTATTTTATTTAATAAAAGTAAATAAATAAATAAGCATTCCTGTTAACGACAAATCCAAAACTTCCAGAATTCTGACAAAAATTCCTAAAATTTTGACCAGGAATTTAAAAATTCCTGGAATTGGCCCTTAATGAAAGCACTGATTATGATATATGTGGATGGTGTATGAGAGGCACGATTTATTGGTCTGGAATTAAATTAATAAGAACTACAAAAGTGTATTAGTGGAAATGAAAATTAAACTGGCAAATAGGAGAAGCTGCTCATTATGAACATTTTTTTCTTCTGCCACAATGTTTTCAAAAGTGATCTGCTGCTGATGTGTCAGCTGGTGGAAAAGGGTTCAGTTATATTTTCAAAAGCGTAGTCAAGTCAGTGGCACATTTTTAACCCTTTCCTACTTGCAAACACATTTTGATGGGTCATTGATGCGTCTGCAACATACAATTATTGTTAACATAATGGCACTTGTTCATAATGAGCAATTTCACCTTTTACAACAATGTTATTTAATTCAATAATTCTCCTATCATTTTTAAATAGTGATATTCATGTTGTTGTTTTCAAGCTCTACTTCTGCATATATGAGCCGTCGCGCGAGAAAACCAACATTGTTGCATCTGCGTTATGTGTTGACCAGATTAGCTTCGGCTGTCCGCACAGACTTATCTGGGTCGACACATTTCACATCGGGGGGGGGGGGGGGGGGAATAGAGTAATGATTCCCGAAAAAGAAAATCAACAGGAGGCGAAACGTGTCTGTCCAAGTAAAACTGCGCGGCATGATTAGGATGATCCGTGTCTACTCTTTACTCTTTATGTTTGTTTTCTCGCGAGACGGCTCATATGTTGAATGTATATCTAACTCTTTCCCACCTACAGACGCATTTAACGCGATTTTAGCAATTTTTGTCAAGATGTTTTCAAAGTCGTCTGCTGCAGAATTGTTTGAACCCATATGCAGCTGATGACTTGGAAAATGTGTAGGCCAAACTTTGAAAGTCTTTTAAAAAAAAATGGTACAGTTTGTACTTTGTGACAAAATGAGGAATTGCTCTGAAGAGAATTTTATCCTTTTCCACAATGTTTCTAAATATCTTCTGCGTGTGGCATTTATAAATTTGACTATTGCACATTAAAGATATAATAAAGTTCAATTTTTATTTTCATATTTATGCCCTTTAACTCATTCCCACTTGCATATGTATTTTGACACATCTGCAGCAGGCAGGATTTGAAAATATTGAGGCAAAAGGAGAAATAATATTTACACTTCTCACCTAATTACCTAATACAACTGTAGATCATCAATAGCAATTTTCGTGAATATTAATGATATCTTTATGACCTGCATATCTGATTTTATGATAAAATGATGTCTGCGTATGTCAATGATTGGCACGACTCTATAAATAGACCGGAAGGTATACGTGGAAGGGGTAGAAATAAGTTAAGAAACTATTGCAAGTACAAAATTAACTTTTCTGTTGAAAATTAGTGTGAATTGATTATGCCGCCAAAACATAGGGCAGCGTTAAGTAAGTTTAGATGTGCTGTAGCCCCTATTCGAGTTGAAACGGGCCGATATGAAAATCTTGTCCTAAATGATCGTCTTTGCCCTTTTTGCAACACTGTTGAATCAGAAATACATGTGCTATTCTATTGTAGGTTGTATAATATTATACGAATGCCATTGTTAGAAAAGGCGAACGCTATTAATCCGTTATTTCAAAGTATGTCTGATATAGATAAGTTGTCTTATATCTTAGCAAATAATATGTTGTCAAGACTTAGTGCCAAAACCTGCAATGATATTCTTAATACTAGGATGTTTTATTTGTGTAAGTAATGTTGTTGTTTTCTTATAATATTGTATTGTGTTATCTTACGTATAGCTAGAAATTAATGCTAATCAGTTCATCTACGGTCTGACCGGGGTGATAATCGATTTTTTTACACCCAGTTCTTAATTATGCACGATTGTGCGCGTTCATGTTTTCAGTATTTTATTGTGTTTGATTTAATTAAGTTTTAAAACAAGATTAGCATTTGTTTCTAGTTTCTTAGTTTTGTAAATATTGATATATTGTTTCCAATATGTGCAATATTATGTGTTGTATATATATCGAATTAAGATGTTGTATTAGTTATGTATAGTAATGTTCTTACTATAGTCTCTTATAACTCATACATTGAGTGGCAATACATGTTTTAAGCTATATTTTATTATGTGATGTATATATGATGTATTGATGAGACTTTAATAAACTATCGAATATATATATCTTTGAAGATATGACCCCTGCAGCGGTGCGAGCTTGTTAATTAGGCAATCAGTCACGCAAGCATGACATCGATGTATACAAGCGGATTATACAATCGCCGACAGAGTAACACAGTATGAATTGAATAGTAAAATACGCAGTTAGTTAGAGATTTCGATTAGCTTCCATAAACTATATTATATTCGATAGTTTATTAAAGTCTGTAATCAAGAAATTCATTGATAACAATGCCAAGGTAAGTATACTTATCAACTGCATATAAACTGTCGTTGCCACATATAAAGTTGAAATTTGTACGTTGTTTTAAAGTACTGTACGATGTTAGTTGTTGAACATATTGGTAAAAAAGTAATACGAGGGTATGAATTTTTAACATTTCCGAAAAGGGTGTACATACGATAATCACTGAGAAGGTGGGGATGACAAAAGCAGAAATTTCTTATGATGAGCAATTTTTGAATGAAGCAATGTTTTCAATTATAAATAATTTTTAGAGATATCAATTGATTTTTTTTATCTACATGTTTTAAAGTCATCTGCTGCAGACTATAAAGCCACACGCAACTCTGACTGAATGCCGTAACCTTCTACCCCCTGGTGACAATATTTCTATACAGATCGGATGAATTTTGGTAAAAATGTCGCCCAAGAACCATTAGTTTTGTTTTAAAATGTTTTCACATCAAGCCAGTACTTTTGGACAGGATTTTTGATGAGGCAGCAACCCAAGTTCCTCATAGCATTCAATTATATTAACAATTTTGAAAGCAGCTAAGGAAATTATTTTGAAATCTGTCCATTGGTGAGAGAAGTTGTTACTAGGAAATTGTTAACAGGCCATCGTGGGATGGCTGTGAAAACTTGTTGAAATCGACTTTAAGTTTAAACATAAATCAATCAATCCTTTAGCGACAATGTTTTAAATTAAACTTTAAAAAATAACTAAAGTTGTATTTCTAGTTTATTCATTGTTGTTTTCGCGCGCCTCGCTGATTGCTTTGTCTATGTCCGCAATTTTGTCAAAAGGTAGTCCCCGGAAGGAGAATATTGAGTAACGTCCCTTGGCAATCAAGGGACGTTACCTAGTTATCGTAAAGAGCAATACCTAATACGGCGGTCAAATCATTAGTGACCATTGTTCCCTGGGGCTATGTGTTAATCCATCAATGCTAGGGAATAAGCAATGAAATTAAAATATTCCCTTAAATTTATTTTGATCCATATTTCTACTTTCTATATGCGATGTTTGCAAACTGGTGCAGACCCGTTCAGAAAGACGGAGAAGAAAATTTTCGCCATGCAGAAGTCGAATTAAATATTAAAGACATCACAATACGACGACTTCTAGATCTTATCTTGCCGTTTATCAAATATGAAAAATATGAAACAATGTACCTTTCCAGTATTTATATTTCTAAATTTAAACTGGAGAGGATTATCCTCTTTGTTATGTCCATCATTAAAGGAACCAGTATATTTTTTGATGTGGCCCAATCAGAATAATTAATACACAGTAGTTGACACTAGCACTTATCAAAACAAGATATTAAGAAGGTGTGAAACAATGGGGTATGCAAGCACGAAATGAAACAGCTAACTGCCATCCTTAATAGTAAATTGCATCACAAGCTATAACAAAATTTTAATTCTCATCAAACTCGCATTATGGAGAGTAATATTTCAATATAAATACCCATAACCAATTAATTGTAAGTATGATCACAAGTTATATCACTATTAGTCACTTATGTGTTTGAGATTTTGAAACGGTAGTGGATTTTAACTTCGTTTATTTTCACAATCATGCTAATTGGTTACGATGAGCAATTCTCCTTTTGCCACAATGTTTTCAACTCTCCTCCTTATTAACTTTCATTTACAGAGACTTTCCATAATTTTACCAATGTCATCTCAATTTTTTCACAATATTTGAGATGTACAAATTAAACTTCTGTAATTATCTTGCAAATTATTTGTTGATCTTAAATAAAATAATACTAGATGTCGCATATGATGCGTTACTGTTATTTAAGAAAAACTATTTACGTTTCACTGGATGAATATTACTATAATTTACATTAACCCTTATCCCGCTGAGTCAATATAAAAATATACTTTTATACTTCACATTAGCATAAAATTACAATATAGTTGTTTATATTTAAAATAATCTTATAGCTTTAGTCCATTTGAACATTAAAAAGTAAAAACATTACTGGAATATGAAATTGCCTACTAGTTTCAGAAAGTGGGCCTTTTTAACCCGGCCTTTTTGGGTTATCGAACTTATTTGACTTGAGTTGAGAATATGCTGTCTTCTTATCAGAACAAAATGATATTTAAAAAGAAAGCTGTCTTCTAATCAGAACAAACATTTAAAATTACCAAGTATTTACGAGATACATTCAATCTTAGTAATGAAAAAATACAGAATGCTATTACAACATGATATACAGTACTGCCAGTTAACATTATACCAGGTTGTAATATATGATCATGAAATGAATAAATAGTCTTATCAAAATGTTTGTACGTAAATATTGTTTGTATGATTTCATTATTCTTTTGCCATATTTGATCAATGTTAACATTTATATTGGCCAAAAGCGTGTAATGCTGATTTTGCAGAATAAATGTAATTGAATTGGTAATAAGCCTTGCTATTTGTTTTCCTTCCTGACCAACTAACTGTTTTTTATATGGATTATTTTATTTAAATTTTAACCATTAAGTTGAGGAAGTTTCAAAACGAATATGTTATCTTCTCATCGATTGAAAATTATAAACAGGAAGGTATCAAAATGGTGGTATAATTGAGTGTAATAACAGTATTTGTACCTTTGGCAATAATTGTGTTTTTGAAGTTGAGTATCATTTTATGATTATGTGCCCAATGTATATAGTTAACCCTTTCCCTCATATAGACTCTATTAACGCCTCTGCAGCAGACGGCTTTTTGAAAACATAGTGACAAAGGAAGAAATTGCTCAAATCGAGCAATGTCTCCTTTTGACCCAATGTTTTCCACTTTTAGTCAAAGTTTATCCATTCAATTATAGAAATTTTCTTTTTTTTTACAAAATATGTTCAAAGTCGTCTGCTGCAGAATTAAAGTATGAGGGAAAAGGTTAAGCTGAAACAATTGATGAGAGAGTATCTCTATCTTGGACCTAGTGTTTATAGCTCATGTCTTCTTGCAGTAAAACATATTTGTTGAATCTTTAAAAATACTTTTATCATGCCATTCTAATAAGACAAGGAAATGTCAACATTGTTCTATATCTATAATAGTGGCTATGAACAGACATTTTAGTAACATACATATATTAGTATATGTAGTTTCAGGTTTATTGATTGGATCCTTGGGGATACAGAACATCGCTCAAATATCTGTTCTATTAACACAAGGATTTGAATTCAGATTTGAATTCAGATTTAATTTTGAGTAGAATATATAGGGTATTCAAATTTATCTCTTAATACTATTTTTACCATAAGCTGTAACATACTGCTGAAATTATTTCACGATGATAACAAGAATGTATATAAATTTAGTATGTAACAAGAAACATGTATGTTTACATTACGATATAAATAATTTTAAAATTGAATCCTTTAACCCTTTCCCACATATAAACGCTTTATCACGCCTCTGCAACAGACGACTTTTTAAATTATTGTATCAAAAGGAGGAAATGGTCATAATGAGCATTTATTCCATTTTCCACAATGATTTCAACTCTTGAATAGATGCGCCATATTTGTTTACAGCATGCAGTCACGCGAGCGTTGACGTGGCGTCACCTATTTTCGCCCAGTTTCATAAATCGGTCAAATGACGTAATAGCTGCTAGAATGGAACAACAATAAAGACAAAACGGAACTGTATTATCATTTCATGCCATTTTATCGTGTTTCATTGTATTTTAAAATTACTAGAAACGTCATAAGCGCGCGCGTAATTACGTCTTTAGTAAACATGGCGGAAATAGGTGGCGGGCGAAAATAGGGTACGTGAGGATACATAACTAAAAAGGAAAAAAAGTTATTGAATAATAAATATATTAATTCTTACCTAAGTTACGTTGTTGCGTCGAATGGCTTCTAGGTTCATCCTTCAAAATGTGCTGAGAATTGATGTACATCTTCTTTTATGACGTTGTTTAAACTCGCGCTCGGCATTAATGCCATTTGGGAACAACTGATGTACTAAAATACCTACATACACTCAAATTTAATTGGCTAATTACAAAGTTATAAGGTTTTAATTTGATTGGATAATCTAATTAAAGCACAGTGGTCAGCTCCAGCGACCCCAAGCTATACTGATAAGCAACACCTCTACTGATAAGAACAGTAACATTAAAGGTATACAAATATAGTAGTAGTAGGAAGGATTCGTTATTCCCTTTGAAGCATGTATACTCCCCTGGGTGCCAACACATGCGGTGGACATGGTATGAAACAATGTGTTATGCAATCACCAAAATGACACAGCTAACCGTCAACCTTAACTTTCAGATTGATCACAAGCTATAACAAGAAGGATTTTTGATGCAAAGCATCAAAGAGAAGCCGCAATATTTCGTTTCACATGAAGAAATAAGAAAAAAGATCATTTAAATCCACAAACATTAGAACAATATAATCTGTAGTCAGTAATGCTGATATCGATTATTGAAGATATAAGTTTTATGTTGGATATTTAACCTGGCACGGTCTGTGTTTTAAGTGAATGAGATAATTTAGAGTTAAGCTGATCAAAAAAACTGACACATATAATACTAAATATAAATGGACAAGAGGTTATGATAAATTTAAATTTTACCAACAACAATGAACTATTTGTATTGAACACACGCCCTGTTATGATAATGTTTTATCAAATAATGCTGACACACAGAAAATCTGTTTTTCGTTTGTATCGGTATCATGATAATGGCTAAGGGTTTCCCACATAAAACAAATCTGCAGTAGACAACTTTGAAATTATCAAGTAACAAAAAATCTCTATAAATGATCGTATGATAATTTAAAAGTGTTGCATTATTGTGGCAAATGCAGATATTGCTCATTATGAGCAATTTCTCCTTTTGCCACAATGATTTCAATGATGTTTACTCTGACAGCCTTTAAAATCATCAAGTACAAAACATAGAAAATCTCTATAAATGAAAGTAAGATAATTGAAAAGAGTTGAAATTATTGTGGCAAATTGAGTAATTGAAATTCAAAGCTGTCGGATTACAAACGCACAATCTAGAGTTGACGAAACTGATGTGAACTCGTGTCGTGATTAGCATTCAGAAAATCAAGTAAACGTATTTCTATATACACGTAATCCGAAAGACTGACAATAGCTGCAGACTTTTGAAAACATTGTGACAAAAAGAGAAATTGATCACGGGGAATTTATAATTTTGATACAATGTTTTCTACTTCATGTCCATAAATTATACCTTCATTTAGCAAGATGTTCCAATTTTTACTTAACGATCTACGACCCAGCACAACCAATTCGCAATGTTTTTAAGTGGTTGAGCTACGATCTACGACCCAGCACAACCAATTCGCAATGTTTTTAAAATGGTTGAGCTACGATCTACGACCCAGCTCAACCAATTCTCAATGTTTTTGTAGTGGTTGAGCTACGATCTACGACCCAGCACAACCAATTCGCAATGTTTTTGTAGTGGTTGAGCTACGATCTACGACCCAGCACAACCAATTCGCAAAGTTTTTATAGTGGTTGAGCTACGATCTACGACCCAGCACAACCAATTCGCAATGTTTTTAAGTGGTTGAGCTACGATCTACGACCCAGCACAACCAATTCTGAATGTTTTTAAAGTGGTTGAGCTACGACCTACGACCCAGCACAACCAATTCGCAATGTTTTTAAAATGGTTGAGCTACGATCTACGACCCAGCACAACCAATTCTGAATGTTTTTGTAGTGGTTGAGCTACGATCTACGACCCAGCACAACCAATTCGCAATGTTTTTAAAATGGTTGAGCTACGATCTACGACCCAGCACAACCAATTCGCAATGTTTTTAAGTGGTTGAGCTACGATCTACGACCCAGCACAACCAATTCTGAATGTTTTTAAAGTGGTTGAGCTACGACCTACGACCCAGCACAACCAATTCGCAATGTTTTTTAAATGGTTGAGCTACGATCTATGACCCAGCACAACCAATTCTGAATGTTTTTGTAGTGGTTGAGCTACGATCTACGACCCAGCACAACCAATTCGCAATGTTTTTAAAATGGTTGAGCTACGATCTACGACCCAGCTCAACCAATTCTCAATGTTTTTGTAGTGGTTGAGCTACGATCTACGACCCAGCACAACCAATTCGCAATGTTTTTATAGTGGTTGAGCTACGATCTACGACCCAGCACAACCAATTCGCAATGTTTTTAAGTGGTTGAGCTACGATCTACGACCCAGCTCAACCAATTCTCAATGTTTTTGTAGTGGTTGAGCTACGATCTACGACCCAGCACAACCAATTCGCAATGTTTTTAAGTGGTTGAGCTACGATCTACGACCCAGCACAACCAATTCTGAATGTTTTTAAAGTGGTTGAGCTACGACCTACGACCCAGCACAACCAATTCGCAATGTTTTTTAAATGGTTGAGCTACGATCTATGACCCAGCACAACCAATTCTGAATGTTTTTGTAGTGGTTGAGCTACGATCTACGACCCAGCACAACCAATTCGCAATGTTTTTAAAATGGTTGAGCTACGATCTACGACCCAGCTCAACCAATTCTCAATGTTTTTGTAGTGGTTGAGCTACGATCTACGACCCAGCACAACCAATTCGCAATGTTTTTAAGTGGTTGAGCTACGATCTACGACCCAGCACAACCAATTCTGAATGTTTTTAAAGTGGTTGAGCTACGACCTACGACCCAGCACAACCAATTCGCAATGTTTTTAAAATGGTTGAGCTACGATCTATGACCCAGCACAACCAATTCTGAATGTTTTTGTAGTGGTTGAGCTACGATCTACGACCCAGCACAACCAATTCGCAAAGTTTTTTAAATGGTTGAGCTACGATCTACGACCCAGCACAACCAATTCTGAATGTTTTTAAGTGGTTGAGCTAAGATCTACGACCCAGCACAACCAATTCGCAATGTTTTTAAAGTGGTTGAGCTACGATCTACGACCCAGCACAACCAATTCGCAATCTTTTTAAAATGGTTGAGCTACGATCTACGACCCAGCACAACCAATTCGCAATGTTTTTAAAATGGTTGAGCTACGATCTACGACCCAGCACAACCAATTCTGAATGTTTTTGTAGTGGTTGAGCTACGATCTACGACCCAGCACAACCAATTCGCAATGTTTTTATAATGGTTGAGCTACGATCTACGACCCAGCTCAACCAATTCTCAATGTTTTTGTAGTGGTTGAGCTACGATCTACGACCCAGCACAACCAATTCGCAATGTTTTTATAGTGGTTGAGCTACGATCTACGACCCAGCACAACCAATTCGCAATGTTTTTAAGTGGTTGAGCTACGATCTACGACCCAGCACAACCAATTCTGAATGTTTTTAAAGTGGTTGAGCTACGACCTACGACCCAGCACAACCAATTCGCAATGTTTTTAAAATGGTTGAGCTACGATCTACGACCCAGCACAACCAATTCTGAATGTTTTTGTAGTGGTTGAGCTACGATCTACGACCCAGCACAACCAATTCGCAATGTTTTTAAAATGGTTGAGCTACGATCTACGACCCAGCACAACCAATTCGCAATGTTTTTAAGTGGTTGAGCTACGATCTACGACCCAGCACAACCAATTCTGAATGTTTTTAAAGTGGTTGAGCTACGACCTACGACCCAGCACAACCAATTCGCAATGTTTTTTAAATGGTTGAGCTACGATCTATGACCCAGCACAACCAATTCTGAATGTTTTTGTAGTGGTTGAGCTACGATCTACGACCCAGCACAACCAATTCGCAATGTTTTTAAAATGGTTGAGCTACGATCTACGACCCAGCTCAACCAATTCTCAATGTTTTTGTAGTGGTTGAGCTACGATCTACGACCCAACACAACCAATTCGCAATGTTTTTATAGTGGTTGAGCTACGATCTACGACCCAGCACAACCAATTCGCAATGTTTTTATAGTGGTTTAGCTACGATCTACGACCCAGCACAACCAATTCGCAATGTTTTTAAGTGGTTGAGCTACGATCTACGACCCAGCACAACCAATTCTGAATGTTTTTAAAGTGGTTGAGCTACGACCTACGACCCAGCACAACCAATTCGCAAAGTTTTTTAAATGGTTGAGCTACGATCTACGACCCAGCACAACCAATTCGCAATGTTTTTAAAGTGGTTGAGCTACGATCTACGACCCAGCACAACCAATTCGCAATCTTTTTAAAATGGTTGAGCTACGATCTACGACCCAGCACAACCAATTCTGAATGTTTTTGTAGTGGTTGAGCTACGATCTACGACCCAGCACAACCAATTCGCAATGTTTTTTAAATGGTTGAGCTACGATCTACGACCCAGCACAACCAATTCGCAATGTTTTTAAAATGGTTGAGCTACGATCTACGACCCAGCACAACCAATTCGCAATGTTTTTAAGTGGTTGAGCTACGATCTACGACCCAGCACAACCAATTCTGAATGTTTTTAAAGTGGTTGAGCTACGACCTACGACCCAGCACAACCAATTCGCAATGTTTTTTAAATGGTTGAGCTACGATCTATGACCCAGCACAACCAATTCTGAATGTTTTTGTAGTGGTTGAGCTACGATCTACGACCCAGCACAACCAATTCGCAATGTTTTTAAAATGGTTGAGCTACGATCTACGACCCAGCTCAACCAATTCTCAATGTTTTTGTAGTGGTTGAGCTACGATCTACGACCCAGCACAACCAATTCGCAATGTTTTTTTAGTGGTTGAGCTACGATCTACGACCCAGCACAACCAATTCGCAATGTTTTTAAGTGGTTGAGCTACGATCTACGACCCAGCACAACCAATTCTGAATGTTTTTAAAGTGGTTGAGCTACGACCTACGACCCAGCACAACCAATTCGCAATGTTTTTAAAATGGTTGAGCTACGATCTACGACCCAGCTCAACCAATTCTCAATGTTTTTGTAGTGGTTGAGCTACGATCTACGACCCAGCACAACCAATTCGCAATGTTTTTATAGTGGTTGAGCTACGATCTACGACCCAGCACAACCAATTCGCAATGTTTTTATAGTGGTTGAGCTACGATCTACGACCCAGCACAACCAATTCGCAATGTTTTTAAGTGGTTGAGCTACGATCTACGACCCAGCACAACCAATTCTGAATGTTTTTAAAGTGGTTGAGCTACGACCTACGACCCAGCACAACCAATTCGCAAAGTTTTTTAAATGGTTGAGCTACGATCTACGACCCAGCACAACCAATTCGCAATGTTTTTAAAGTGGTTGAGCTACGATCTACGACCCAGCACAACCAATTCGCAATCTTTTTAAAATGGTTGAGCTACGATCTACGACCCAGCACAACCAATTCTGAATGTTTTTGTAGTGGTTGAGCTACGATCTACGACCCAGCACAACCAATTCGCAATGTTTTTTAAATGGTTGAGCTACGATCTACGACCCAGCACAACCAATTCGCAATGTTTTTAAAATGGTTGAGCTACGATCTACGACCCAGCACAACCAATTCGCAATGTTTTTAAGTGGTTGAGCTACGATCTACGACCCAGCACAACCAATTCTGAATGTTTTTAAAGTGGTTGAGCTACGACCTACGACCCAGCACAACCAATTCGCAATGTTTTTTAAATGGTTGAGCTACGATCTATGACCCAGCACAACCAATTCTGAATGTTTTTGTAGTGGTTGAGCTACGATCTACGACCCAGCACAACCAATTCGCAATGTTTTTAAAATGGTTGAGCTACGATCTACGACCCAGCTCAACCAATTCTCAATGTTTTTGTAGTGGTTGAGCTACGATCTACGACCCAACACAACCAATTCTCAATGTTTTTGTAGTTGTTGAGCTACGATCTACGACCCAGCACAACCAATTCGCAATGTTTTTGTAGTGGTTGAGCTACGATCTACGACCCAGCACAACCAATTCGCAATGTTTTTAAGTGGTTGAGCTACGATCTACGACCCAGCACAACCAATTCTGAATGTTTTTAAAGTGGTTGAGCTACGACCTACGACCCAGCACAACCAATTCGCAATGTTTTTTAAATGGTTGAGCTACGATCTATGACCCAGCACAACCAATTCTGAATGTTTTTGTAGTGGTTGAGCTACGATCTACGACCCAGCACAACCAATTCGCAATGTTTTTAAAATGGTTGAGCTACGATCTACGACCCAGCTCAACCAATTCTCAATGTTTTTGTAGTGGTTGAGCTACGATCTACGACCCAGCACAACCAATTCGCAATGTTTTTATAGTGGTTGAGCTACGATCTACGACCCAGCACAACCAATTCGCAATGTTTTTAAGTGGTTGAGCTACGATCTACGACCCAGCTCAACCAATTCTCAATGTTTTTGTAGTGGTTGAGCTACGATCTACGACCCAGCACAACCAATTCGCAATGTTTTTAAGTGGTTGAGCTACGATCTACGACCCAGCACAACCAATTCTGAATGTTTTTAAAGTGGTTGAGCTACGACCTACGACCCAGCACAACCAATTCGCAATGTTTTTTAAATGGTTGAGCTACGATCTATGACCCAGCACAACCAATTCTGAATGTTTTTGTAGTGGTTGAGCTACGATCTACGACCCAGCACAACCAATTCGCAATGTTTTTAAAATGGTTGAGCTACGATCTACGACCCAGCTCAACCAATTCTCAATGTTTTTGTAGTGGTTGAGCTACGATCTACGACCCAGCACAACCAATTCGCAATGTTTTTAAGTGGTTGAGCTACGATCTACGACCCAGCACAACCAATTCTGAATGTTTTTAAAGTGGTTGAGCTACGACCTACGACCCAGCACAACCAATTCGCAATGTTTTTAAAATGGTTGAGCTACGATTTATGACCCAGCACAACCAATTCTGAATGTTTTTGTAGTGGTTGAGCTACGATCTACGACCCAGCACAACCAATTCGCAAAGTTTTTTAAATGGTTGAGCTACGATCTACGACCCAGCACAACCAATTCTGAATGTTTTTAAGTGGTTGAGCTAAGATCTACGACCCAGCACAACCAATTCGCAATGTTTTTAAAGTGGTTGAGCTACGATCTACGACCCAGCACAACCAATTCGCAATCTTTTTAAAATGGTTGAGCTACGATCTACGACCCAGCACAACCAATTCGCAATGTTTTTAAAATGGTTGAGCTACGATCTACGACCCAGCACAACCAATTCTGAATGTTTTTGTAGTGGTTGAGCTACGATCTACGACCCAGCACAACCAATTCGCAATGTTTTTAAAATGGTTGAGCTACGATCTACGACCCAGCACAACCAATTCTGAATGTTTTTGTAGTGGTTGAGCTACGATCTACGACCCAGCACAACCAATTCGCAATGTTTTTATAATGGTTGAGCTACGATCTACGACCCAGCTCAACCAATTCTCAATGTTTTTGTAGTGGTTGAGCTACGATCTACGACCCAGCACAACCAATTCGCAATGTTTTTATAGTGGTTGAGCTACGATCTACGACCCAGCACAACCAATTCGCAATGTTTTTAAGTGGTTGAGCTACGATCTACGACCCAGCACAACCAATTCTGAATGTTTTTAAAGTGGTTGAGCTACGACCTACGACCCAGCACAACCAATTCGCAATGTTTTTAAAATGGTTGAGCTACGATCTACGACCCAGCACAACCAATTCTGAATGTTTTTGTAGTGGTTGAGCTACGATCTACGACCCAGCACAACCAATTCGCAATGTTTTTAAAATGGTTGAGCTACGATCTACGACCCAGCACAACCAATTCGCAATGTTTTTAAGTGGTTGAGCTACGATCTACGACCCAGCACAACCAATTCTGAATGTTTTTAAAGTGGTTGAGCTACGACCTACGACCCAGCACAACCAATTCGCAATGTTTTTTAAATGGTTGAGCTACGATCTATGACCCAGCACAACCAATTCTGAATGTTTTTGTAGTGGTTGAGCTACGATCTACGACCCAGCACAACCAATTCGCAATGTTTTTAAAATGGTTGAGCTACGATCTACGACCCAGCTCAACCAATTCTCAATGTTTTTGTAGTGGTTGAGCTACGATCTACGACCCAACACAACCAATTCGCAATGTTTTTATAGTGGTTGAGCTACGATCTACGACCCAGCACAACCAATTCGCAATGTTTTTATAGTGGTTGAGCTACGATCTACGACCCAGCACAACCAATTCGCAATGTTTTTAAGTGGTTGAGCTACGATCTACGACCCAGCACAACCAATTCTGAATGTTTTTAAAGTGGTTGAGCTACGACCTACGACCCAGCACAACCAATTCGCAAAGTTTTTTAAATGGTTGAGCTACGATCTACGACCCAGCACAACCAATTTGCAATGTTTTTAAAGTAGTTGAGCTACGATCTACGACCCAGCACAACCAATTCGCAATCTTTTTAAAATGGTTGAGCTACGATCTACGACCCAGCACAACCAATTCTGAATGTTTTTGTAGTGGTTGAGCTACGATCTACGACCCAGCACAACCAATTCGCAATGTTTTTTAAATGGTTGAGCTACGATCTACGACCCAGCACAACCAATTCGCAATGTTTTTAAAATGGTTGAGCTACGATCTACGACCCAGCACAACCAATTCGCAATGTTTTTAAGTGGTTGAGCTACGATCTACGACCCAGCACAACCAATTCTGAATGTTTTTAAAGTGGTTGAGCTACGACCTACGACCCAGCACAACCAATTCGCAATGTTTTTTAAATGGTTGAGCTACGATCTATGACCCAGCACAACCAATTCTGAATGTTTTTGTAGTGGTTGAGCTACGATCCACGACCCAGCACAACCAATTCGCAATGTTTTTAAAATGGTTGAGCTACGATCTACGACCCAGCTCAACCAATTCTCAATGTTTTTGTAGTGGTTGAGCTACGATCTACGACCCAGCACAACCAATTCGCAATGTTTTTTTAGTGGTTGAGCTACGATCTACGACCCAGCACAACCAATTCGCAATGTTTTTAAGTGGTTGAGCTACGATCTACGACCCAGCACAACCAATTCTGAATGTTTTTAAAGTGGTTGAGCTACGACCTACGACCCAGCACAACCAATTCGCAATGTTTTTAAAATGGTTGAGCTACGATCTACGACCCAGCTCAACCAATTCTCAATGTTTTTGTAGTGGTTGAGCTACGATCTACGACCCAGCACAACCAATTCGCAATGTTTTTATAGTGGTTGAGCTACGATCTACGACCCAGCACAACCAATTCGCAATGTTTTTATAGTGGTTGAGCTACGATCTACGACCCAGCACAACCAATTCGCAATGTTTTTAAGTGGTTGAGCTACGATCTACGACCCAGCACAACCAATTCGCAATGTTTTTAAGTGGTTGAGCTACGATCTACGACCCAGCACAACCAATTCTGAATGTTTTTAAAGTGGTTGAGCTACGACCTACGACCCAGCACAACCAATTCGCAAAGTTTTTTAAATGGTTGAGCTACGATCTACGACCCAGCACAACCAATTCGCAATGTTTTTAAAGTGGTTGAGCTACGATCTACGACCCAGCACAACCAATTCGCAATCTTTTTAAAATGGTTGAGCTACGATCTACGACCCAGCACAACCAATTCTGAATGTTTTTGTAGTGGTTGAGCTACGATCTACGACCCAGCACAACCAATTCGCAATGTTTTTTAAATGGTTGAGCTACGATCTACGACCCAGCACAACCAATTCGCAATGTTTTTAAAATGGTTGAGCTACGATCTACGACCCAGCACAACCAATTCGCAATGTTTTTAAGTGGTTGAGCTACGATCTACGACCCAGCACAACCAATTCTGAATGTTTTTAAAGTGGTTGAGCTACGACCTACGACCCAGCACAACCAATTCGCAATGTTTTTTAAATGGTTGAGCTACGATCTATGACCCAGCACAACCAATTCTGAATGTTTTTGTAGTGGTTGAGCTACGATCTACGACCCAGCACAACCAATTCGCAATGTTTTTAAAATGGTTGAGCTACGATCTACGACCCAGCTCAACCAATTCTCAATGTTTTTGTAGTGGTTGAGCTACGATCTACGACCCAGCACAACCAATTCGCAATGTTTTTTTAGTGGTTGAGCTACGATCTACGACCCAGCACAACCAATTCGCAATGTTTTTAAGTGGTTGAGCTACGATCTACGACCCAGCACAACCAATTCTGAATGTTTTTAAAGTGGTTGAGCTACGACCTACGACCCAGCACAACCAATTCGCAATGTTTTTAAAATGGTTGAGCTACGATCTACGACCCAGCTCAACCAATTCTCAATGTTTTTGTAGTGGTTGAGCTACGATCTACGACCCAGCACAACCAATTCGCAATGTTTTTATAGTGGTTGAGCTACGATCTACGACCCAGCACAACCAATTCGCAATGTTTTTATAGTGGTTGAGCTACGATCTACGACCCAGCACAACCAATTCGCAATGTTTTTAAGTGGTTGAGCTACGATCTACGACCCAGCACAACCAATGCTGAATGTTTTTAAAGTGGTTGAGCTACGACCTACGACCCAGCACAACCAATTCGCAATGTTTTTAAAATGGTTGAGCTACGATCTACGACCCAGCACAACCAATTCTGAATGTTTTTGTAGTGGTTGAGCTACGATCTACGACCCAGCACAACCAATTCGCAATGTTTTTAAAATGGTTGAGCTACGATCTACGACCCAGCACAACCAATTCGCAATGTTTTTAAGTGGTTGAGCTACGATCTACGACCCAGCACAACCAATTCTGAATGTTTTTAAAGTGGTTGAGCTACGACCTACGACCCAGCACAACCAATTCGCAATGTTTTTTAAATGGTTGAGCTACGATCTATGACCCAGCACAACCAATTCTGAATGTTTTTGTAGTGGTTGAGCTACGATCTACGACCCAGCACAACCAATTCGCAATGTTTTTAAAATGGTTGAGCTAGGATCTACGACCCAGCTCAACCAATTCTCAATGTTTTTGTAGTGGTTGAGCTACGATCTACGACCCAGCACAACCAATTCGCAATGTTTTTATAGTGGTTGAGCTACGATCTACGACCCAGCACAACCAATTCGCAATGTTTTTAAGTGGTTGAGCTACGATCTACGACCCAGCTCAACCAATTCTCAATGTTTTTGTAGTGGTTGAGCTACGATCTACGACCCAGCACAACCAATTCGCAATGTTTTTAAGTGGTTGAGCTACGATCTACGACCCAGCACAACCAATTCTGAATGTTTTTAAAGTGGTTGAGCTACGACCTACGACCCAGCACAACCAATTCGCAATGTTTTTAAAATGGTTGAGCTACGATCTATGACCCAGCACAACCAATTCTGAATGTTTTTGTAGTGGTTGAGCTACGATCTACGACCCAGCACAACCAATTCGCAAAGTTTTTTAAATGGTTGAGCTACGATCTACGACCCAGCACAACCAATTCGCAATGTTTTTAAAGTGGTTGAGCTACGATCTACGACCCAGCACAACCAATTCGCAATCTTTTTAAAATGGTTGAGCTACGATCTACGACCCAGCACAACCAATTCTGAATGTTTTTGTAGTGGTTGAGCTACGATCTACGACCCAGCACAACCAATTCGCAATGTTTTTTAAATGGTTGAGCTACGATCTACGACCCAGCACAACCAATTCGCAATGTTTTTAAAATGGTTGAGCTACGATCTACGACCCAGCACAACCAATTCGCAATGTTTTTAAGTGGTTGAGCTACGATCTACGACCCAGCACAACCAATTCTGAATGTTTTTAAAGTGGTTGAGCTACGACCTACGACCCAGCACAACCAATTCGCAATGTTTTTTAAATGGTTGAGCTACGATCTATGACCCAGCACAACCAATTCTGAATGTTTTTGTAGTGGTTGAGCTACGATCTACGACCCAGCACAACCAATTCGCAATGTTTTTAAAATGGTTGAGCTACGATCTACGACCCAGCTCAACCAATTCTCAATGTTTTTGTAGTGGTTGAGCTACGATCTACGACCCAGCACAACCAATTCGCAATGTTTTATTAGTGGTTGAGCTACGATCTACGACCCAGCACAACCAATTCGCAATGTTTTTAAGTGGTTGAGCTACGATCTACGACCCAGCACAACCAATTCTGAATGTTTTTAAAGTGGTTGAGCTACGACCTACGACCCAGCACAACCAATTCGCAATGTTTTTAAAATGGTTGAGCTACGATCTACGACCCAGCTCAACCAATTCTCAATGTTTTTGTAGTGGTTGAGCTACGATCTACGACCCAGCACAACCAATTCGCAATGTTTTTATAGTGGTTGAGCTACGATCTACGACCCAGCACAACCAATTCGCAATGTTTTTATAGTGGTTGAGCTACGATCTACGACCCAGCACAACCAATTCGCAATGTTTTTAAGTGGTTGAGCTACGATCTACGACCCAGCACAACCAATGCTGAATGTTTTTAAAGTGGTTGAGCTACGACCTACGACCCAGCACAACCAATTCGCAATGTTTTTAAAATGGTTGAGCTACGATCTACGACCCAGCACAACCAATTCTGAATGTTTTTGTATTGGTTGAGCTACGATCTACGACCCAGCACAACCAATTCGCAATGTTTTTAAAATGGTTGAGCTACGATCTACGACCCAGCACAACCAATTCGCAATGTTTTTAAGTGGTTGAGCTACGATCTACGACCCAGCACAACCAATTCTGAATGTTTTTAAAGTGGTTGAGCTACGACCTACGACCCAGCACAACCAATTCGCAATGTTTTTTAAATGGTTGAGCTACGATCTATGACCCAGCACAACCAATTCTGAATGTTTTTGTAGTGGTTGAGCTACGATCTACGACCCAGCACAACCAATTCGCAATGTTTTTAAAATGGTTGAGCTACGATCTACGACCCAGCTCAACCAATTCTCAATGTTTTTGTAGTGGTTGAGCTACGATCTACGACCCAGCACAACCAATTCACAATGTTTTTATAGTGGTTGAGCTACGATCTACGACCCAGCACAACCAATTCGCAATGTTTTTAAGTGGTTGAGCTACGATCTACGACCCAGCTCAACCAATTCTCAATGTTTTTGTAGTGGTTGAGCTACGATCTACGACCCAGCACAACCAATTCGCAATGTTTTTAAGTGGTTGAGCTACGATCTACGACCCAGCACAATCAATTCTGAATGTTTTTAAAGTGGTTGAGCTACGACCTACGACCCAGCACAACCAATTCGCAATGTTTTTAAAATGGTTGAGCTACGATCTACGACCCAGCACAACCAATTCTGAATGTTTTTGTAGTGGTTGAGCTACGATCTACGACCCAGCACAACCAATTCGCAAAGTCTTTTAAATGGTTGAGCTACGATCTACGACCCAGCACAACCAATTCGCAATGTTTTTAAAGTGGTTGAGCTACGATCTACGACCCAGCACAACCAATTCGCAATCTTTTTAAAATGGTTGAGCTACGATCTACGACCCAGCACAACCAATTCTGAATGTTTTTGTAGTGGTTGAGCTACGATCTACGACCCAGCACAACCAATTCGCAATGTTTTTAAAATGGTTGAACTACGATCTACGACCCAGCACAACCAATTCGCAATGTTTTTAAGTGGTTGAGCTACGATCTACGACCCAGCACAACCAATTCTGAATGTTTTTAAAGTGGTTGAGCTACGACCTACGACCCATCACAACCAATTCGCAATGTTTTTTAAATGGTTGAGCTACGATCTATGACCCAGCACAACCAATTCTGAATGTTTTTGTAGTGGTTGAGCTACGATCTACGACCCAGCACAACCAATTCGCAATGTTTTTAAAATGGTTGAGCTACGATCTACGACCCAGCTCAACCAATTCTTAATGTTTTTGTAGTGGTTGAGCTACGATCTACGACCCAGCACAACCAATTCGCAATGTTTTTATAGTGGTTGAGCTACGATCTACGACCCAGCACAACCAATTCGCAATGTTTTTAAGTGGTTGAGCTACGATCTACGACCCAGCTCAACCAATTCTCAATGTTTTTGTAGTGGTTGAGCTACGATCTACGACCCAGCACAACCAATTCGCAATGTTTTTAAAATGGTTGAGCTACGATCTACGACCCAGCTCAACCAATTCTGAATGTTTTTGTAGTGGTTGAGCTACGATCTACGACCCAGCACAACCAATTCGCAATGTTTTTAAAGTGGTTGAGCTACGATCTACGACCCAGCACAACCAATTCGCAATGTTTTTAAAATGGTTGAGCTACGATCTACGACTCAGCACAACCAATTCTGAATGTTTTTAAGTGGTTGAGCTACGATCTACGACCCAGCACAACCAATTCGCAATGTTTTTAAAGTGGTTGAGCTACGATCTACGACCCAGCACAACCAATTCGCAATGCTTTTAAAGTGGTTGAGCTACGATCTACGACCCAGCACAACCAATTCTGAATGTTTTTAAAGTGGTTGAGCTACGACCTACGACCCAGCACAACCAATTCGCAATGTTTTTAAAATGGTTGAGCTACGATCTACGACCCAGCACAACCAATTCTGAATGTTTTTGTAGTGGTTGAGCTACGATCTACGACCCAGCACAACCAATTCGCAATGTTTTTAAAATGGTTGAGCTACGATCTACGACCCAGCTCAACCAATTCTGAATGTTTTTGTAGTGGTTGAGCTACGATCTACGACCCAGCACAACCAATTCTGAATGTTTTTAAAGTGGTTGAGCTACGACCTACGACCCAGCACAACCAATTCGCAATGTTTTTTAAATGGTTGAGCTACGATCTATGACCCAGCACAACCAATTCTGAATGTTTTTGTAGTGGTTGAGCTACGATCTACGACCCAGCACAACCAATTCGCAATGTTTTTAAAATGGTTGAGCTACGATCTACGACCCAGCTCAACCAATTCTCAATGTTTTTGTAGTGGTTGAGCTACGATCTACGACCCAGCACAACCAATTCACAATGTTTTTATAGTGGTTGAGCTACGATCTACGACCCAGCACAACCAATTCGCAATGTTTTTAAGTGGTTGAGCTACGATCTACGACCCAGCTCAACCAATTCTCAATGTTTTTGTAGTGGTTGAGCTACGATCTACGACCCAGCACAACCAATTCGCAATGTTTTTAAGTGGTTGAGCTACGATCTACGACCCAGCACAATCAATTCTGAATGTTTTTAAAGTGGTTGAGCTACGACCTACGACCCAGCACAACCAATTCGCAATGTTTTTAAAATGGTTGAGCTACGATCTACGACCCAGCACAACCAATTCTGAATGTTTTTGTAGTGGTTGAGCTACGATCTACGACCCAGCACAACCAATTCGCAAAGTTTTTTAAATGGTTGAGCTACGATCTACGACCCAGCACAACCAATTCGCAATGTTTTTAAAGTGGTTGAGCTACGATCTACGACCCAGCACAACCAATTCGCAATCTTTTTAAAATGGTTGAGCTACGATCTACGACCCAGCACAACCAATTCTGAATGTTTTTGTAGTGGTTGAGCTACGATCTACGACCCAGCACAACCAATTCGCAATGTTTTTAAAATGGTTGAACTACGATCTACGACCCAGCACAACCAATTCGCAATGTTTTTAAGTGGTTGAGCTACGATCTACGACCCAGCACAACCAATTCTGAATGTTTTTAAAGTGGTTGAGCTACGACCTACGACCCAGCACAACCAATTCGCAATGTTTTTTAAATGGTTGAGCTACGATCTATGACCCAGCACAACCAATTCTGAATGTTTTTGTAGTGGTTGAGCTACGATCTACGACCCAGCACAACCAATTCGCAATGTTTTTAAAATGGTTGAGCTACGATCTACGACCCAGCTCAACCAATTCTTAATGTTTTTGTAGTGGTTGAGCTACGATCTACGACCCAGCACAACCAATTCGCAATGTTTTTATAGTGGTTGAGCTACGATCTACGACCCAGCACAACCAATTCGCAATGTTTTTAAGTGGTTGAGCTACGATCTACGACCCAGCTCAACCAATTCTCAATGTTTTTGTAGTGGTTGAGCTACGATCTACGACCCAGCACAACCAATTCGCAATGTTTTTAAAATGGTTGAGCTACGATCTACGACCCAGCTCAACCAATTCTGAATGTTTTTGTAGTGGTTGAGCTACGATCTACGACCCAGCACAACCAATTCGCAATGTTTTTAAAGTGGTTGAGCTACGATCTACGACCCAGCACAACCAATTCGCAATGTTTTTAAAATGGTTGAGCTACGATCTACGACTCAGCACAACCAATTCTGAATGTTTTTAAGTGGTTGAGCTACGATCTACGACCCAGCACAACCAATTCGCAATGTTTTTAAAGTGGTTGAGCTACGATCTACGACCCAGCACAACCAATTCGCAATGCTTTTAAAGTGGTTGAGCTACGATCTACGACCCAGCACAACCAATTCTGAATGTTTTTAAAGTGGTTGAGCTACGACCTACGACCCAGCACAACCAATTCGCAATGTTTTTAAAATGGTTGAGCTACGATCTACGACCCAGCACAACCAATTCTGAATGTTTTTGTAGTGGTTGAGCTACGATCTACGACCCAGCACAACCAATTCGCAATGTTTTTAAAATGGTTGAGCTACGATCTACGACCCAGCTCAACCAATTCTGAATGTTTTTGTAGTGGTTGAGCTACGATCTACGACCCAGCACAACCAATTCGCAATGTTTTTAAAGTGGTTGAGCTACGATCTACGACCCAGCACAACCAATTCTGAATGTTTTTAAAGTGGTTGAGCTACGACCTACGACCCAGCACAACCAATTCGCAATGTTTTTAAAATGGTTGAGCTACGATCTACGACCCAGCACAACCAATTCTGAATGTTTTTGTAGTGGTTGAGCTACGATCTACGACCCAGCACAACCAATTCGCAATGTTTTTAAAATGGTTGAGCTACGATCTACGACCCAGCTCAACCAATTCTGAATGTTTTTGTAGTGGTTGAGCTACGATCTACGACCCAGCACAACCAATTCGCAATGTTTTTAAAATGGTTGAGCTACGATCTACGACCCAGCACAACCAATTCTGAATGTTTTTGTAGTGGTTGAGCTACGATCTACGACCCAGCACAACCAATTCGCAATGTTTTTAAAATGGTTGAGCTACGATCTACGACCCAGCTCAACCAATTCTGAATGTTTTTGTAGTGGTTGAGCTACGATCTACGACCCAGCACAACCAATTCGCAATGTTTTTAAAGTGGTTGAGCTACGATCTACGACCCAGCACAACCAATTCGCAATGTTTTTAAAATGGTTGAGCTACGATCTACGACCCAGCACAACCAATTCTGAATGTTTTTAAAGTGGTTGAGCTACGACCTACGACCCAGCACAACCAATTCGCAATGTTTTTAAAATGGTTGAGCTGCGATCTACGACCCAGCACAACCAATTCTGAATGTTTTTGTAGTGGTTGAGCTACGATCTACGACCCAGCACAACCAATTCGCAATGTTTTTTAAATGGTTGAGCTACGATCTACGACCCAGCTCAACCAATTCTGAATGTTTTTGTAGTGGTTGAGCTACGATCTACGACCCAGCACAACCAATTCGCAATGTTTTTAAAGTGGTTGAGCTACGATCTACGACCCAGCACAACCAATTCGCAATGTTTTTAAAATGGTTGAGCTACGATCTACGACCCAGCACAACCAATTCGCAATGTTTTTAAAATGGTTGAGCTACGATCTACGACCCAGCACAACCAATTCTGAATGTTTTTGTAGTGGTTGAGCTACGATCTACGACCCAGCACAACCAATTCGCAATGTTTTTAAAGTGGTTGAGCTACGATCTACGACCCAGCACAACCAATTCGCAATTTTTTTTTAAATGGTTGAGCTACGATCTACGACCCAGCACAACCAATTCTGAATGTTTTTGTAGTGGTTGAGCTACGATCTACGACCCAGCACAACCAATTCGCAATGTTTTTTAAATGGTTGAGCTACGATCTACGACCCAGCACAACCAATTCGCAATGTTTTTATAATGGTTGAGCTACGATCTACGACCCAGCTCAACCAATTCTCAATGTTTTTGTAGTGGTTGAGCTACGATCTACGACCCAGCACAACCAATTCGCAATGTTTTTGTAGTGGTTGAGCTACGATCTACGACCCAGCACAACCAATTCGCAATGTTTTTAAAATGGTTGAGCTACGATCTACGACCCAGCACAACCAATTACATTTTTGGTTGAGCTACGATCTACGATCTACGCGCTAACTTCACACACCTCTTATACCGTTGTGTATTTATTAAATGTGTGTCAGAGTGAATTCTCTCTGATTCACTGAAAATAAAAGAGCGCGGTTACTGGGATAAGGATCCTGGTTGACAATTTGCGAAATAATAACCGAAACGAGGTACACACGCATGAACAACGTATAGAAAATATCCCCTCACCTTTTGACGATATAATAACTATAATTATGCAATGGTCCAATTCCACCAACCTTACTTTGGGTTAAGAAATACTTAAATACGTAAAAGCATATTTCATCCTCTGTGTTTCTCTTATATTTTGTAATACATGAATGGTGTGATGTATCTTAGTATATGACATAATATGTTGGCATTTTTATACGGGATATAAAAATGATGAAAAATGCGTTTAAGTATTTAGGTATTACTTAGCACTGAGAAAGGTTGGAGGAATGGGTCCAGGGCTAACTCTTAAAGAAGTGTAATTAGAAAAGTATTTTCACTGCTGTAGAACAACCAGTCTATTGACTATATAAGATGAGATTTTCTTCATTACTTATGTATTATATTAAAAATACGTCTTGGCTCCCTCCACCTTTGTTTGTCTTGATATTATGCAACAAACTTATAAATAATGATGAAGCATTATCATTTCTAGATTATCCACAATACACGTAGTGTTATACTTGAGCTCAACTGGTTTGAGATGGTCACAGCCTGAATCATTCAATGGCAAGCCTCAAAATCGAAACTGAACGGACTAATGACATATTGATAATATATTTGATATCAACGGAAACAACGTAATGGAGTTCACATTAATCATTTACCCTATTGGATATTTTAACTGACATCTGCTATGAAAATATAGATAGAAATAATCCAAAAATCTCCGAAACTGGATAATATTCTTGGTAAAGGGTTTAAAACGTTGTTTGAACATGTGCTATATCACTTTCTAGCAATTGGTCCTTTTCCAAAAAAGTTTTCATTAACTGTCCGGTGCACGTGCGTCTTAATTCGTCTGTATCAGATCGAGGATTAACCATTGGGTACGGTCATTCATTCGATCCCAGGAAAGTAATTCGAGTATACGCAACAAAACAATGAATTAAACAAAGTTTTCTCCGCAGACGCTGTTTCTTCTTTTTCGAATGCAACTAGTGAATACTGCTTTATAGAAATATGGAATAATGAGTTATTGAAATATGGAATAATGCTTTATATAAATAGGGAATAATCTGTTATGGAAATATGGAAAAATACTTCCTAGAAATATGGAATAATGTTTTATAGAAATAGGTAATAATGTTTTATAGAAATATGGAAAAATGTTTTATAGAAATAGGTAATAATGTTTTATAGAAATATGGAATAATGTTTTATAAAAATATGAAATAGGTTTTATAGAAATAGGTAATAATGTTTTATAGAAATATGTTTATATTTTTTATAGAAATATGTTTATATTTTTTATAGAAATAGGTAATAATGTTTTATTGAAATATGGATTACTGCTTCATAGAAATATGGAACAATGCTTTATAGAAATAGGGAATAATGTTTTATAGAAATAGGGAATAGTGTTTTATAGAAATAGGTAATAATGTTTTATTGAAATGTAATACTGCTTCATAGACATATGGAACAATGCTTTATAGAGATATGGAACCATGCTTCATAGAAATATGGAACAATTCTTTATAAAAATAGGGAATAATGTTTCATAGAAATAGGGAATAATGTTTTATGAAAATACGGAAGACTGCTTTATGGAAATAAGAAATAATTATGTATGGGAATAATGAATACTACTTTATGGACATATGGTATAATGCCTTTTATAAATATGAAATAATCCTTTATAGAAGAATGAAATAATGCTTTATTACAATGGGGAGAACGTGCAATATTTGAAGATATGAATGTTAACTGTTCATTTCTAGTCCTGTATAATGAAAGCGTGTGACGCGTCAACAGTTTTACTGGTGTTTCATTATTCTTAAGTTCATGTTGTATAACGCATTGATACATGTTCCTCTTGAAAATATAACGATACAAATAAGGTCATACATCATAGAGATAGGGATTTATGTTTTATTTCAAGATTATTATAAATACTTACCGCATGTTTACAAGACATGGTAAAGGATATTCTCCTACATATCGTCGAAGTAAGTAGTGTATACGAATAGACAATTCATAGACAAAACTGTCCGAGCACATGTCGCGTATGTCGCCTTTGCATATATATATATACTGACCTTGAACTTATTTGTGTGTGCTATTAGTTTGTTAAGTAAACTTTTGAGACATGCTGCAAGAAGCCCAACATCAAAATAACATTTAAAACGACAATCTACATTGTCGTGAATTTATTGCGAATAATAGACTCAAATAAGATTGTATAAGTTTGCGTCCTCTTAGGACCTTCACTGTTCGTAGTTCATTGGTTTATATTTATTCTAACGCGAATCAAAGCATACGTACTATGCATTTAGCTTAAATCTGGGGCGTATTCATTTTATCCTAACACATCGAGCACTCGATGAGTGCTAGTCAAAAACTGTTATTTGATTGGTTAGATCGGCCAGCACATGCCCGAGTACTCGAATAGTGCTAGTCAAATACTGCAATTTGATTGGTTAAATCGGCCAGCACATGTCTCAATGAATGCTGTGTTTTGACAATTTGAGTACGTCGCCGAGTACTAACTGTTTGGTCAGATTTATTAAGATATACATTGTTTTGACTACATACATATACACTGAGATCATTTTTGCAATGAAATATGAGGTCTGGTTGACTATCCATATAAAAGAATATTTGCGATATACTAATGGTACTACACTTCTAGTGTTTTGTTGAAAGATGGATCTAGGACAAACAAAACATGTAGACGGACAGTTAGGGCTCTGGTGAAATTGTGTGATCGCTTATGTCTTTACTGTTCGAAGATAGATTACGACCCGAAAGTCCAACAAGTGACTCATATAAACCCATTGCAACTCAATTATTATTGAGATACATATCGCTGAGATAAACAAAAATAACATGAAAATACACTAAACATTCGTTTATGAATAGCAGAACCAAGTTAGATTCTAATTCTCTTTTTAAATGTTATGAAATGCATATGTACAGTAAGTACGTAAAGTCTTAGTGTAGTTTATTAGAGTGTCACCTTTGATAAAACAAAAAGGCTTCCAATTTTAGCCTTATGATGCACCTAAGAAGCACGTTTATTTATTTTGTAATACTATCATTTTTACCAGGAACCAGACAAGCAGACAATCGGTACCATTATTTAACAAACTAGCAGCTACCAAACCGGTCTTACTTGAAAGGACCCAGTGGCGACACTGGGATTCGAATATTGACGTCCCGCTCCCGAATCAGATGGCATAACCACTAGGCCAACAGGGCCGTTACATATACACGCTATCATTCAGTTATTATGTTTAACTGTGTTGACACTAACTAATTAATATTTAAAGACAAGCAGTAAACATGATGAAACAAGTGGCTGCCAGGGCCACAGTCCTCCTGATTACGTTTTATTTAGTCTACATTATATACGAGAACCCAGGTAAGATAACATAAATATCAATCATTATATAATCATTATATAACTCGTGTTTGATATTGTTAAATGTATTATTAGGACATTCCATTATGTGAATATAACGTGGGGAAATGCCAATTGTCTTGTTCAAAGCCCTTGTTTAACCCTTCACTGTCATAGGCAATTAAAGGCGTTTGCAAACAATGCAGATTCAGATGAGACAGATCATAACGATCTGTCTTACCTGAAATCTGCATTCTTTGTCACATATACATTCATTTTTACCAAATTTCATGTTGGACGAAACATTTTAAAAATGGAAGAGTCGTCTTTGTGAAATTCGGCGGTGAAAGAGTCAACCTTAATATCATTGTAAGTATTTATTGACCACGTAAACGGGTATATACAATTTGTTAGACTGCAGTCACTTCTTTACCAGTATGAGCTTTCAATGGTTAAAGAGTATTTTGATTTGCTGTGCAAGGAAACGGGTTCGAATCTCAATACATAGTGTTAATATTTGATTTCGTATTCAATTATTGCATTGTTGTTTTGTTAAGCGAATTCATAATTATCATTGTTTTCATTAATATATATATAGGATCTGACATAAGTTGTCATTTCATTTAAAGTTTTATTAGTTCAAGAAATTTGTTCTTAAGCGAGCATCCGGCGAGCTTAATAACAAGTTTCTCGGACGAGTTTAATAACACGTTATGAAATGACAACGAATGTCAGATACTGTTTATCACTTGACGAAACATAAAAAGAAAATCGGGTTTTCGCTGTCAGAAAATAGTCCCAACATTTAATTCTTAATAAACTGTTAACTGATCAGACAAACAAATACCGTGACGTTTGTGTTAACCGGATACACGTTCTCAGCCGTTGTGTAATCATTCACGGATGAATACAAAAATAGTGATTCGGTCATGCTATATTACACGTGTGACATATACAGAAATATGTAATGGGTATATTAGATCGCATTGTCATGTGATAAATATATATATATTCGTTTCGGTGTTGAGGTTGGTGGTATACATTTAGCAACGACACAATTCACCTTCATAACGCTATTGACGTAATATTGATATTTTTAACACTACTGACCTAATATTGATATTCTTAACACTACTGGCGTAATATTGATATTCTTAACACTACTGACCTAATATTGATATGCTTAACACTACTGACGTAATATTGATATTCGTACGCTATTGATGTAATATTGATTTCTTAACACTACTAACGTAATATTGATATTCTTAAAACTACTGACGTAATATTGCCATTTGTGACATTATTGACATAGAACTGCTCTTCACAAACGTGCAATAACCTTTGTATTGTATAATTTGAAATTGACTATTTAAAAAGTATCGTTTCGTGTGTTGTAAATACTTCGAGCATGATTAATATTAACAATTGTTTTGAATTGTTTTGATAAATTAACATTAAAGATTTATCGCACAAGTATTGTCCTTTCCTATGGTTGGTAGGGTCGGGGGAAACATAAATCTACGATTTCGAATCGAAATTAAATCGTCGACAAAATGATGTAACGCTTTTTCTAAAAGTGGATTTTAATAAGAATTTGCATATTTCCTCTTCTGGTGTTTACGCGTGAATATTTAAGTTCTTTATTACGATTTAGATGCCCCTTTTGACCTCACAGTATGTTCAGTAAAGCGAAAATCCATCTTCTATTTTGTGTTGAAAAACCTCACACCGGAGAATGACAAAATAATCAGAAGACCTACCTTTAAACAAATCATTTGCTTATTCTTTCTAGAAGTTATTATATCCCTATGTAATAGGTAATTGGGATATTCTTATATAGATGGTCATGGACAATAATACACAATTATGAAGCGTATGTCAAATGTGCAGCAACGAATTTACAATCGAGCAATGTTATTGATCAACACGTCACATAATAACGTTAGAAACTACGTACGTATTTACACACAGCCAGTGCTATAGATATACCAAATTGGACTTTGTACATGCCTAATCATTTTTTACGTCGTGTCATCTAAAACGATTTAAACATTGTTAGCTGGTTTTTAAACTCATCAAAGGTTGGATGGGAGCGGTTTGTAACGTTACTATATAGATTGTTTGATTTTGGGTTTAACACCGTTTTCAACAATTTTTCAGTCATATCACGGCGACCAGTTCACCTACTCATGTGTTTAATGGCTTTCTCACACCAGTACTCCACACAACATACTTTCCAAACAATTGACTGCTTTTACACATAGACTGTTAGCCCATTGGTGACAGACGAATGACGCTTGTCACAATGACTTGTGTTACTATATGGAAATAGTACAGTCCTTAGAAGCACGTGCAACATATCTGAGAATAATATCAAACATTATAATATTATAGGTTATTGACCCGTACTGTGAACTCATCGTTGGATCGAGTTCTTGGGTTGACGTTGCCGAGCTTGTGAGGCTACGTTCGCCAAAGAACGAGGTCCAACGATGATTTCACAGTACAGGGTCAATAACCTTTTTATTACTTTTTTTTTTTTAAATGACGTCATGCACGTGCATAACCAACATTTTAGACGCGCATTTTAGACTGTTATTCGGTCAAAAACGTACTGTTAGCATGAGACAGTAAGAAATTGTCCATGATCAGTATATGAGAATGTAACATTACAAAGTCACGTGAGGAATAATAATGATAGTTATGTAAGCTATGTTTGGTTACATAGTAAAAGTAGTCCCTAGCATGTTATTATGCGGAATTTTCGCACGCCCTTATCTACGGTCATGATTACTCCTTGACAGCGGTTATGATCGAAAAATCATGACCACTTTCTTCATTGTAAGCCGAGCCACGGTAGCTCCGTCGGTAGCGACGCGGGCTGTCAATCCAGGGGTTGTGAGTTCGAATCCCGGCTCGGCCAACTTTCTTTCCGAGGATTGACAGAAGTCAATGCGACATGCGTCATTCCTCTTCCACCAATGTGCTAAGTCTATGTGGAAAAGCAGCCAGTTGCTTGGGAAGATTGTTGTGTGGAGTACTGGTGTGAGAAAACCAGGAAATGCATGAGTAGGTGAACTGGCCGTGATATAACAGAGAAATTGTTAAAAACGGCGTTAAACCCCAATCAATCAATCAATCAATCAATCTTCAATGTAAAGTGAACGAAACAATGTAAAAGTATGCAATAACAAAGTATAAAATAAAAGTCTTCGGATACTGCATCCTTTTTCCAATGGAAAATAGAATGAACAATATCATAGTATACAATAATGACATTTTTGACGTTATATTGACCTTTGAGACACTATTGACCTTATTTTGATATATTTGTGATATGATTGACATTATATTGACTTTTGGGAAATGATTAACGGTAAATTGACCATAATGACACCAACCTTTTGGAAACTATCCACGTTTTTTTGAAATTCTCGACACTATTGAGGTAAAATTGTTCTTTGTGACACTATTGACGTTTAATCGAAATTTGTGACACAGTTGACGTGTAATCGACATTTATGACACTATTTACGTTTAATCGACCTTTGTGACACTATTGACGTTTAATCATAATGTTGTAAATTTATTACCTTTTCTTTTCATAAACGCAACAATGATGTGCTTCAATATATATGGGCCACTCCATGGGAAAACCGGTGATAGTGACAGCATTTTCGATTTTGGGATTTTTACATGTTCATATAGTCCAACCTGTCTAGTTTTGCATGATATATATGTGGACTTCGTATGACACATATTGACGCCGTAATGCACGTCAATAATAGACGTGTGTTACTAATTGCTGAAATGACGTCGACGTCATTTTCATGATTTATGTTCGACGCTCAAACATTTACGTCATTTACAGCAAAGTTATCCTTAATTGTATCAAAATGGTTCGAGTACATTTTAAGTCATGCAGCGTATAACTTCACCTGTAAAACAGTACTACATGGAATGGTAGTGCACTTTAAATCACGGCGTTTTGAACAAGATGTTAGGGTCGTGCTGAAATAAAAGTACATGTATGACATGGTGTTGGTATTTCCTGTGCTGCGCGAACAATAATTATACGTATCAACATGATTATTTGAATGCCGTCGGGTGCATCGATTGCTTACAAACTTGGGAACAAATCCGGAAAATATATTCAATCTAGATCTACTATATCGAAGGAATTGAATCGCATATATTTAGATTCGGCTTTCCTTATAGTAATCGTTTAACGAGGACTTATTTCAAATGTATCAAATTTCCTCAAACCTGTGTGGTTTGAGATTATAGCGACTTCATAAAGATCTGAGTGTCCGAGATCATGTCGGTGCACTACCAATTATCAATTGACAATAGTCAAACCAACTCTTTAGTACTCTTGGTTGTTTGGATAGTACTACGAAAGCTCCGGTCTGTCTGTGTTGTATAACTATAGTGTTGAATGACATTTAACAAATAACAACAACAAACTTGCATCACAATCAGAGTAGGCCTAGTTATATAAGTAAATTTAATTTAACAAATGATGATAATTGTTACCATTTTCTCTTATTTAAATTCAGATACGCAACATTCTGCTTTAATTTTTGAGGAAGACATGGCAGTTGGGATAAATAGATAACAACATGTTCAGGTGTGGTTTTGTCAAATAAAACATTCAGATCTGCATTATTCTGCATTCATGACAGCTGGTATAAATCGATAACAACATGTTCAGGTGTGTTTTTGTCAATTAAAATATTCATATCTGCAATATTCTGCATTCGTGACAGCTGGGACAACACAAGTCGATGTGTCATGCAATACCAAACCAACCAATAGAGATTTTCAATCAATACCGATTTCATTTATATTTCATACTTAAGTTGGCTTTTAAAATTTCTTTCAAACTTACTCTCAGGAAGAATGTAAAACTGCTTGGACAAGGGCGACCTTGACCAGACTGAACAAATGCATAAGCTTATCAGGATTTCATTTGTCACAAATTCATGAAGATGATATTACCATATATATATAATATAGCATAACTCTACATCATGTCCTATGTCATGTACCATGTAACATCTTGATTTGGATGCATAATAAATAACAACCACCAGGCAGATCTTTCATGTTAGCATCATGTAAAAGTGTACACCACCGCTGCAAGGCGGCTTTACATTGTATTGAAAAGAAATAAATACCCTTTACATTTACAGACAGTCAGTTGCCTAGAATGAATAATGGGTTGAATATTGCTAGAAAAACCTCATAGTAAAAACTACATGTTATCACCGTATAAACAGAAGTATCGTTGAAAGTGCAATTATCAAACCTGAATCACAGGATACAGCATAAACCAAACAACTGGTCAAGATCCTAGCTTTCATGAAACTGCGTTTTCTCCATGGTTTAAACAATATTTAGAATCATTGTTGCTTTATGAATTCATTAGATTACAACATAAACAGTTATTCCAGGATTCTTCTTGCCATCTTATACAAACCATTTTGATATAAGATCCATTTCTCCATGATCTCAATCTGAGAAAAGACTGGTCTATGCAATCGTGTAATTGGATTCAAACGTAAACTTCTCGAAAGCATTGATAACTATATCTCCAATGGTTGAAGTTAAGATCATACTGAGATACGCGGATTGATCTAGATCTACACTGGTTCAATATGCCACGAACGTTTGCTTTTTATCTGGTCAAATAATTGAAAAACGAAACTGAAAATGTGATAAATTGGCTTGTAATGTATTGTACCGTATGTATTTTTCATTTATACATAATCCATGTACATGTATGTAAGTCTATGAAAATTGAAACCCGATTGTTTATGGCTTTCACGAATGAAACTCGCCTCTTAAACAGATTATACATATTATATATCTTCTATTATAAATGCAGATTGATGTAGAACATGTAGAATGGAACAAACATATTTCCAGGTCAGCCTCCTGCAAGTGCAACACCGGTTGAGAAATTATTTCATGATCAATATTTCTTACAAATCACGTATTAAAGCATTAACGCAATATAGTACTAATAGCACCGTTTATCTGGAGTCGGTATGTTGTGTACATAATAGATTGAGCTGTTTTCTACTGTCTATGATGTTTTCGACAAGTGTATATTAAGATCTACCCGCACATACATCACACATGAGCCAGGTGTATACTGTTTGTCAGAAGTATAACAAAGGGTTCTACATATACACCTAGATGCGGATTAAATTGTATGGATTTGCACGCTGATCTGTTTCTTTAACGCTCGCAAATGCATGAAGGTTTGTTTTCGTTAAGCAACGCTCAGTTATACATCTATTATTGAATAATAATGACACAAAACAATATGTTTTGTATCTGCAATTTCATCCGATTCACACGGTTTTATTTCATAGACTTTTGTTTTTCTATGACTTTAAGTTCAACACCTTATTGAGGGCTATATATTATATTTACTTTTCGCAGATGCAGATAAACTTTTTTCATACAGTCATGTATAACATCATAGCAGCGTTAAAATATATTCAGTATGTATTTAAATTGATAGTTGATGGCAATGAATAGGTATTATATACACACAAATTTCACATGATCAAACCAAAAAAAAAAAAAAAAAAATGCGTATGTGTCAATGGTAAAAACCATTTCAAGACAACCTCAGAAACATATTTTTAATTCTTAAACATAAATGAATCATTGAAAGGGGGAATATTCACACACTAAATAGTTAAACATATTGATAGACAAATATATATGTTTACTAATCTTACACGCTCGTGTTTGTTGGATGTTTTGAATTAATAATAACGTCTTCTAATAAATTGGGCAGATTAACCGGCAGTAACAGTATTATTATATATCGCTCTTCATTTCATCCCTCGATGAACATGATGTTTATAAACCAAATCAAACTCTGTGTAAACATGTCATTTTACTTCAGCGTCACTCACACACAAATGACGTCAAACTTTGAGTGATGATTACGTCATTTCTTATGCTATGGAACTATCACCGGTTTTCTCATGGAGCGGCCCATATGTATTGTATGTATGTTGATATGTTTAATTTTCTTTCTTTACCAAACTATACCCTAGAGTCAACGATGAAATATAGAAACGCATGTACATGGTATACTTTAGTTTCTGTACGTCTTTGACATTGTTTGGATATGATAATACGATATGTGGCAGCATGCGTGTGTGTATGTAAATAAAGTGATATGGGATGCCATATGTCTTTTACTACATATTCATCTGCATGGTATAGTTGGCTATTACCTTTTAAAAGCTTCTAATATGACAAAGCAGTTTTTCTTGTATATTTGTAAATGACCATAAACTTTGTAAAGTTTGAGTCAATAAAATATTCTGAATCTGATGAAAATTTTTCTGATGATTTACATCGATTTACACACGTAATGGTATAGTTATTCTACTATAATTCCTTTTGTTACAATGTTTTCAAATTTGTCTGCTGTATATACTGTCTTGTGTTAAAAAGAATACGTATAAAAGGATATATTACAGAAACAGCTGCATGTATGTATTACAAGTTGATTTTCTTGTTACATTTAAGGGTATTCATACAATCATAGTTCCAGCGTTGTAAGCACTCCTGTTGATCAACTTGAAGAACTTGAAGAACTAAAACAAGTCAATGGTAAGTTGTAGACGTCAATATAGCAACTATATTGGTTGAAAGCCAATCAAATAGTGTGCATACCTTAAGTAAGATGTTTATACTGATTCCTTTATTCGTCAACGAACTCAAAGCAGCCCCATAACAAATGACATCGGTTTGATTATATGCACTTTTGTTACATTCTTAGCCATGTCTATTCTTAAATGTTCTCTGTTCATCTTATTCGTATCAGGTTCTCCGTTCGTCTTATTGTTTAGTAGTATCGTTTGATTCATTTAAGCTTCCCATTTGATTCATTCAATATTCCCTTTAATTATTTACTCATTTCGTTTGATTTACATACTTTTTGTGTTCGTCTTATTCTTTTCAAGTTCTCCGTTCGTCTCATTCTTTAGAATGTTCGTTTGATTTATTTAATCTTCCCGGTATATTATTTACACCTTGCGTTTGATTCGAACACTTTCTCTGTTCCTCTTTTCAATTCGCCGTTCGTCTTATTCCTTAGAAGTATCGTTTGAATCATTTCAATTTCTTCTTTGATTATTTACACCTTTCAATAGAGTCATATATTATTCTCGATTCTTGTTATTTTTTACACTTTTCGTGTGATTCTAAAGACCTTTTGTTTGACACTCTCTCATACAGAGTCTTATCTCTAATCGAAGTACTGAAAATACTGCTGGAAGGTGATTTCAGATTTATGTCAGCCAGGTGCAGGTGAGGTAATTATAATTATGCAAGTTATGAACAGATCATTGTTAGGATATGTGGATAGGAACAATCGAGAGCATATAAGTTGGAAACTAACAGAAACAAAGAATTTAAGTTATTACAACTTCTTGATTTTGCAGAAGTTTAAGATCAGGTAACATTGTATAAAAAGAATAAATGAAATAATTAAAACAAATATAATATGAAATCACACAAGCACTCGTTGTTAAGTTAATACTTGTATACTTTATAATTTCATAAAAAACGAATTCATCAGTAAAATAAAATGAAAGAATTATGAAAAGAATAAAAGAAAATGCTGGTATGCTAAAAAATTAATTAATAACTGTTTAAGTCAAACCAGGTACCTAAATAATATCAAATTCCTTAAAGAGCTACGAAATGAGGTGTTATGATATTCCTAAAGAATGTAATGAAGTCGTCAATGCAAACATATTAGTCGATAATGGGGAAACTGACCGTGCATGATGCATGTTGATACTATCCAGGTTGTTAATGTTAACATCGGTGCAAGAGCATATGCAATTACCTGTCTTTATTTGTCAAGAAGTTAGGGGGTAATGCATTAATACAATGCATTTAGAAATTGCATTAAAAACAGAATATATTTCTGTAAATTATTTAGTAAACGTGTTTTCATATAAAGACATAGCAATGCACTGTAAAGAATAACAGTATGCAATGTCGGTCAATACCTAATGCTTTCTTTTTAAATCACACTCCAAAAATAAATAAAATGTGATTGTTAAATTAAAAAATACTATAAATATAACAACGTTTCTGATCACTGGATAAAATCTTTGAATGAATAAATATCAGTGGAATTGCAAGAAAGGCTACAGTGAAAATACGAATTACGTAATAATTGATATACGTCCCTAGCAGGGGTTTGATAAAATGTTCTTAAAATATCACATCGACACATCATATATCGACAGATTTATGGATGAAAGTATAGTCTAAACATTGTAACAATAGGGCAATTTGTTCGTCATGAACTAATTTTACTTTTGCCACAGTATTTCAGGGGTGCCTTGATGCATAAACCACTGCTTGGAAATCATATCTTAAAGATCTTACGAAGACGAAGTTCAATACATCTGCACTATGTCAAGGCGTAAAACGATTTTCAAAGCATATCGACATATCAGATATAATCAGATTTATAAACGAAAGTATAGTTACAACATTGTGACAATAGCATAATTTGCTCGTCATGAACACATTCTTCATGTACACCAGGGACAATATAGTGTCCCTGTTTGCACCAATCTTTCAAAAGAGCTTTAAAAGGTAAATAAATAGTTGCCTCAAAGCACATCAATAATGTTTTGTTGTTAAATCTTACGAAGATGTGTCTACTCAAGGACAAGGCATGAAACGACTTTTGAAAGTATATCGAGACATCACATATTGACATATCTATGAATGCATGTGGAAAAGGTGTTAAACGCATACAAAGCTCTTTGAATGCACGTATAAGAAATAAGTTAATGTTACTGTTCCAACAATGTTTTATAAGCTGCATCTGTGATAGGAAAAGACGTTAAACGAAATAATTGTCTATGAATGAAAGCATAAATATATATGAATGTGACATAAATTCGCACTTTACAAGTCAATTAAGAAAGTGTTATAGAGAGATTCAAGAGAGATTTAATACTTTATTATGATAAATGATATGATAAAGAGATTGAAATTGAATAGGCTTCTCCGCAGCACTCGACTATTGAAAGCAATTCGTACATTACCAGCTAATTAAGACTTCTCCGCAGCACACGACTATTGACAACATTGTGACGAAATAAATGAGGAATTAATCGCAAGATTACAAATGTTGCGTCTGCAAGTGGTAAATGTATAAAACGACTAACAAGACAAATATATGTTTATAAACGTTGTAGCATGTAACATGTAGCAAACGGTTTTGAAAACATCTGAGAGGGAATTTCTCCTTTATCCAGAACGGTTAGTCAGTGAGGTTTAGTCAGTGGTATGTAAATATAATTATACAATAATTATAGTAATTAATTATTGATTAATAGATCTAACGCTTATATTGTTTAGACGTTAAATAGTAAAACTTCAGTTCAGTTCCATATGGTAAAAGGGGGACAACCACTGCCTTACTAATGCCACTAAATAAAAAAACAAGTGGTTATCCCCCTTTAACCATATTGAACGGAACTGAACTTGTAAACAGTATAAGTGTAATACAGAAGACTTTTGTCGCATTGACTTGTGTTAAACGTCGGAAAAGAACGTTGGCCGAGCTCGGGTTCTAACTCATAACCGATATTCATGTTCGTAAATATTATACTGATTTTGTTTGCAGACACTCATCTCCGAAATGTGAAGACCTTGGCTCTGATTGTATCGTATGCTCGATCCGGATCTTCCTGGCTAGGTGATATGGTTAAACAGAGTGATAATTCGTACTACATGTTTGAACCATTTATTCATTTGTTGAAACAGGGCTATTACACGGAAGATTATATCTGTTTTAACAACAATACTTGCAGGTTTGTTCATAGTACATGTCTGTCCTTCTGTATGAACACCAACATTTTGAGCTATGCTTGTAGCGAAGATCTAAATCGGCATGCTACTCCTTATATACTGATCAAAACATAAAACATGCTATTCTCTTTCTACACCGTCAAGCTGTTGTGTAGTTAGCTACGATTCGATGGTTGGACACCAGAGCTCGATCCCTTGATTGGTCACAAAAATAGTTCAATCGTTGTGGTAGTGAGTTCCCGGCTATGCGATTAGAATTGAGGGATTAACTGACCGACTTGCATTTTCGCGTCAGGATATACAGATACATGTCGAACTGCTGATTTATAATTGAAACACCGTTTTGTAATTGATTTACTGTTGGAAGCGACATGAAACACCAATCAAATATAATAGACGATTTCGTCTCATAAATTGAGATCAGAATCATATTCCTTTATTAACTTTGACAACTTCCTGTAGCTTTGTAAATCAGTATTTGCTAAGCATCAAATAAATTAGAAACTAGCCATGTATCTGCGTACAGTGAAGACACACGATAACCTTTATATCCCCCAAACTCCAAACAGCGCATCTCTTGTCCGTATACAAGTAAGTTAGTCGAATAATACATAAACTACTAAAACTGTTGCACCTTTTTGGATTAATACGAATCAATAGATTCGATATGCAAATAAGATGCAGTATGTTAGCCAATTAAATTAGTCAATCAGGTACACTCGATTGCCGAACGCGGGTTTTCGTGGTCACAAACAAAACCCATGTGATGCATGAGCACCGAGTAGTTTTACTGATTAATTGTTAGTTTGTTTGAGTTGCACGACGATGGGTGACGCTCAAAATATCGGATCTATGTATTTGAGCCGTCCCGAGAGAAAACCAACATTATGGCCTCTGCGTCATGTATCGACCCAGATCAGTCTGCGCAGTTCGCGCAGACTGATCCGGCCCGACACATTCCGTCTCAGGGGGATAAGGGTATAGGTAATGATTCCTAAAACAGAAAATCCGCAGGAGGCGAAAAGTGCCTATCTGGATAAGCTTGCGCGGCATGCTTAGGCGGATCCGGGTCGATACTTTACGCAGAGTCCACACTGTTGGTTTTCTCGCGGGACGGCTCATTTACTTTTACATGATCCCGTTACAGAGAATCAATAATACCCTAAAACGCCAGAAGCAGCTCATTTGTAATAATTTCAGGAAGCCTATTCTACCGATGGAGTCGCACAAGTTTGCGTTGGAACACTTATATAACCTGTTTACATGTAAGTTTGACAAGCTGCCGGAGGGCATCTTACGAAACCTTGGCCCGTTTGTGATCCGCACTAAAGTACAGCCATATCAAACGTGTGTACGATTTAACGGCATAAATAAATGTCTTCAAATGTTGAGAGATTCCTGCAAAAAGTCACAGTTCATCGTTATCAAAACCATTCGATTGACGATGAAACTAGTTCAAGCACTCAAAGACAGGCTGCCACAACTAAAGGTTTTACACTTAGTCCGCGATCCCAGGGGAATAACGTACTCTCGACTCAAAGGTCCATTCGGAATGTCGAGGGTGATAGAATCACATTCACTGGATCTGTGTAATCGTGTGACTGGCGATATATTACGAAGCAGAAATTTCAAACGACGATATCCGGATAGCTATGCATTAACAATATACGAACAATTGGCTGAAAACCCATTGAAACTATTAGAAGATATTTATACATATCTGGGTATGACATTAACGCCTGCAGTGAAACAATGGGTATATAAAAGTACTCATACGCGGAAGGGTGAATCGTATTTCGGAACTGCGAGAGGTGACCCCGTGAAGACTGCTAACAGTTGGCGACGTTTTATTAACATCCATACTGTTAACATAGTCGATAAAACGTGTAAAAGATTGTATGGTGAACTTGGATATCAGCAGGTGACTTCACTGGATGAATTAAGGAATATGAACGTAACGTTGCGACGAAAACTAAGTATTGATCTTGGAGTTCCATAATGATCGGTTAATATGAATTCTTGAACTGCTTTCTACGAAAACCAACCACAAGATAGATGAAATGATCGTAATACCAATATATACCTACGCATCCGCACAGTCAGACATGAGTATGTGCTGTTCGCCTATACGTCACGAACAATGCTAAGAAACATATTAAACACGGTGAACATTTGGACCAGATCGCTTGAATGCGCAAACAAAATTTATAAAGTTAGTAAGGTTGCGGATTTTTATATATTTATTCCTCTAGCTGTTTTAATTGAGAGTACCGGTTCCATTGGAGGGGATTATAAATTTACCCTTCAGCTGTCTGACTGGCTGTCCGTTGTTTATTCTGTATATCAGCCAGCTGTCTGTTTGTCTGTCTGTCTGTCTGTCTGTCTGTCTGAACTATTTATTATGAAATAACACGGACAGTAATCAAAAAAGGTTCAAGGAATTTAGTCTCAGTTACGAGATAGTTTACGTCATAGAATGTTTTTCATTTGTATGTCAAGGTCGCATTTCAACTACTTCAGGAATGTGTTAGAATCGTACTATTAGCTGCTTGTGCCTTATCATATGTAATTATTTATACATGGTGAAAACAGATTATAATACGTGGAAATCAGTGTACTGTCTAACTTGTCTTAAGCAGCCAGCGAAGGAAGAGTCTAAATGTGGCTGCTGAACACAGGTAGCAGCTTAATTCAAGTCAAATAAAGAAGAAAATGTTGTTTACGTTCATACTGAAGTGGCTGCAATAGAATTGACCGCCAATACAATTTGTCTGCGTAAAAGAGTTGACCGCCAATACAATTTGGCTGCGTAAAAGAGTTGACCGCAGATACAATTTGGCTGCATAATAGAGTTGACCGCCAATACAATTTGGCTGCGTCATAGAGTTGACCGCAGATACAATTTGGCTGCATAATAGAGTTGACCGCCAATACAATTTGGCTGCGTCATAGAGTTGACCGCAGATACAATTTGGCTGCATAATAGAGTTGACCGCCAATACAATTTGGCTGCATAATAGAGTTGACCGCCAATACAATTTGGCATCATAATAGAGTTGACCGTTAATGCAAGTTTGACTGTATTCATTTTGTAAATAAGACGTCTTGCGAGAAAACCAACAGTGTGGCCTCTGAGTAAAGTATCGACCCAGATCAGCCTTAGCATGTCGCGCAGGCTTACCAGGACAGACACTTTTCGCCTCCTGCGGATTTTTTGTTTCAGAAATAATTACTCTATCCCCCTGAGACGGAATGTGTCGGCCCGGATGAGTCTGCGCGGACTACGCAGGCTGATCTGGTTCAATACATTACGCAGAGGCCATAGTGTTGGTTTTCTCGCGAGACGGTTCAAATCAAGATCAGTTCGTTTTACCCTCAGCTTTCGTCATGTACACAAAGCCATATTGCATGCAGTAGTCCATAGTGCCTGTAGCGTATGAGCTACCAAATGACTTCATTTAATCCGTCTGCATATTCATGTGAGACAAAAATCTTACATGTTCCTAATCTTCTTCCTTATGTCTGTTGACGTTTTTAGTAATAGAGTTATCATTCCAGATTTCTCTATACTCTATTGATTTTTAGTTGGGATGAATTTATTGGACAATTACAACCGAAGTTAAATAAAACTTTATTTATTTATTGAAAACAATACAACTTTAATGCAATCAATGTTACAAGAAACCCATCCTTAGCTTAGTCTACACTTGTCACCGAAATATTCATATGTTTATGTCTTCTTAAATCGTACTGCAACATTTCAAAGACTCATTTGAGATTTCAAATGTTCTCTCTGATCCAAATCTAGATTGATGTTACAATTGTGCTTAGTCACCAATAGTACGACCATTTTGTATTGTATAATTCCATCTGGTGACTGTTTTTAGATTCAGATTGTTTGCAGAAATTTAAACTATCTAGTAAACTTGGTCTCGAATATTTAAACATAATAAATTGAACACATTGTGCGAAAAGGGTAAATTGCTCATGATGATATTTTTCGAATTTTCATAAACCATTTTCAATTGATATTTAGTGTATCATATAGGCGTCAAATACCTCCTGCATTAGAAGAAAGACATGTTTGGATAAAAACTCTTCAGAATTGTGTTCATTCAAAATTGCCCTTATAGGCCGATTTGACTTTGAATATCATGAAAATGGTTAAGTATAACGATATTTCAATCCACCATAACCTTTTCCTAGCCACAGTCTGTGTATTTAAAGAACAAGTGTTACAACAAATTTAATATGCAATTCTGTGCGATAATTTGATCTTTATGTGTGTTTCATTGTGGGACGGTGGCCTCTTTTAACAAATATAATTTCTGTTTTGATTTGTATTTGATGTGTCAGATGTAACCCGAACAGGAACAAACTCCGGTCTCCCGTACTTGGTGCGGATGCGTTGACCATTAACCCCAGTATTGGTTTCTGTAAAGAGTTAAAAGTTCACCCTTGCATCAAGGGAAGTAACTGTAATTGTTAGATAATAAAGTATATACAGCAGTTGTTACGCCTTTTGCTCATATATATTTAGTTTTATACCCTGCTGCATGTATTAACCCTTTCCCTCATACGACAATGCAGCAGACGACTTTGAACTTATTTTGTCAAAAAGTGGAAATCTCTAAAATTGAATGATGACAAAAAGTGGAAAACATTGTGGCAAAAGGAGAACTTGCACGTTTTGTGTAAATTCTTCTTTTGTCACTATGTTTCAAAAAGCCATCTGCTGCAGAGGCGTCAGAAAGCGTCTATATGAGGGAAAGGGTTAAATATCTTTATTTATTTCTGATTATGATGCAAATGCTTTCAACTTATACTAATACAAGTCGATGTCACCTCCCGATAAATAACATTTCTGGAAAAGGAAATTTTGCTTATTGATTCCATATTATCAACAACTAAAAACAATAAATCTGCTGCAGGCACATCAACCGCTTAACAGGCGCGTATCCAGGCATACGCACGTACGCCAATGAAAGGTTCAAATATGCAATAAAGACTGAAGGCTGATGGGGGTAAGGGCTACGAAGAATGAAGAATGAGTACCAGCCTGCCACTTAATTCGTGCAGTTTGGTTAGGAACGCCTCGGTGGTGTCATGGTTATGATGTCCGCCTCGAGAGCGGGCGACCAGTGTTTAATCCCCGGTCGGTCATACCAAATACTTGAAAGTGGTAGTAATATTTCGCTCCATGGTGCTAAGTGTTACGGACAGATGAACTGGAGTAAGGATAAGCTTCAAATTAGCACTCATAATTTACACAGGAAACGTCGTAAAATGACTGAAATCCTGTTTTGGGATATGCATCATTTCCCAAAAACAGTTGTAAACATCATCTGTTTCATGGATTTATATGTGACAGATAGATATACATTTTGAAATTGTTATTAAAGAATTAGATACAGGTTTCATACACAGATTTACGTCTGAAAGTAAGCCAACATGCATATACATTTTATATATGTGCCGTTCCACGAGAAAACCAACATTATTGACTCTGCGTAGTGTATCGATCCAGATCAGCCTGCGCAGTCCGCGCAGGTTAATCCGGACCGACACATTCCGTCTCAGAGCGATAGAGGTAAAAAGTAATGATTCCTGAAACAGAAAATCCACAGGAGGCGAAAAGTATCTATCCGGGTAAGCCTGCGCGGCATGCTTAGGATGATCCGTGTCGCTACATTACGCAGAGTCAATAATGTTGGTTTTCTCGTGGAATGGCTCATATATATAGTTTAGTTTATGTATTCAACGAACCATTTGGCAACACGTTACAAGTTACAAAAATACAAACATTAAAATAACAAGAAATTATAAGTGAAACATGGCAGTATGTCAATTTTTTTTAGACAATCATATCAGAACTAGTAGCAGATGCACGCTGAGGAGGAAAAATTCATGTTCTTAAATCAGTATCAGAACTCCGGTGGCTCAATCGGTAGCGACGCGGGCAGTCAATAAAGGGATTGTGAGTTAGAACTCGATCCTAAATTCTTACCGACCTATGACAAAGGTCACTTTGACTCGCGTCATTCGTTTTCCACCAATGGGCTTATAGTCTATGTGGAAAACAAGCCAGTTGCTTGAAAAGTATGGTGTGGGAAAGCCAGAAAACGCATGAGTAGGTTAACTGGCCACCGTGATATGACTGCAAACTAGTTGAAAACGGCGTTAAGCCATAATCAATCAATATATCGTAGGGCGAAAACATATCTGAAATCACGGATGATTAACTCAGCAGGATGAGGGTTAATTCTTTACCTGATATAAACGACTTCAGACAGCTTATGCATGCAACATATAACGTTTGAAAACATTGTTAAAACTGGAGAACTACCTCAAAACAAACTATTTCCCCTTTTACCTCAATATTTCCCAAAAACTTTTCAATATTTCGACATTTCAATCTTTTCCACTGATGTTTGCAATCCAGACGAATCAGTCAAACTGGAAACAGACATCGAGCGTGTTTATAAAACATGATTCGATGTATATTTAAGTTTAATCTAGGCAAAAAGGTTGAAACTCTGATTTCATAATTACTTCATAATCCTATTAAATTAACCGATAACTCGAATGTCTTCAAATTAATGCTTTTAACGAGCACCTATCCGAGTGTTAACCGATAACTCGAACGTCGTCAAATTACTGCTTTTAACTAGCACCTGTCGGATCGTTCAGTGTGTTATAGGACAATCTCAATACACACCAGATCCCTCTTTGATCCATGAACAAATATATATCGTGATAAAATCATGAATACATAACTGATCTAGTTTTGTTTGTTTATTTAATTAATTACAGGCGATGCATTTATTTATTGGGTTTTTACGCCGCTTTCAACATTATTTCAGTTATATCACGGCGACAGTTCACTTATGCATTATCCCTGGGTAATCAGACCAGTACTAGGCTAGAAAATGTGCCTTGCCCATGGGCACTTCACCATGACCGTAGTGCCGCGACTGGGAATCGAACCTGGGACACCCGGTTTCGAAATCCCAAACGCTAACCACTCGACCACAGCTGATTCACAGGCGATGCAATAAATCTGCTTGTGGTTATGCCAAGTAGATGATCCTACAATGCATCAGATGCACGTATGTACGTATACTTGATTTTAATACAGGTACGCCCCTTCTTAAAGCTGTGTAGTGACGAGATTGCACAGGTTTGACCACACAATATTAATCCGATCCCAACCATGTGCAAAGCTGTTTATTATCATGAAGTAAACAAATGTGAATTTTGTTTTCTTTACATACCCGAAACACATTAAAGTATGAAGAATGCTCATGTACGCCAGGTTAATATGTTGGTCAGTGCATTGGCAAATTGTACAGTATAGGTCAATTTCAGGGGTTGTGAGTTCGAATCCCAGCTCGGTCAACATTTTTTCCGACGTTTGACAACAGTCACTGTGACATGCGCCATTTGTCTGTCAACAATGGGCTGTTTAACAGTCTATGTGGAAAAGCAGCCATTTGCTTGGAAAGTATGTTGTGTGGTGTACTGGTGTGGGAAAACCAGGAAACGCATGAGTAGGTGAACCGGTCGCCGTGATATGACTATAAAAAATTGTTGAAAACGGTGTTAAACCCTAATCAATCAATCAATGTACAGTATGGACTTGCTAAACAGTGAAGGTTCGGATCAGACAGTGTATCTGCTGTGTGCAAATAGAATTTACCCAAGATGACAGTCTGGGATCTTGATCTGCACTGTTCCAAAAAGTCAACTTGTTCCTTTTCCCATAGACAGGCTCGTATGAGTTGTTCCGCGAGAAAACCAACATTATTACCTCTGCGTAACGTATCGACCCAGATCAGCCTGGGCAGTCCGCGCAGACTGATCCTGGCCGACACATTTCGTCTCGGGGGGGGGGGGGGGGGATAGAGATATAGGGTAATGATTCCAGAAACAGAAAATCCACAGGAGGCGAAAGGTGTCTATCCGGGTAAGCCTGCGCGGCATGCTTAGGCTGATCCGGGTCGATACTTTACGAAGAGTCCATGATGTTGGTTTTCTCCCGGGAACGGCTCAATATGTAGGTTTTTGCAAACAATACTGATTCAGGCGAGTCAGCTCGTAACGAGCTGTCTCACCTGAAATCAGCATTGTTTGCCTTTTAGTTTTCAAAATAGTCCAAAGGTGTATTATATGAGAAATGGAGACGCCCGATTTTGAACATGGCAGAGTCTTCTTTAAACAATTCGGCGCTGAAAGATTTAAGTTTACAGGGTGTTTACCACCTTATATTTAGCAGTGTCAGACACGACGGGTCGCAAGGTACACACGGGGGTACACATGGAACCGATCCGTCTTCACGGAATCTTAACCCTTTCCCAAATACAACAAATCTGCAGCAGACGACTTTGAAAAACATAACCGAAAAAGAAATTGAAACCACCTTTTTAATAAAAGTACAATAATGAAATGGAGTCGAAACCATGGTGACAAAAGGAGAAATTGCTCGTTTTGCGCAATATCTTCTTTTGAACGACATGTTTTCAAAAAGCCGTCTGCTGCAGAGGCTTCAGAAAGCGTCTATATCAGGGAAAGGGTTAATTATCGTTATAAATTCGATAAGGACTACGTCATACGAAAACTGACCTCTACTCCGAGAAATGTTAGATCCAAGTACTCACGTTTGTAATCAGAATTAGACCATAACTGTTTTCGAGAGGCTTTAATGATACGTGTAAGACAAAATGATGGCCGATGCGCAGGCTGATTGGTCCATTCCTGTTCGTTAAATAAGTTCGCTTTTTGTGGTACGTGTCCCGTATTATGGCATTTACGATGACCCTTAAAACGCAGTCGGTATTTATACTGCTGACAGACCGAATCTGAAATCGTCCTATCATAGCATTTAATCATTAAATGGCGCAATACGGGGTCTAATAAAAAAGCGTTCAATCATAAGTACACCACTTCTGGCATTACAATCTATATGAGTAGAATCATAAACTGGTTGATACTAGATTACGATTTACCAGGTATCTATTTGATGCTAAGTGATTCGTTAATTCGTCTACTGACATTAATAAGTATCAGGTGTATAACGAGTTGACCTCTCTCACCCGACAATGTGTGTTTTGTTTCCAACAAACGTGTGCTCTAAACAAATGGGTAGGTGAACTAGCCGACGTGATATCACCGACACATTGTTGAAAACGGTGTTACACGTCAACCAATCAATCTGAAAGCTCCCGGAGGCCAGTACGTGTAGATGGCATGTTAACCTGTTGTATAAAAAGGGCCACGCCATAAGAAGTTCGGGGATCCTTTTGCAACCAGCAAAGTTACAGACAGATTCGACTGCATCAGCTTTTGGTCTGATCGAGATCGTTTGTGAAAAACTTTTTTTTTTTTTTTTTTTTTTTTTAAATATATTACTTTATTAGCCACGTCCATATATATGTGAAGGTCTTGGCCATCCTCCTTCTAACCTTACAGTAAATATGTTTCAGTATATCTATGTTAGTATATAAGGTTTATAGCATGAATCAATCGATCATGCCCGCTGCACCAGGGTTCGAAATTAAAAAGGTTTTATAGTTTTCACAAGTGTTAATAAAGTTATACATTTATATGATGTGAAAAGGAGGCTAAAAAAAACAACAGACAAACAAACAAACAAAAAAAGACAAAACGAAAAGAAATAAAAACATGCATTTGTTTTTGTGTAATACTAATATAATCTATATGTGAAAACTTGCCCTCTGGAGGCCTCTGGTACGAAATCCGATTTTGCATGTTTGGCGTCATGTTATTTTTGGTCTTATTTAAATGGTCTTTTGAAAACAACTCTACTTGTATCCAAGAACATACATTTATGTATATCTAACAATATGGCGGACGGCAAAGAATCTGATGAGACTATATGTATGTATGCACATGTCCACCTTCATGAGCCTCTTCTCTGTACGTGAAAGCAATCCGATCCAAATTCGCCAGGAATAATGATGTTTAAAGTGATCAATAGGAGCGTGTCAACAAGCATTTTTCTTCAAATCACGCATGAAGACACCGAACTTATTTGTTTAAACAAAATGCAGCTGCGGCGATAGACATCTGCGTAATGTATCGACCAGATCAGCCTGCGCTGTCCGCGCAGACTGATCCGGCCGACACATTCCGTCTTAGGGGTATAGATGTATAGAGTAGTTATTCCTGAAACAGAAAATCCACAGGAGGCGAAAAGTGTCTATCCGGGTTGGCCTGTGTGGCATGGTTAGGCTGATCCGGGTCGATACTTTACGCAGAGTCCACAATGTTGATTTTCTCACGAGACGGCCTACACATTAATTATTGCAAAGCTACGCCCCTGTGTTATTTATATTCTAATTTATATGTGCATTTTATTACACTTCATATCAGATATAAATATAAACAAGATGGAACAGAAAGCATTAAGCTTATTTAGGAAGCTCTCTCCTTAAACTAGTCTAGTTGGTAATCTAGTCTAGGTATATATTGGTACATTATATCATCAGCAACTGCATTGGAGGTGTTAAAAGTTTAAACTTATTTATTTTACATCGATTGCGGTACGAGATGACCAACATGGGTATTAGCTGGCAACAGTAATTTCATTTTTAACAAAATATTCAACAAATCATCCACTTTTATTGTAATTATGTCCACCAATACATCTATATGAAGTCGAGATGGTGTTCAGAAACGGAGAGCTGATGTAGAAAGACAGATGTGTAGTAATTCAATGCCGATATCGTAAATCGCCTGTCTAGATTCCAGTCTCAAAATGATGCGTCGTTTCGAAAATCAGCTACTATAGCAATTGGCTCTAACGAGCCCCGTTGTGGTGTTACACCTCATTCCAAATACTCGAAGATGTGCCTTACATTCAGAATATCTGGAATAGCCATTCAACTTAAGTTAGGCTGGACTTATCAACAGTCCTAGTTATTTACCAAATAAATAAATAGAGGACACCAGTATCATAAGTACCACTTGAAATCGTTATAGTCATTTCATTGTATCCTTTATCTGAAATACGCATTTGACAATTTAATACGCGAAAAATCAGATAAGATGCGAAAGTTAACACAGATTAATTGTAAAATTGACAGTTTCAAGCGTATTGGGTAAGGAATTATTAAAAAGGCATTCCAACTGTCTGCAAGTTTAAGGTAGATTCATTGTATAATAATATACGTTTCATGACAACCAACCATAAGGTACGTATGTTTAGTGTTACTCCAGATTAGCTTCGTACCCACACAGTCTGACCTAGGCCTACACTTAAAGAACTTCGGACAGACAGTGACGATTAGGATCAGAGAACATGAATACATAGGATTATATTCATCTTACAAGCCATAACATGAACACATAGGATTATATTCATCTTACAAGCCATAACATGAATAAGTAGGATTATATTCATCTTACAAGCCATAAACACCGTAAGGTTTGCTATTTCCTGGAGAACTTTTCATTTACAAGTATTCATTTTACAATGACGGCTTTCCTGTTAAACTTTTGACCCCGGATGTTCTCAACAACAATGTGGTGACACGATTGTTATATATTTGTGATTCGTCACGAAGCGATCCTTACCCTGTCGAACTGCGTATACCAGTAACAGGGTAAGACTTTCCCTCTGAATTCCTAGAATGGGTATTATCATTCCTGATAGTTGGCCACGTCTGCTGCATAAGCTAATAAAAGCTGTAGGTGGATTACAAATGTCAAGTGTCGCCTTTACTTTTGTCAAACGTTGGACAGAATGTTTGTCGAGCTGTAGTACGAACTCATAGCCCCTGGAGTGACAGCCCGCTCCGTTACTGACTAAGATACTGGGGTTGGGTGATATTTACACATAATATGTATTCGCCGGATAATTAAGTAGGGCCACGCTACTACTTGTTTGTCAGAAATTATTCATCATGAGTGGACACGTGGTCAGACAGACAGAAATCAGTATTCCTTACAGGGTACCAACAACACTTTGACGGTTTTATCATTTATATTTGATATTTATTTCTGCAAGAACAGTCAAATATCTGGTATGACTGTGCATATGCAAAGACTCGCCGTATTCTGTCCTGTTCGTATAAGCAATATATCAAGTGCTCTACCAGATTTATTTTCTAAAGAACCTTAAACAAGATGAATAACTCACATCGATTGTGATTAATGGCCTGGGTGATATGAAAAGGCTTCACGTATATTATGTCACTATGCATATTTGCGTCAGGGAAGCGCCATTAACGCGTCAACTTTTACCTAAATATAACGTCAGTTGCAAAAATAACTCGAATGTTGATCTATTATATAGAATAACATATAATTTATTTACAATTTAACGTTTTATATGATAATAATTATCCCTCGTGATTTACCCCCACCAAAAAATGTAACCCTTTTCCACATGCAGACACAATTTGACGCAATAGCAGCAGACGACTTTAGAAAAAATTGTGGCCAAATATGAAAATGCTCATGATGAGCAATTCTTCCATTGGCTACACTGTTTTCAACTTTATTCAGCAATAAAGCTATCTTTATTGAGGTGATTTAGGTTTTTCATCACTATGTTTTCAAAGTCGTCTGCTGCGGATTTGTGATATGTGGGAAAGGGTTAAAATATGGTTTTCTATAGCGCCACTCCTTGGCTTTCAGGGCTGCGGAGCTAGCATTACGACTGATGCGTCAGAATAAGTAGTACCGGTAGAACGGGTCAGTTACCCAGTATACGCCGTAGTATAATTAAAATAGTGTTGAAGCCGGCGTAAAACACCATTCATACCGACAAATGAGCCGTCCCGCGAGAAAACCAAAAGTGTGGCCTCTGCGTAATGTATCAACCCGGATCAGTCTAAGAATGCCATGCAGGGGTAATAAGAATGCCATGCAGGCTTACCCGGATATACACTTTTCGCCTCCTGTGGATTTTTTGTTTCAGGAATCATTACTCTATCCCTCTAGCCCCCTGAGACGGAATGTGTCGGCCCGGATTAGCCTGCGCGGACTGCGCAGGCTGATCAGGGTCGATACATTACGCAGATGCCATAATGTTGTTTTTCACGCGGGACGGCTCAAATCATGGTTTTACCGGTCTGTTGCACTCGCCTACACATGTCACTCAGGATAGAAGCCCGTATCAAAATTTCAATGGGAAATAACCTCTATAGCTTTGAATGCTCTAAACAATGTAGCGGGCGTAACCGGTTTGAATGATTCAGAAATCGCAGAGCACGTGATGGAGATAAGACAGCTTATCACATTAGAGTTGACTCAGCCTTTCTTAATTTACATTTCAGAATTTCTCTAACACTTACGCCGATCCATCACAATTGGGAACATGTGAAGAGAAAGCTAAGATGGTATCGGTTTAGTTGAGAAGATTATCCCTGTGAAGAAAAAAAAAAAAAAAAAAAATATACTGTTTAAAAAAAAAATCAAATGGGCAGTGGCAGTAGATGATTAAAATGTGGTCTATCTCTTACCAGAAACTGTTTGAACTCCCGAGTGGAATACCCGTTTACCTGCTATAGTCAACATTGACGATTAAGAAACGGCATATTTGTAAAAAAAAAGCATGGGATTATGAATGTGATCACTTTTATACTGTTTAAAGATTAAAGGTCTACGACTCTAGATGTTACATATCGTCCCTATATAGTCAACATTTACGACCTAAGAAACGGCAGATTAATAAAATGAAAACATGGGATTATAAATGTGGCCAAAGATTAGCCCTTTCCCTCATATAGACGCTTTCTGACGCCTCTGCAGCAGATGGCTTTTTGAAAACATAGTGACAAAAGAAGAAATTGCTCAACTTGACACGAGCAATTTCTCCTTTTGGCACAATGTTTTCCATTTTTAGTCATAGGTTATCCATTCAATTAAAGAGATTTTCAATATTTTGACAAAATATGTTCAAAGTCATCTGCTGCAGAATTGTCGTATGAGGGAAAGGGTTAAGCGTCTACGAATCTAGATGTTACATACAGTGAAGTTTTGAAAAAAAGACGGATATATATATATAAATGATCTCTCCCTTGAGACAAGGTACGAGTTGATCTTTTGTTAACAATATAGATTAGGATCAGCCTATGCATCCGCACATCTGCACTGTCTGATCAAGATCTACACAGATTACACTTAACTTACACACGCTTGTAAGAGCGCATATCTAGCTGAATGTTTATATTTAATATTGTTTAATTAGACGAAGCGTTAAAAAACGATTGATTGGGGATTACCATCGTTTTCAATTTGTTTATAAGTCAAATCACGAAGCTTTAAAAACGATTGATTTGGGATTAACGCCGTTTTCAGCTTGTTCTTCAGTCAAATCACGGCGGCCAGGTCATCTACTCATATGTTTACTAGCTTCTCACACCAGTGATCCACATAACATACTTTCCAAGAAACTGGCTGCTTTTCCACATAGACTGTAAGCCCACCGGTGAAAGACTAATGACGCTTATCACATTGACTTTTGTCAAACGTCGGAAAGAATGTTGGCCGAGCTAAGATTCGAACTCACAACCCCTAGATTGACAGCCCACGGCGTTAACGACTGAGCGACTGGGCTCGGCGTTCAGAACGCCTATCCTGTTGAATGTACTGGTTATTTCCAATTCTTAGATAAAGATAGATTCATCAGCACTTCCGAAATATCTTGGAGAACGTTCCTGCAGGCAGGATACGTTGCAGACCAATATAATACAGCTTTCTACACCTAAATCATTTTAAATGATATAACCCGAAGATTCACTTAGTCCCCAAATCGCCAGCCGCGGCCCATCTGCATCGACTTGATGATTTTTTAGAAGTTGTCTTTAGTGTCTGTGAAATTCTGACAAATTCAATAGAATATAATTGTTCGGGAATTTAACTTCTTCTTGTCTAGATAAAAGAAAATTAATCTCGGATACAAAACGGACAGGCTGCAAATAAAGAGAGGCACATCGTTAACTCTTTCAGCGCCAAAGGCAATATTGAGGTCTTTGCAAACAATACTGATTCAGGCGAGTCAGCTCGTAACGAGCTGCCTCACCTGAAATCAGCATCGTTTGCGTTTTACTCATCAAAATAGTCCAAAACTGTTATTACATGAGAAATGGATACGCCTGATTTTGAACATGGAAGAGTCTACTTTAAACAATTCGGCGCTGAAAGAGTTAAAACATATTCAATGCGCATGTACATTCACACAAGACGGATCAATCTGAAAGTATAATAACTTGGCATACATGTAAGATGCCAAAATTATGTTAACCCCGTTTGAAAGACGTTGTCTCATTCATATTTTGATCATTTAAAAGATGAGAAAAAAGAACTTTCTAGAATTGGCCATCGTTTATTTTATAGCAAGAACATGACATTTGAATATGAAGCATGAGGTCAAAAGGCAGCGTCTTTAGTCACGTGGTTATGAAATTTCATCCGAATCAGCTGGGCGCTGATGTTTTAAACAGAAAGCGTCAGTGAGTTTCAGATTCGTTCGACTGCTGTCATCAGTATTCTTCCCGGTGTTTATAATCCAAACATTGAGATTTTTTGATAAAAAAACTGGAATAGTGAAAATCGTAAACCATCAGTAAGAAAGAAAATTGTTCAAGTGTTTACCAGATATCAAGCTGTTTTAACCATCTGTGTGTGCGTGCTTTTTCTCTCGAGTTTTTTATACAGAGTGTCTGCCGTTTTGTGGTTCCGCGCTAGAATATATACTAACCGTGAGTTATGTGAAACAACTTTGACATTTTCTCATCATTTGTTGATTCCAGAATTTGTGAGAAAAAAATAGTCCCAGAGAAAAACGAAAGGTTGAGGTTAGAAAAAATTATCAGTAAATTGAGGCATTTAGAAGGAATAATTGGAGGAAAATGTGGGTTAATACTGGATTTATTCTTTTTACACAGCTAGTATACATTCTAGCTCAAGGTAATATTATATTTATTTTATGAAAGTCTATATATATTAAAAGTACTGATATAAATATTATAATTTGTGTTTAATTTTTATGTATACGTCTTTTTAATTATATCTTTCTAACTTTGATGCATCTGCAGCTGATTCTTTGAAAACAGCGTAGCAAAACGAAAACGTTCTCATAATGACCAAGTTTGCGTTTGCCATAATGTTATCATGATGAACAATTTCTCCTAATGTTTTTGAAAGTCGACTGCTGCAGAGGCGTCATAAATCGTCTGTATGTGGTTAAGGATTACTCCCCTATGGTAATTTTGATAGCCATATCAGCATTTTTACTACAGTATACTTTCATTGATAGATATTTTCAATATTTAATAAGGTATCTTCAATGAAAGTCGTCTGCTACAAATGTGTGTGAAAGGGTTAGGTAATTGTATGTTGTATATATAATCTACTAGAACAATGGTATTGAAATGTTCCGGTCTTGAGAAATATGCTGCATATGTGGAAATCACATTTTATTTCCTCATTACGAATTAACGCTTAAACTTGCCTCGGATTTGGATGCAATGGTTAGTACGTTTGACTCGTAAAGGTGAATTAAGTTCTAAAAACGTGTCCGTGTATGTCCTTAAGGCAGTAAAGAGATCTACGAAGCTTTATCATACTCATAACCTATGTTTGCAAGACTACTTTGAAAGCACTGTTGAGAACAAGCCTGTACAAAATAGAACAATGATGCCCTATTAGATTGCATTTTGTAATCTTTTCAAATCAACACTTGAGCAGGGCCTATAATATTTGCCAATATTCAATAATGTTACTATGATTTCTTCAAAAACTTATCATAAATCGTTTGTGAAATCCGGTAGCTATCTAATCGTTTCTACTGACTTGGAACCAGTATATCCTTAAACAACTTCAGTTAAATACGTGTTATTAGAATTAACGTGCACGGAAGCACGTAGATACATGTTAGCCGCATCTGGCGATATTTGGTCTTTATTGACTCTCCGATATGGAATCATTTAAAGTGGATTCGACATACAGATCATTGGGCTTCACTTCTAGTTTTTTATCAGAATATGTATTCAGCATAAAGGCAGACGGTGAAGACTCTGGTGAGAATGTGCGTATATACAGCCTCACCTGAGTCTTCACTGTAGCAGATGCAATAAGGTCCCAAATCGAGCTGAACATTAATCTACGTGTAGTACACTTTTCATAAATACGCTGACTTTCGTTTTCCGAAAGCAGGACACAAACACGCTACTTATGGGAACAATAAATGGCCTTCAATAATTTAAAATACATGTACTTGTTTTTTTATTGTGTTTAGTAACACAGAGATAAAATGATCATTAACAATCGGCTAACATTTTACACCAAACATGCACATATAGTTTAACAATTATCCTGTTGAATTATTGCACCTTTTCTAGTATTTTTATTGAGACAATGTTGCTCATTTACAATTCAATATCAACGAACAGTATAGATAAGAATTAGATTTTTTTCACGAATATACATGCTGATGGAGATAAACATTTTTCGAAAATAGTGATCTATAACCCAGAGCTTTAGATTTTGCATGTTCTAAAATCCCTATTTGACCAGACAACCCTATGTTGTGGGTACTCAAAAGAATCGTCTCAGTGAGACGATTCTTTTGAGTACCCACAACATTGGGTTTGCTTTGATAATAAGAGTGAAATTGTGGGGAAAAGAGCTGGATATCCCTCCTTATCTGGACCTCTGAATTATTATAACCTCTGTCTAAAGAAAGTCCTACGTATATGATACGAATCTCGCGTATATCAGGATAAGTGTATTAGTCAATCGTTCGAATTGTGTCACGTTACAGACTAAGTCTAAGGTTAACATCTATAACTTTGAACCCACCTCGAGAGCGAGAGAAAAGGGTCCGAGATCCCCGGTTAGGTCATATCAAAGCCTTGACATCTTAGTGGATCTCGCTTCCTGTCTTTCTACTCAGGGTTATATTGATAGCATTATGACTGATGTACCGGTGTAAGGGTAATATTACCAGCAGTACTGGTTTTGTAACCAGGAAACAACGTGCTATGGCTTGAATAGTGTTGAATGCGGCTTTAAACAACCGCACACAACGTGACAATTGTAATTTTGATGTCATTGCTAAAAGTTGCTTGGTTAAGACAAGAAGCTACGTAATAATGGCTGCTCTCTTTGGCGCTCAGGGTTGACAGGATAAATGGACCAGTGGTACTGGTAACTAACGGATGAAATGCCGTGATATAACAGAAACATTGTTGAAAGCGGCGTAAAACACTACATAAGCAATCAAATCAAGTAGCTTACATTGGTATAAGGGTTAGTCACATCAATGAAGATTAAAGTAGTGTTATCCCTTTTTTCGCATGCAAAAAAATTCGCATCGGACTAATTTGAAAACATATAAGCAAGAAAATGGAAAAAAAGATCAATAAATTAATGTATAATTGTTTAACAGGGTTAAAAACAAAATGAGAAAATGCTGCTCCTTTTTTATTGATGTGTACAACAACAATCGTCGGATGCACAAAATGACTGATCGTCAAAATGCGTGTATATTTGGAGAAAGGGTTAGTGAACTGTTTCGTTTACCAGTTTCCACAGTTTCACGTTCTGTGCAGATGCAATACTCAGTGTGTCTAGTGTTTCTCCTTGACTCACGGAGACCAAGGTCTATGCAATAACTTAACACGTCACACCATGGGAAAACGATGATCAATCTAATGAGTTCAATCCGTTGTTAATTTGATTGTGTGTTTGTGTAAACGTTAACCCTTTCCCACTTGTGTAGACGCATGTGACGCATCTGCAGCAGATGACTTTTAAAAAACATTGTGGCGAAAGAAGAAATTGCTCAAAACGAGCAATTTGTCCTTTTGCCACAATGTTTTCAACTCTATAGTAAAACTCTCATTTATCGAGATTTATCAAGTTTTGAAAGTCGTCTGCTGCATAATTGTTGTATGTGGGAAAGGGTTAATGTGGGAGTGTGATTATTATTACACATGCTGTAAGCGACGACTTACTTTGAACAGTGAATGAATACTAATGGTAGTGTAATATGTTTCCCTCCTTGGCGCTCAGGGTTTTGAGGTAACATGGTAAAGCATAACGACTGACGCACTGGTAGTGTCTGTATAACTGGACCAGTAGTGCTGGCAACTCATCCAAGAAACGCTGTGATGTTGAATAAAAAATGTTGAATGCGGCGTAAAACAATATACAAACAAGCGCACACATTGAACAGTACTTTGATTCTCAGTAATATCACTATCTTTAGCGAAACTGAGAACAGTTTTTGTGATTGCATAATGTTGGTAAATGATTAACAGACTCGCCAAAGTCTGCTCTCAGAAGGTAGTTTAACAAACTGTATAGCGGAGCGGTAATGCTATATTAATGAGTCTTGAACTCGAGTTCAACTGTGTTACTTTACGTTATTGTAACCCTTTTCTCTTAGACAGGCTTTTTCTGACGCCTCCGCAACAGACGGCTTTTAAAAACATTGTGATAAGAGGTGTGTTAGTGTATGTGATGAAGGGTAAAACCTTATTCTGCTGACTTAATGTAGATTAATCTAATCTATCGTTTAATTACCACACCCGTTTTTATTTTGTTTATTTAGTTTATTTAAACGCTGCTTTAAACTTGTTTTCGTTATATCACCAATGTTTCCTTAGTAAGTAAACATAACCACTAATCCATTCATCATGATTCATTCATCATGATCCATTCATCATGGCACCAGTAAGTCAGTCGTATTGCTTACCCCGAAACGAGGAAAGCCATTTCAAAAGTAGTTGATATGACCCGGCGAGGGATCGAACCTTATCAATCTTCGAAATGTAAAAAAATCTTTTAAAATCTTAACAAATGAAGAAACAAACATGTGTATATCTCAACCCTTTTCCTTGCCGAATTTCACAGAGTCGACTCTTCCATGTAGAAAATTGGACCAATCCATTTCTCGTCCAATACGAAATTTGGTAGAAGTAAATGTTTAACTGTCAAACAATGCAGATTTGAGCATAGACATCACGTTACGAGCTGTCTCACCTGAATCTGCATTGTTTGCTAGTGTGGCAGCGAACGTGTTGATGATAACATGTGTTTTACAGCGGGGATAGGCACATGGACACGGTATGAGAGGGCAATAACTTTTTTTCTTTCATGCAAATATGCATAAACATTTTTTAATGAGAAACCCAACCCATTTTACAAAACTCCTATCGCTGAATCATTCAGGCATGCGTGTCTATTTGAAAGTAGACCTATATACTTTCATTTTGTCAGTATTCCTAAGTTCGTAGAGTAGGCTAAGTCAAGTGCTTTGGTATCACATGATGAAACAAAAATAGACTAAACAAATCGTTGAATAGATTGACAAAGTGTTAAACACTTGTCCACACACAGACAAGCTCTGATTATGACAAAAAGGGGATTTCTTTCAATAGTAGCATTTTCTCCTTTTGCAACAATGTCTTTAAATCGTTTTACATTGTTGTTGTTGTTGTTTTAATTCACAGACAGTTTTCATTTGTTTGCCTAAATGTTTTCAAAGTCGTCCGCTGCGGACGTATTGTATTGTGAGAAAGGGGTTAAAGCACATACTTCACTATTTTCCAAGCCGCCTGCTTCAAATAAATGTTACTAGAATCAAAAGTTTGGATATAAAAGTGTGGGTAAAGGAGACATTAAGAAAGCTTCTCCTTTTAGCATATTTGTTTTCAAATGTCGTCTTCTACGGAAGCGCAAAGCATGCTCTGAATCAGGTAAAGGGTTAATCATTTAATCTGTTCATGGTCAGGGTATGCCGATATACTTGAAATCAACATTAGTCTAAATTAGATTGCCAAAATAAATGGCAACACATGAAAAATTCATCGGTGTCCCTGAAGGTTCCTGGACGTGCTTAACCCTTTCCCCACATACAACAAATATGCGGCAGACCCCTTTGAAAATGTCGAGGTAAAAGCACAGAAATTCCCTTTGAATGAAAGAGTAATAATCGAAAAGGAGTTGAAAACCTGGTGACAAAAGGAGAAATTGCTCGTTTTGAGCAATTTCTTCTTTTGTCGCCATGTTTCAAAAATATGATTGCTGCAGAGGCGTCAGAAAGAATCTATATGAGGGAAAGGGTTAACATTTCTGTCAAGGTCTATTCAACAGCAAATCGGAGGGTTTCGTTGATTATAACTTACAGCTTCGTGTACACAGTGTATCGAAGATCGCAGACCAATGACTGCCACATGATAGTGCGTGAACATTATTCGTAAAATTCAACTTTACCGTAACCTTCACAGTCATGGAATAAAGTTAAAATACCAGGCAAAGAGTTATTTTAGTCCCTTGACAGTTACGTCTCGTGTTTGAGCAATATCGGCAGAAAAGAGGTATCGATGCATCTCACATAAAGTAAAGATGGAGGACCTTTATCGCCCGGTTTCCCCATAACCCTTTCCCACATATAGACGATTTGTGACGCCTCTACAGCAGACGACTTTTGAAAACATTGTGGCAAAAGAAAAAAATTGCTCAGAACGAACAATTTCTCCTTTTGCCACAATGTTTTCAACTCATTTTACTCATGTTTTCACATTTGTGTGTATGGGTTTTCAAAGTCGTCTGCTGCAAATTTGTTGTATGTGGGACAGGGTTAATACACATAGATAAAGCTTCTGGTGACGAACTGTATGTTCATTCTTATTAGTTAACTCCTGTTCCCCTGTATCGTATGCCGCAATGAGGTGACGCGGCAATACCCCTTTTCCGATAACAAAGCTGAAATGTAAAAGGTTCCACTTATCTAAATATAGCACAACGATGTCGTCAACATGGGATTAATTTTCCGGTTGCGTGAAACATTTTCCTCCGATTTTAGGCGCCTTTTTATTTAGAGAATTTGTTGAACCGAGATATCTCATTCACTAACCACGAACGTTATAAATCCAGGGCCGTGAGTTTAGAGCCCGGCTTGGTCTTTGATTCTTTTGATTTTAAGATTATTAATACAGTAAGATTTATACTGAACATGACTGTATATAGATATATACATATAACTAGATTGATAAAGAAAGCATGATTACAATCGACACTCTCAATAGTGTCATCTACATATATTCACGTAACCCTCATATAGACGCTTTCTGACGCCTCGGCAGCAAACGGCTTTTTGAAAACATAGTGAAAAAAGGAGAAATTGCTCAAAACGAGCAATTTCTCCTTTTGACACAATGTTTTCCACTTTTAGTAATAGGTTATCCATTCAAGTATAGAGAAAATATGTTCAAAGTCGTATGCTGCAGTATGGTCGTATGATGGAAAGGCTTAAATCTTTCCCGCATACTACACATCTGCAGCAGACGACCATGAAAACATCTATCTTTAAATAATCTTCATAAATGATAATAATTGAATTGGGACAAAAAATGAGCATTTGTTGCTTTTGTCACAATATTTTCAAAGTTTGTCTGCCGCAGAGGAGTATGAACACGTCTGTATGTGGGAACGTGTTACTGGATATAAGTGGATTCGTAAGTGATATATAAGTTAATAATTATTTTAAAAAAAGGCTCGATTTTAAATTTCTAATGAAATCATGGTTGAACGATACTGGATTTACATGTACCTCATTTATTTCTTCATGTGGAACAAAACATCGCTAACAAAACATCGCTAAAAACATCGCTAACAAAACATCGCTAACAAAACATCGCTAACAAAACATCGCAAAACATCGCTAACAAAACATCGCTAACAAAACATCGCGGCTTCTTTGGTGTCTTGCATTTAACATCCGCCTTGTTATATTTTTACATGCTCACTTTCATTAACTCTTTCAGCGCCGAATTGTTTAAAGTAGACTCTTCCGTGTTCAGATTCGGGCGACACTAGTCCATATGTTATAAGGGTTTCGTAATAGTTGGATAACTACAAGGCAAACAATGCTGATTACAGGTGGGGCAGCTCGTTACGAGCTGACTCACCTGAATCAGTATTGTTTGCAAAAAGCTCAATATTGCCTTTGGCGCTAAAAGAGTTAAAAGGATGAGCAATATCATGTTGTAAAGTATTTGTGTAGGATGTAGATGTCTCTTTTTGTAATTGAGTCAATAAAACGACTTAGCTCAAGCATAAGTATAATTCCGTGTCAGGAGAAGTAGGGTTTTATCCCTTTTCCACATACAACACAAATGCAGCTGACGACTTTGAAAACATCTACACAAATATATTAAACAACTCTATGAAGGAAAGGATAATCTAAGCAAATAGTTGAAAACATTGTGGCAAAAGGGGGAAATTGTTCAACAACCACTTTCAACACGTTTTCAGTAATATCCCGGCGTAATCTTGGAGCGAAACTATTGTATGTAATACCATTGCTACATGCTTTTAAAACCAGTGTCTTATTGATTATGTTGTTTTTTTCTATCTAGACGTGGTACCTGAAAGCGAAGACGGTAATACATGTTTTGATATTATCTTCTATATCACGATCTTGAACATTTTCAATATTATCTTCTATATCACGTTCTTGAACAGTTTCAATATTATCTTCTATATCACGATCTTGAACAGTTTCAATATTATCTTCTATATCACGTTCTTGAACAGTTTCAATATTATCATCTATATCAAGTTCTTGAACATTTTCAATATTATCTTCTATATCACGTTCTTGAACAGTTTCAATATTATATTCTGTATCACGTTCTTGATCATTTTCAGTATTATCTTCTGTATCACGTTCTTGAACAGTTTCAATATTATCTTCTATAAAACATTCTTGAACAGTTTCAATATTATCTTCTATGTCACATTCTTGAACAGTTTCAATATTATCTTCTTTATCACGTTCTTGAAGAGTTTCAATATTATCATTCTATATCACGTTCTTGAACATTTTCAATATTATCTTTTATATCACGTCCTTGAACAGTTTCAATATTATCTTCTATAGCATGTATCAACTCTTACATTTTCGATATCATCGTCTATAACATTGTCTTGAATTATACATGTTCGATAGTATCTTCTCTATCACATCCTTGAATATTTTCAATAGTATCTTCTATATCACGTTCTTGAACATTTTCAATATTATCTTCTATATCACGTTCTTGAACATTTTCAATATTATCTTCTGCTTCATGTTATCAACTCTTACATGTTCAATATCATCGTCTAAAACATTTCCTTGAATCATACATATTCGATAGTATCTTCTGTAACATGTTCTTGTATATTACTTCTTCGATATCATCTTCTCTAACTTGTTCTTGAATTATACAGATTCTCAAACAGACTTGAAATCGTTTATGTAGACGTTGCATAATAAGTGCCTAAAGTTTAAGCTATATGTGATTAGAAAATGTATTTGTTCAAAGTATCCTATGAAATGTGTATGAAATGAAATGCAACTGAAAGCCCCCGAAGAAACAGGAGTGTAGGACAAAACACACCTCGGACAAAACACCTCCCGCTCATTTTTGTATTGGTGGACAAAACACCCCTCATCATTTTTACAAGGTGGACAAAACACCCCCTACGGTTTTTACAAGGTGGACAAAACACCCCCTAAGGTTTTTAAAGGGTGGACAAAACACTAAATATTTTAATTTTTATTTTATTACACATGTTTAATTTACACAGAAAATAAAGCATTCAAATGGATTTACATAACAGAATAAGATATCAGTTTTCAACTGATTGTCAAATTAAAGGTAACACTTTGAAGTATTTAATCACTATTAATTGCTTACAAAGTGTTACCTTTAAATTGTCAATCAGTTGAGTTTCAACACCTAAACAGACATTTTGTGCAGTTTGCATCTTTTTGCAGTTTGCATTTCGCCGTTTGCAGTTTGCAATATCAATTTGCAACCTTAATTAATTAGTAATTGTCAATTAAAAGCTTTATGTGTTAAAATAATATAATTGGCAATAACCATTCATATGATTCTATGATATCAATTATACATGATAACAGATATATATATATGTATTAAGGAATTCCAACAATAAAAAACTTCCTAATTAACATTAGCAGAAAAAAAGAAACCATAGGGGGTGTTTTGTCTGCCTTGTAAAAACCGTAGGGGGTGTTTTGTCCACCTTGTAAAAACCGTAGGGGGTATTTTGTCCACCTTGTAAAAACCGTAGGGGGTGTTTTGTCCACCTTGTAAAAACCGTAGGGGGTGTAAAAACCGTAGGGGGTGTTTTGTCCACCTTGTAAAAACCGTAGGGGGTGTTTTGTCTACCTTGTAAAAACCGTAGGGGGTGTTTTGTCCGGCTCCCAAGAAACAGACATGAGTTAGATAAATATATTCTGTGACAAAATATACTTTTTAAAAAGAGATTTGGTGTAACTTTTCAGCTTGGTCTTTCACCTATGTATACCTTATTTAATATCATAAGTTAAGTCATCTCGAAAAGACTTCTCATTCTGTCCATTTCGTGCAACATATTTCTTTTATCAATATATCAAACCCGTGATTGATTAAGATCAGTACAACGTGTAGTCCATGTAGATCGTTATAATATTGAGCCGTCCCGCGAGAAAATCAACATTGTGGAATCTGCGTAAAGTATCGACCTGGATCAGCCTAAGCGTGCCGCGCAGGCTTACCCGCAGACACCTTTCGCCTCCTGTGGATTTTCTGTTTCAGGAATCATTACTCTATATCTCTATCCTCCTGAGACGAAATATGTCGGCCCGGATCAGTCTGCGTAGACTGTGCAGGCTGATTATGGTCGATACATTATGCAGAGGCCATAATGTTGGTTTTCTCACAGGACGGCTCAATTATAAAAATGGTTTTTTTGTCATTAGAATGGCTTGGAAGTTATTTTTGTAAGTCTCAGACACATGCGATTGGTGTCTTGAATGGAATTCAAAACAATGTTATGAAAGATGAGGCTTTATGTACTATTTAACTCTTTCCCTGCCAATTAAAGGCTTTTGCAAACAATGTCGATTCAGATGAGACAGCTCATCAGGAGCTGTCTCCTGAAATCTGCATTGTTTGTCACTTCTTCAATAACTTTTATCAAACTTCCTTCTGGTCCATTTTTCATCATGGAATATTTGTCTTTGTAAAAGTCGGCAGTGAAAGCTGTCGTCAGTTTATATGACAATTTAATGTTGACCTGATATGACATAGATATACATTTTGACCAACGTTAGGCGAGTTGGGGTCTTATAACACGTCCATTTTGACATCTGCTGTAGTTCTTTTTATAACTATACAAACCCAATCTCGAGCGTCTTATGACATAATGATAAGATCATATCGCTTATACAGGACGTACTACGAAAGGACACCCGGAGTGTTCTATACCATAACATGTCAATATTATCGTCTAGCTAGGATTTATATTGCTTGGCAGTCCTGATTTTAAACACTAGCAAGTGTTTTAATACTTCAAACAAGGAAATATTTGTTTGCACATTTCAGCTTAACATAATGAATTTTCTATTTAACTAATTGTAAAAGAAGAATCAATCCGGTATTGTTCTATTAAGTTTTGACCTGATGTTCTAATTGAAATAATTCATTTCGTTTTTTTGAAAAATGTGAACTCAAACATTGTCAGACAGGCCCTTTAAACTATCGTATATCTGCATACTGGGTAAGATCATCCTTGAGACACTGTTTCGAAATCCGAGGGAAAACAGTACAAAGTGGTATTTTTGAACAGGTTAGGTACAGATCAACGTGTACATCTTCGAGAGGAGAGAATCATAATCTGCACAAGTTGACAGAAAAGTTAAACAAGCGTATGCAAGTACTGTTTTAGATAGATAGATATATCTTTATTTGACAAGCACATAAGAACATAGTCATATAATAAATAACTAGATATTGATGAAACTTTTGCATGTAATATGAGAACACAGTAGATATTGATCAGCGTATGTTGATGCACAGGCTGATCTGGATTTACACTTTTTCAAGAAATAACTCATATAGTATAGAAAGCATGTACATTTCTGTCTAATCTTTATTAGCTATTCATGGTGAGAAATGCTATTACCCTAGACATTAATCGTTTCCAGATGATCGGTCGCCTACCCTTAGTACTTCAACCTGTCGAGTTATTGTATCACCAGCTGTACTTGCTGTGAAATGTCTACGTGCAGATCTAGTAATCTCTGTGTCGAATATTAATGAATAGGTAGCGACAAACGTAGACCAATATTTGTCTACAAGAGTTCGCAAGCTGTTCTTAGTCAGCACAGTTCGCAGACGACGTTAAAGACGTTCGTGAAGTTATTAGGAAAGTTTGTTTAATGTGGTGTTAATCATAAACAGATTAAATGTTCTTAAGTAGACAAATGATTATTTTGCTCTCATGCCAATACTATGTCCGTGATGTCCCGTCTTTTTCGGGATTTATCTTTTACAAGCTAGCATTTTATTTTTATATATTAATCTTCATTTATCAGGGTGCGAACTAGAAATGCCTTGGTCTCACATGGCGAGCGTATACCGTTAAGGATTACCGTTCTAGCATAATGACAGGTTAAACACTGTGGCATGTTGAAGGCAAATTAGTTATATACAAAATGTACCTTGTAAAATTATCTTATCATTTGTATCATGGCACACACTTATGTCCATCTCGACTTTGTAAATGGAAGATTAACATTCAACAAGTTTGCAACGTTGGTGAATTTCTTCATTATGGAAAACAAACATGTAAATCTGTGAACAGTGAGAGCTGTGTAGAGCACATCTCTTTGCACTGTTAAAAGATGTTTTCTATTCCTTGAAGAGCTATTCGTGTAACCTCTAAATGAACAGTGAGAGCTGTGGTGAGGACGTCTATTTGCACTGTTAAAAGATGCTTTCTATTCATTGAAGAGCTATTCGTGCAACCTCTAAATGAACAGTGAGAGCTGTGGTGAGCACGTCTATTTGCACTGTTAAAAGATGTTTTCTATTCCTTGAAGAGCTATTCGTGTAACCTCTAAATGAACAGTGAGAGCTGTGGTGAGGACGTCTATTTGCACTGTTAAAAGATGCTTTCTATTCATTGAAGAGCTATTCGTGCAACCTCTAAATGAACAGTGAGCACGTCAGTTCGCACTGTTAAAAGATGCTTTCTATTCCTTGAAGAGCTTTTTGTGTAACCTCTAAATGATTAGTGTAAGAAACAAGAAGCGTAGTCCAACAAGTGTCACCAGAAGCGGTGTTGTTTTATGTCAAAACGGAGATTAAACAATAGTTAGTCCTTATTATTACGTAAGGGATAGTCTGGAGTTTCTTCCCCTTATTACTGCGTACAGGAAGTCGGGAACCAGACTGTCATAGGAAGTACTGATTGGTCTGTTGCGGCTCATCAATATGGATATGGGTTAAGACATATACAGGCCAACCTGTGCTCAATACCACCTTTGTTTAGCGTTTCCCTGTCTATAGCAACCACACTTTTTTTTAATTTCCCAATTACTCATTTCCTGCATAAATTACCCTGTAATTAAAGACCATCTATGGACAAAGACCAGATTGTTCTCTTCCCGTGTGTAGTCTTTAAACACCGGTTGGACTGTACATATATATGAGGTATGTCTATAGCAGTTGTAGACGTATGACTCAGACGTTGATGAAAAAATATATATCACGAACAGGCTCATCGATCTGAGTCTTCACTTTTCATATGTACACTATACTTGTTTATATTTCTGTATTGAAAATATGATCAGGAATAATTGGGAATAATGTTTAAGAAAAAAGCAGTCTTAGTCAAAACTTCCATTAATACTAGTGCGTGACCCAATACAACTATGTTCATATTGAATCTATTATGTTCTATTATACATTATTGAACTATCCAGTATATAAATATACAGTCCAACCTGTGTTTAATGAACACCCATTGAATGAGAACAATCTGGTCTTTATTCACAAGTGGTCTATATAAATTAAGGGTCATTTATGAAGAAAATGATTAATTGGAAAATTAAAATTGTGGTTGCTTTAGACAGGGAATTCTTAACAAAGTTTGTCTCGAACACATGTTTGACTGTAGTTCTGGTATGTACTTGACCGAACAGCTATAGTGTCAAGTGGAATTTGCGAGCAGAAAAATCTAGTTTTGCCAAAGCACGGCAGTTATAGGTCGATTCCGTTTCGAAATACAATACAGTCTGTCAAAGCAATTGAGAAAGGTCACCACTTAACTGTGGTTTAACGCCCACACACTCCCATGTTATTATCAAGACGTAAACATCCTGTCTCACCTACATGCATTTCGGTTCAAAAACAATTTTTAAAAATTATACGAATATCTTTCGTGATTGCCTTTATAGTTAAAGTCACGGCAACACAATACGTGTTTTACTTATTATTTGACATGCGTCTCTATGAAATAAGAGATGTTTCTAGTTTAGATACAATTTGTAACACTACAGTTCAATACACACTTTTTTATTTGCAATCAAGTACGAAACAGATCAGGTAGCAATGTACAAACATATATAGAATGTACACGATTTAGATAAGAGTAAGTTCACGATTAACAACGGTTGCTAATAACTTTTGCACTTTGTACATTTATTGTTCTAGACATGTAACCTTCAACATGTTTAACATTGTTGGGCACGCTGCCGAGAAACGATTGTTGTTTAACCCTTGTTACTCCTTCACGTCTAGCATCGAAATCAATGTAACAGATTTGGATTAACCAGTGACACAAACTAGTTGAGCATATACAGCTCGGTTCATAACGACGTGGGTTGTCCATCCAGGAATCTTGAGCTCGAACTCAAGCTCGGCCATTAATGTGTTCGATAATTGACAACAAAACACATTTTGTTTGACAAATTGCCAAGCAGTCTCTTTAGGAAGGTAGCCACTTGGTAGTTTAATTTAACTTTTAGGTTATTAGATGTACATGTCTACATTTTGTCTTATAATCTTAATATATTTATGCATTGATGTTCCAGTGTTTCCATATAATAAATTTCCATATTTTCTGACAAGGGGCAGGTAACTTGATTAGTATAGGAAAATGATAAAACAGTTAATTTGTTGAAATTGGGTATTTTAGGATTTAAAAATAGCTTAAATTTAATTAAATTCATGATAAAATATGTGAATATGAAAACATTTTTCCATATCTTGGCGAAACAACCGCATGCATATTTCTATACTATTTCAATGTATTGAATGCTTTCATTCTATATCTTAAGCGAACTATTCCTTTGCAGCGAGTCATCTTGCCTTGTAACAACTAAAAATACCATCCTATATATTTATTTTTTATTTCGCTAACATGTTAACGGGATCTTATACCGTCCGATTTACGAGGAAGTGCATTAATTGTAAGTGGCGGCTCCTTTAACGAAAGTGTTAATGGAATAATGACAAAGTAAATAGTTGTGTTTGATAGGAACAATAAATGAGCCGTTCCACGAGAAAACCATTATTATGGACTCTGCGTAATGCATCGAACTAGATCAGCCTGCACAATCCGCACAGGCTAATCCGGGCCGACATATGTCTTCTCCTGGGGATAGAGGCATAGCGCAATGAATCATGAAACAGAAAATCCACAGGAGGCGAACAGTGTCTGGCCGAGTAAGCCTGGGCGGCATGCTTAGGCTGATCCGGGTCGATACTTTACGCAGAGCCCACAATGTTGGTTTTATCGTTGGACGGCTCAAACATAGAATGCACTTGAATCAATCCTTTAAGTATTATATCAATGGCTATACTACATTCGACGCCATTGGCGACTTCGGTTAGTGTTGGCCCCCGTAACAGGAACACAGGAGCATATGGTTATATTGTTTATATGTATGTCCGGCGTTTTTTCCGCGGCGTTTCCTGGGTAAATTAGGATTACTGGTCCATTTACCCCGACACCAGCGAATCAGGCGTTATGCTAACCCCACACTCCTGAGCGCCAAGGAGGAAAAGCAATTTCCACCATTTTTGTAAGACGTTTATAATATGAACCGACCTGGGATCGAACCCGCGACCTCCGGCACTCGAGGCGGATGCTCTCTACCACTGCAACACCGATGCGGTCCAATAGGTAGTAACACTCGTGGGACTGACATTTTCAATCTTTATCAGAAGTAATATTTAGTCTCTACCACATAAAAACGGACAGTTAAAACGCTGGTATGACTGTGTGGATGCACATGCCTGTCTGAGTCTTCACTGTACGCAGAAGCAACAAGACCTCATATCGCGGATCATAAGTAATAATGCGGACAGATAAGGCTCCATTGACTATGCGTATGCAACGGCTGGTCTTTAGCATTGGCACTCAGGATCGCAGGGATTATATTTGTAAACAGAACAACATGGTTGAAACAGAACACCATGGTTTAAACAGAACACCATGGTTTAAACAGATCACCATGGTTTAAACTGAATAACATGGTTGAAACAGAACAACATGGTTGAAACAGAACACCATGGTTTAAACAGAACACCATGGTTTAAACAGATCACCATGGTTTAAACAGATCACCATGGTTTAAACTGAACAACATGGGTTTAAACAGAACATCATGGGTTTAAACAGAACACCATGGTCTAAACAGAACAACATGGTTTAAACAGAACAACATGGTTTCCGTAATATCTGAAGTGTCTATTGATTACAGGGATACTATTTTTAAACAGAACATCATGGGTTTAAACAGAACAACATGGTTTAAACAGAACACCATGGTTTCAGTAATATCTCAAGTGTCTATTGATTACAGAAAATCAGAATTAACAAACTGATACATTTTGTAAACTATTAGCCATACAGTTTAACATATTTAACAAATATGTTCTCGGCGGAAATGGTGTTAGAATGGTAAGAAACATGATTGACGGTTTGTTTACGATAATTCGTGTTTTAGAAAATATTTCTCAGGAATAAAACCAACACCACGAGGTTCAAATGTTGGACGTTACGCAATTAGTAACCCAACAGCTGACGTCGCGTCATACCGACTGGTCTATAGGAATACGATAACGCATTTATATAAAACTGTTAAAATAGTGACCACAATGAGCTGGATATTAACTTTTGTTTTGTTATCGAGTGTATTGAATATTGACCCAGGAAACACCATGATGTGATTAGGAGGTGTCTCTTGAAAGTGGCATTATATGTCATTGTACCAATTACACAAAACGTATGAACAGGATCTTCACATACACATGCAATACAAATCAGTGTTCGCCTTTAACCCTTTCGATCATGCAGACGCTCTCCGATGCATTTACAGGAAAGGATGTTTGATCACATTGTAGCAAAAACAGAAATTGCTCATGATGGGCAATTTCTATTTTTGCCACAATGTGTTATACCCTTTCCATTGATAAACTTTCATATACAGAGACATTTTTCAAATATTTGCCTATAAGGTTTCAAACTTGTCTGCTGTATATTTACTTTATGTCGGAAAAAGATTAAACCCCCAACTATCGGTGCCTCTTTTCAAGATAGCTGTAAACATGTTTTCAACAAGATATAGTTTAGATGGTTTTGAATGGATCGGCCAGATCTCTAGATAAGGAACGTTTTGCATGTTCTAAAATAATGATTTGAACCATAAAACCTATATTGTTGATACTCATGAAAACGTCTCAGAAGATTTCTGCTGAAATACCCACAACATAGGTTTGAATTAGTGCTAATAGAGATCTCGTGGTAGCGAGACCTGTTCACTCTTTCGTTATAGACTCCTCTGGCTCTTACAATGAGCTAATGAGCAAAGGCACGTAGACCGAGGTACACAATGTACAAAATGACATTTTGATGGATTGCTGTCTACATTTACCTGGAATTCACAACTTCAGTCATGCATAAATGGGTATAGCGTAATAGCACGAGTTGGGTCTCCCGTGGATAGAGGTGTGGCCTAAGAATCGTTTGATTCATGCAGTTTCTTAACCCTTTCCCTCATACGACAATTCTGCAGCAGACGACTTTGAACGTATTTTGTCAAAAAATAGAAAATCTCCATAATTGAATGGATAACCTATGACAAAAAGTGGAAAACATTGTGGCAAAAAGGAGAAATTGCACGTTTTGTGCAATTTCTTCTTTTGTCACTATGTTTTCCACTTTTTGTCTGCTGCAGAGGCGTCAGAAAGCGTCTATATGAGGAAACAATGGATGCACCACCTAAGGGGTCACAGTTAGGGATGTAGGAGTATGCCTATACGTGCATTCTCGTCACATACAATTATGAGGTTAGCATACACTGCAATTTATCTAGGGTGACAGCGGGCGGACGTTAAATGAATACCTTGAATAAAGGGACTTTGCTCAAAGAGGTTAGTTTGAATTAATGATTAATTAATTGACGTGAATTTTGCCCCGCTTTTAACAGTACTGTATTGCAGTTGTATCATGGCGGTCCATGGTAGATTCATAGATCGGGGATCATATTTTAGCCCACTCCAATCGGCATGCATCATAAACAAACAAATAAAAACCGTAAACAAACTTCCCGGTTCTCATGCATCACATAGCGTTTATTTGTGATGCAGAAACCGCGTTAGGCAATTGAGTGTACCCAGAGATATATATGTCTCTGGTGTACCGGACAGAACATATCGATTGTTTTGATTGGCTATGAAATATCATCATTACTGCTGGTTGGTTCATCCTGACATGCATGTGCGCATCCGTCGCTATCCTTACAACGGGAGAGCGAAGGAGCGAAGCGGTTGCTGCCATTTCTGAAGGCTTTGGTATTACCGACTGTTGGAACCCTGGTGTTCCGCTTCCAAGGTGGACACTCTAGCCGCTACACCACGGCGCCTGTCCTAATTGAATTAAAATGACCTCCCGGTAGACTACTTTAGTGTTGTTCGACAGATAATTATGTATTCTAGAGGTGTCGTTATAACTGTTCAGTACTGTGTACAAACTGCACTTTGTACTTGAAATTGTGATCACTTCTATTTTTGTTTTCAAAATATGAACATAGCTTTTGAGAGACATTAACTGGTTCCTCTTTAACATACCTATTTTCGCGATAACGTGGTATCGAGGGTGCCAATATAAAGTAGAAAAAGTTGATATATTCACAAGCTCGCATGCGTCTTTAAAATGTACGCAGATGCAAAAAGGCCACCAATCGCTAGACGTGGCTTAAGTATTGACTTTATACGGTGGGTAGATCTGGAAAAGTGTGCATGTGGCCCCTTTCGCGCCTGAACATTAAGACAAAAAAGATCGAAACATAAGATTAAAACGGGTTCAGATATCTAGATAAAGCTAGCCTTATTTTGACCCTCTAGCCCTATGTTGTGGATACTCAAAAGAATCGTCTTAAGAGACGATCCTTTTGAGTATCCACATCATAGGGTTTTGTGGAATAATAAGAAATATATGGTGGAGAAAATAGCTGTTTACTCCTCCTTATCTTAAGCTCTGCGGGTTATCATGTCTGTTTCATGGATACAGATGGTTTACAAGGGAATAGTTTAACAGTTATGTAATTTGTGTAGGATTTATTTATGGCATCTGTAATCAGCTCTAGTAAAAGAGATATGTGATTAACGAAATGCCCAACCCATCCTCCTTTGGTGATCGTTTTTGGGGCGTTCTTTTCTGAACTTTAATAACTTTTTATGAATTATGGAAATAAGACCACTAAGTACATAAAGCATTTTCCCATAAGGACGTCTTTTAAAGACACTGTTCGGTTTTTGTCCATAAGAGTATGTTCTTCTTTTCCCATGATGTTTTCCACCAATGTATCGTATCTAACATGTGATTTGTTTTATTTGTTTTAAAATTGATAATGGAACTTAGTATGAATAATTTTAATACAGAGTTATAAACATTTTCGGGAAAACATAATATATGTCTCCATTTCCCCATTTTCTTTTCAAAATCTGTCTCATGCAAAGGTGTCAAATGTTCACCTGCATCTGGTTAGGGTATAAATAATCCGTGCTCCAGTGTTATTATTATTCTTATATCGGATTCGAAGTATTTGCTAATAGTGCATAGTCAGATTAGACTGCACGGATGCACTGTTTGATCTGGTTCGACACTGGTCACACACGCCATAAGGAAGTTTTGGTGGAGAGCATTTCTCAAATATTCATTATATTGTCGAGAAGGCATACTCTGAGGCATTTTCTGGTTTAATAACATCTGAGGAGAAAGTTGAAGAGAAGATCCCGAATATCGCTGACTAAGTTACCACTGAATCTCCTGCAGAAATCTTCTCCTTATCTGCACAAGCTTTCGGGGGGATTCTAGTACCGCGTGTCAGCCAGCCTGTGTTTTATATCAACCAACAGAAGCGCTTCATCAATGTTAACACTGATAAGATAAATCATCCCCACCCAGAGTATTTATGGGAAATCTGAACCTCACCCCGGGGAAATAAAACTTTCACTCCCGGTAACAACGTGTGTTTACTCTACAGAACCGTACTTGAAAAGGAGAAATCTGTTCATAATGTCCTCCCCCCATTTCGAAGTTGTATATCTTTATATATGAGCCGTTCCTCGAAACAACCAACAGTATTATGGACTATGCGTAATGTATCGACCCTGATCATCCTGTGCAGTCCGCGCAGGCTAATCCGGGCCGACACATTCCGTCTCAGGGTGGTAAAGGTATAGAGTAATGTTTCCTGAAACAGATAAGCCACAGGAGGCCAAAAGTATCTGTCCGGATTAGCTTGCGAGGCATGTTAAGGCTGATCCGGATCGATACTTTACGCAGAGTCAATATTGTTGGTTTCTCGTGGAATGGCTCATTTATAAAAGAAAGTTACCATGTATATCATGATGTTTTCATTCTTTTCTCCGATCGTTTCAAATGTAGTCTTTATACAATAAATCATGAGTCAGCAGCTGGTGAGGGAATTGGTCAATCTAATAGTTTACTCACTGGTCATTCGTCCGGAGATTGGAGTTATTAGTAATCTTTATTGACTCATTATGAGTAATTCTGTTTGACTCATTCAGACCAAATGTCCGGTAAAACCCTTGAGACGATCTGGTTTATAGCATGAATATTAAACCTTTAAACGTCTGGTCGCGACTTGTAACAACATTGGTAATCCTGGTATGAGGTCCTTTAACCCTTTCCCTCATACCACAATTCTGCAGCAGACGACTTTGAATATATTTTGTCAAAACATAGAAAATCTCTATAATTGAATGGATAACCTATGACTTAAAGTGGGAAACATCGTGTCAAAAGGTGAAATTGCTCGTTTTTAGCAATTTCTTCTTTTGTCACTATGTTTTCAAAAAGCCGTCTGCTGCAGAGGCGTCAGAAAGCGTCTATATGAGGGAAAGGGTAAACTTTTGCCGACATGCAGACGCATTTTGACACATCTGCATGGGACGTATATTGCAAAAATGACACAAGGAATAATTGCTCATGATTAGCAACACTGTTTTTTCATCTGTATTCAATTATTATACTTTCATTTCTAGAGACTTTCAATATCTAAGCATAGATGTTTTTATAAATTGATATCTTTGCTTAGATGTACTAAAATGTTGCTGTTTGTGTATCTCACAGTTTGTGCGTACATTGCTGCTTAACATCAGTCTGCACAAATCGGCTTAACCTGCTGTAGTCTACATTATTCGCTAGCCGCTATTGATTCTTCACAATTGAGCCGTCCCGCGAGAAAACCAACATTGTGGACTCTGCGTAAAGTATCGAACCGGATCAGCTAAAGTATGCCGCGCAGGCTAACCCGGACAGACACTTTTCGCCTCTTTTGGATTTCCTGTTTCAGGAATTATTACTCTATACCTCTATTCCTCTGGGGAGGAATGTGTCGGTCCGGACCATTCTGCGCGGACTGAGCAGGCTGATCTGGATCGATATATTACGCAGATTCCATAATGTCGGTTTTCTCGCGGGATCCTGATAGCCTAGTAGTAAGTGATTCTGCATCAGGAGCGGGTGGTCGAATGTTCGAATCCCAGTGACAACAGTGAGGTCCGTTTTGATATGGCCGGTTGGTAAGCCAAAAGCTAGTTGAATAATGGTACCGGAAGCCCGATGTCTTGCTAAAATATAGGATTCGGGAATTAAGAATGTGTTCAGGACAAATGTGTTTCATAAGTAAGAAATGGTTGGCCCTGTGACACTATAAAATACAAACACGTAACTATTTATATAAACATGGTAATACGAAATACAGAGATACAGCATGAAGTAAGTTACAGATTATACCTAAGCAGTAAGTCTGAAACAAGACTTTTCGCATGGTTTGAACTGCGTGAATTGAACTGAGTCTGACGATATATGTCGTTGGCTCAGCCCGAAACAGTTGTTACTGATTCTTAAATTACACAGTTACAACCAGTTCCCGCTAAGCCATCGATACGGGGTTGTTAATGCAGCTGTGTACACTGAATACTCAAGTGAGCATATGCATCCAAACAGTCTCACCAGAGTCTTCACTGTCCGCTAATAATATGATATACATATATAGACCATCTTATAATAAAACACTTGGGGAGTACCCTCACTAGTATTACACGAATCAAACTTATAAATGAGTCAAACCAGAGAGTGAGTAAGACCTAAGATCGACACACGCGATTAAGATTGAATTGTGAACGGAGCTCTAGATAAGGGGCATGTTTTATGTTCTAAAATCCTTATTTGACATTCAAATCCTATGTTGCGGGTACCCAAAAGAATCGTCACAGTCAGACGATTCTTTTGAGTACCCACAGCAAAGGGTTTGGTTGAGTAATAAGTGAATTGTTGGGAAAAGACCACTCCCTCTGTGCGAAGGTAAATAGTTTCCTTCTACATGTGCTAATTGCAACTTTGGCTAGTGCAAGGGACTTGGTTTATATATAATTATTTTGATTGAATTAACTATACGTTTTCTGTTTTACGACAACAGGACGTTTATATTCGGCAATAAAGAAAACCTCTACGGCTTTAAGAATATATTTCCATACTTAGACATTCCTGTCGTGTACGTTAAAGGAAATGATCTATTAAGCTACTGTATAACACGGATGTAAACAAACAGATCCACTGGTCACCGGTAACTGACCCCTCTAATCGGATGGTTATTTCCGGATAGTCACTTGACATAAAGTGGACCAGTTCATGTGAAAAGGTACGGGTTGGCAGTTTTGAATTGAGAGATCAGCTTTTTCATTTGGTTAAGTTAATCAATATGTTAACATCTTACAAGAACTTTGTACAAATATTTAATAATTTATTTAAACAAATTAGACTCTGGCCAGATTGCGAAGATGCACATCTTGATCTTGTTATCCACTGTTCACAAAGACAAGATTGTAACAGTTTGCAATGACAGGCTCATTTGTGACAATTGAGGAAGTAGGTAGTTATCACTTATTGTGCTATACGGAACTGTAAACAGCTATTTATGATGACAATGATTAGCCTGCGCGTATATGAAATATGATATTTGTTTGTCTACATACGTCATTTCTTATTTATGATAATATTGGTAAATAGAACAACAATGTAAAGAAGCACGTGACAAGATTCTAAGAGGATGAAGTCGATATCTGCAATTCGACAGCTTAGTTCATTTCTGGTGTTAAAGAATTCAAATTCTACTTATTTTCTCAGATAAAAAAAAAAACAATTTGAAATTAATCGCATAATTACATAAAACATTAAAATGAAATAACATGTAGGTCTAGTTCTAATTAAGAGTATTCGTCAATACAATTGAAGACATTTAAAACCATTTCATCTTGTAAACAGTAAAAACGCAATAAAATTAACATTTAACGACTTCAAAGCGTTTCACAAAGTTTATACGATTATTTTTTTGTGTCTGTCTGTTTGTCTGTCCGTTCGTCCTTCAGTCTATTTGTCACTACAAGTACTTCTACCAACTAATTCATTTTCCATATCTTTGATTCATAGTTATGACATTGTAACTGTTTCATTGCATGTTGGTATGTATCATAGTTGTTGTGACAAGGTGACATGATTGGCTATACTGTTCAGCCGAACACAAAAGGTATTTATCTTGGTATTGGATGTTTTTATAAACGAACTGGACAAGTTTTAGACCTCATTTTATACCAACACGGTCTTCTGTTACGAATAAGAGAGAAATATGTCATTTAATTGACCCACATGTGCATGCCACCAGCTGCATTTAATTGTCTTTTAAACATGAATTAGAAAAGAGCCGTTCCACGAGAAACCCAACATTATGGACTATGCGTAAAGTGTCGACCCGAATCAGCCTAAGCATGCCACGCAGGCTAATCTGGGCAGACACTTTCGCCTCCTGTGGATTTTCTGTTTCAGGAATTATTACGTTATACCTCTATTCCCCTGAGACGGAATGTATCGGCCCGGGTTAGCCTGCACGGATTATGCGGGCTGATCTGGATCGATACATTACGCAGATTCCATAATGTTGGTTTTCTCGTGGAACGGCTCAAATGCGTTACAGTTTTATCCGCTGGCTCTTAGTGAAGCAACATATAAAACTCGTTCAAATGATAATTAATTTCTAGAAATCCTAAATATATTTGTTAACAAGTATTTGTTGTTCCACGATGCGATAATATGAGCCGTTCCACGGGAAAACCAACACTATATACTGTAATGTATCGACCCAGATCAGCGTGATCAGTCTGCGCAGAATAATCCGGGCCGACACTTTTCTTCTAAGGGAAATATAGTTGTAGGGAAATGATTCATGAAACAGAAAATCCACAGGAGGCGAAACGTGTCTAACCGGATTAGCCAGCGCGGCCACAAATCGGTATCACATGTACGTTTGCGTAATTCTATAAATTTAGACACAATACGCACTGATGTGAAGTAATGCAATTTAGCAATTTTTACAGATTTTGAAAAAGGGTGAAAACGTCTTCCTTTATAACCCAGATGTAATCAGCGTGTTGACGAACCAAATTCTAATGACGCAGATCCCCCGAAAAAGCTGAGCTTCACTTTTTCAATCTTAATGAGTCTCGTTTGCTGGGTTCTAAACAAGTGTAACTGTATGTTTAAGCATCGTATAATAGCATCTGTTTAGAGCTAAGACAAAGCTTTTATCGCAGTAAAGGGTTACTAATTTCAGTGGAGCCTCGACAAAAATTAAACCAATGTTACACACGTGGGTTGAATTAGAACGTCGTACATTTTTTTTAAAAAAGTAAATGAGTTGTAAATGCCTGAACATGCTTAAGAAAAAATATAATTATCTTTCGTAGTTTTAGAGCAAGAGCAAAGGGGCTAAATATGCCCCCCTTATTTTAAAACATGTGGAAAAGCAGCCAGTTGCTTGGAAAGACTGCTGTGTTGAGTACTGGTCTGAGAAAGCCAGAAAATACATTAGAAGTTGAACTTGCCACCGCGATATGATTTAAGAATTTTTGAAAATGGCGCTAAACCCCAATCATTCAATCAATCAATCAATCCTTAAACCATTTTATTTTCGTATCATATTTTCTGTTCGCAAATACTTTGCTGAATTACTTGAACGCCCCTTTCGCTTCTGATGCTGATGCCTTATTTATTTCTTTGTGTTTTATTAAGCTGCTCTTTTCTTTTCATTGTTTGTCCTTTATCCACATTAGATAAACCTCCGAGGATCCATGTACAGCCAAGCGACATATATGTTAAAATCGGAAGTCCAGCAGTTCTTGTCTGTGAGGCAGAAGGCACTCCACTTCCGGTTATCACGTGGCACAATAATGGCGGACCTGTTGAAACAATCAATGAAAATCCTCTTTCTCATCGCGTTTTGTTTAAAGGAAGTCCGGCTGTATTAAAGCTATTTTTCCACACAGTAATGCATTTTGAAAACGACCAGTCTGATTTTGGAATATATTTTTGCAAGGCAACAAATATTCATGGAACCGCCATTAGCCGTGACGTGCGAATACGCAATATCGCATCTGGTATGTAAATATGGAGTTTACGAAGACAAGCCTTACACTTTGGACCGGAGCATTTGCCAGGATTAAATACGCTTACACTCAGTATGTGTAGCCAGTCAGAATTTTACCAAATGCTTTGGCTTCTGTATTGACGAGTCTTAGTGAACTCTAGAAAAGTTCAAGTTACAAACAGTTTCTACCCCGTTCAGTATCACGTGATTGATCGTTCTCCATAATGCACTGGCGTTTAGCAAAGTTATGTTTGCATGCATTATTAGAATAGAAGTTCAGTTTTATTGTTGTAATTTGTTAGTTGTAGATCATAGCTACCATTATGTTTGAACTACTTCTACCAACCGGTTTGGATGTATACACTATTTTGTTTTATAAAACATTGGGTTCCGATGTCTCTACCGATATATATACGTATCTTAGTTCCCTGAACTTTAAAACGTCCATTTTGCTTTGGCATGATGTGCCAGGCAACACGTGTGCCTATCGATGTTATTCAAACATAACTGTGGCAAGTGAAGATCTACTATTCATTCATTTCGAGCTTCATTGAAACAATAATGTCCGCTGATTTTTTTTTAACATCATTTTACTTATACCGATAAATCAGGAAGTTGGCCTTTTTTTATCTAACTGTGACACATGGTGATCAATTAAAAGAGTCTGAATGAAATAACCAATTGCATGTTGAATTTTTTTTTTTTGAAAGTTTTGATTAAAATGATTAATGGGTCGGTCCTCTACGAAACCTAACCATTAGGCAATTGCGAATAGTGAAGATACAAATCAGCGCAGTCTGGTTTGGTTCTGTCTGCGCAGTTTTCCAATTAGTTATGGAAGGTGTTAACCCTTTCCCCCATACAACAATTCTGCAGCAGACGACTTTGAACATATTTTGTCAAAAATCAGAAAATCTCTTTAATTGAATGGATAACTAAAAGTGGAAAACGTGGCAAAAGGAGAAATTGCTCGTTTTGAGCAATTTCTTCTTTTTCACTATGATTTCAAAAAGCCGTCTGGTGCAGAGGCGTCAGAAAGCGTCTTTATGAGGGAAAGGGTTAAACAAAGTTCTGTAAAACAGTCTCCACTTGAATCCTTAACCCTTTACCACATAAAGACGCTTCCTGACCCCTCTGCAGCAGACGACTATCGAACACAATGTGACGATAGGAGGAATTGCTCAAGACGAGCAATTTCTCCTTTAGCCACAATGTGTTCAATTCTTTTTGACAATAAAACCCTTATTTATGAAGTTTTTTTCATGTTTTTGTCAATATGTTTTCGAAGTCGTCTGCTGCAGTATTAGTATCAGTTACAAAGAGTTGCCAAAAGGAAAAAACATTCAACTTTTGTCAGCAATTATACCTGCAGTTATAGAGAGTTTCAACATGTTTGCCTAGAAGTAATCCTAGTCGTCTGCTGCAGAATTGTTGCATGTGGGAAAGGGTTAAGCATGGATTCGCACGGAGATGTTTATCAAGAAGTATAATAATTACGCTGAGTTTGGATTTCCTGGAGCATCGCTGACGTGTTAAAAAAAGCCGCGCTCTAGTAAAACCGCTCTTTAATCATTTCTTAAAACTAATGACCAAGACACATCGGTGTCAAAGTTATTCGAATAATGGTATTCAATTTCAAACAACTTGTCATTTAAAGAGTTTTCTCATCAATCAATCACAAGCGAAATGTGAAAGAAGGCACTCTGATTAGAATCAGCATTGCATAAAAATCTCTGAAATTCTGAGACTGGAAAATCAATCTGGCAGGTAATATCCTTGTTCGAATTATTGTAACGACGGTATAGGCAGCCAAAAAACACCTCCTCGTCATGATATGAAAACCATATTGCATCCATTGTGCTAAGTTGTCCACGTGTCGAGATAAAAAAAAACCACGAGTCTTCTTTAGTAATAAACGTACAAAGCATTGAAGACTTAGCTGAAACACGTCACACGATAATCGGCCTTCGGAGAATTATTGAAATTACGAAAATCTTGTTTACTTATAATAGTCGGTTATTCGATATAACCGGGCTTTAAAAGGCATATATAATGAGTGTATGATTCGATAGCGAGCATGGAAGATTATGTAGAGGGGCGGGCCGATCAGGATCTGGAAGCCTAGTCGGTACTATCGTCGTATTTCGAGTAGCATGGTACACCGCGTAAACTCATAATGGAACATTAATCAGGGGCGTAGCTCTCTTTAGGCACTGTAGGCACGTGCTTACACATTTTTTTCTAAAATTGTCCCAAAATGCAGCTGCGGCGATATACATCTGCGTAATGTATCGACCAGATCAGCCTGCGCTGTTCGCGCAGACTCATCCGGCCGACACATTCCGTCTAAGGGGGGATAGATAGAGTAGTGATTCCTGAAACAGAAACACCACAGGAGGCGAAAGGTGTATATCCGGGTACGCCTGTGTGGCATGCTTAGGCTGATCCGGGTCGATACTTTACGCAGAGTCCACAATGTTGATTTTCTCACGGGACGGCCTACACATTGATTATTGCCAAGCTACGCCCCTGTTAATGAGTTAATTAAATAGAGGCACATTTTTGGCTGACGGATAGAATAGTTGTTACGTCAGACGATTATGAAACCCTGTTGATCCTCGAACCGATAAGACTCTGCTGAGCCTGTCTATTACGCAATCTTACAAGAGCCTACGCTGTCCGAAAATCTGTGAAATTACTAAATAGGATTTTGATTTATTGACCGGTTTACGCCGTCTTATGAATATTGTTTTCAGTTCTACCATGACGACTGTGCATTCATTCGTTATGTTTGGCTGACTAAACAGTAATACGCTATGATGTGTGCCTTGTAGATGGACACTTCATTATCCCCGCCGTGAGAAGTATCGATTCTGAAAAGCTAGGTTTTAAATCCCGCGCGTCCATCTCAGATGAAACTAAAAACATTCAAAGATATCCCTAGTGAATTAAAACTATTAATCCCTACGAATATTTATGAAATGCCGCCACGAAGATATACAAAGGCCCCATTGCCGCTTGACGCAGCCCATATGTAGTTCTCACGCATCTTTCTTCATCTTCACATACCTGGGATGTTTTTGCCGTCCCTGAGGTATAGACATAGAAAATCATTGGCGAAAAAAGTATGTTCCGCTCGGAACGAGTTTTCCTGTCTTCGTTTTTTATAACTCATTGTTATTTAGTATGTAGAGTTTACCTTTTCGTTATACACTCATATTACATACTGTCATAGTACAGGTACAGTAAGCGGGTAGCTCGGTATAGACAAAGAACATTAAATACTACTACTCTTACTACTACTACTACCACTACTACTACTGCTACTACTACTACTACTACTACCACTACTACTACTGCTGCTGCTACTACTGATACTACTACTACTACTACTACTACTACTACTACTACTACTGCTATTGCTACTGATACTACCACTACTAGTAGTAATACTACTTCTTCTACTACTACTACTACTACTACTATTACTTCAATTACTACTACTTCTACTACTACTACTACTACTACTTACACTACTACTACTTACACTACTACTGCTACTTCTAGTACTACTACTACTACTTCTACTACTACTATTTAGCCACTGTACGTTATAGGTCATCTTTATATTAAGAACCTTATCTGATATTTTACAAACCAGCGTAAACATTTACCTCTTAAATGAATATATTTTCAAAAAATAGAAGGCCTATATTGAACAAAATTGCATTATTGTAATAAGGCATATTAAATACGAAAGAAATTACTAACTTGTTCAGTTTACTTGTTTCTGTTGTCGTTGTTTTTGTTGAGTTCTGTTTTGATTTGCGGGGGCGGATTGGGCGATGTTTTAGGGGTATTTTCAGAAAAACCGAATTGAAACTGATGATTCATTTAAGCTTGGTAAAATTAGATATTTGAAATCTGAAAACAAATCATTAAAGCCTAAAAGGATTCATTACGAAACTTGTATATGTTACACTGTGCTGAAAGGCAAGAATTATCATAATTTTACGTTGACAATTCAAAGGGAATATTAATGAATTACTTGGAAACAATAGATAATTAACATAAATCTGTTCTTAGTGGCAATAAAAAAGTACTCACAATATGATTGTAAAGAGAACTAGTGTTGATTATTGTCGAATAATTACCGCACATCTTGGGAATAATTATACGAATGTCGACTGCTGCATAGCAAATGCAAAAATACGAACTCATAGTTGAGTCCATTGCCATATACACCAGCGTTTTAATTACATAATTGCTAACATATTCGCTATTATATAATCACAGGTATACGTATTGTATGTTAAGTAATTTTATGGTGCAATAATCTATAACTGTTCAAGTGTCAAAGGCATTTGAGGCCAGCGTAGTATTATCTTTACCTACACTGATCCCCAATCAGTACCACATCTTGTCGAGAGACTGCTAACAAATCTTTTTCATTTTGATCAGATGACATAAATGCTAGTTATATAGATCTATCAACGCCCTGGTCACAAACACATTGTCTTCGGTTTTTACCGGAGCTCGCAACTCAAATATACAATCATGGCACAAGTTTATTAGGCGTACCTGGCATATAACAGTCTTTGATTAGTGTAACTGGAACACAATTGAATTACCATTTAAAATTATGCTTAACAAGCATTTTCATCGAAAGTAAAGCCTCTCTAATTCATATAAACAAATAAACACGCGTGTATAATATCTGCCAACGGTACGCCTCAGACAGATGCCCTTTCCTAAATGTCGAGTTTATCATCGCTATAAACCATATGGTTTGAATGGATATTAAAAATGTGTGATTTAAATTCAAAGGACTGAAATTGTTGTAAAATGAAGTTAGTGGGCTCGACGATTTAACCCTTCCCCTCATATGACAATTCTGCAGAAGACGACTTTGAACGACTTTGAACATATTTTGTCAAAAAATAGAAAATCTCTATAATTGATTGGATAATCTATGACTAAAAGTGCAATTTCTTCTTTTGTCACTATGTTTTCAAAAGGCCGTCTGCTGCAGAGGCGTCAGAAAGCATATGTATGGAGGAAAGGGTTAAAGGAATAGCTTAAGTTTTCATACAATGCCTCAATAAAATGATACGATTTGTATAAATACATAATAATTTACATATTTTCAGTACTTGGTTATAATGGAGTCTCCGTTTGTGGTTTACACTTTAAATGAATATATGTAATACTAGAAGGGCTAGACATATAGGTTTTCGCTAGAGGACAATAGTTAATATAAGCTGACAGCGATGAAACTCTTCGTCAGCACATGTATACACGGGCTTCAAAGGCTTACACTGTTCGCATAGACAGCAGTACCTTACATCGCCTGACACCACCCAAGTCTAGTAATATAGTAGTGCTTTTGCGATTTTACCATTGTATTTGGTGCTGCTCATGTAAAGGCCATGTAACAATAGCTTTAATCCAATCTATTAACGTAATTTACGTTGTGAAATAACAGCAGATAGGAAACAATGGGTTTAAACAGTACACAATGAATCTATGCAGGTGGCAGATTGACAGACCCTAATGCATTTGACCTTTCGGGTATGCTGCAGTACAGAAAGGTTACCCCGTGATTGTTCGTTTTGATAACACGTTCAACCAACAGACAGTTTCCGAATAATGTTCCTCGATATTGTATGATACCGAGGTGTGTCAATTTTGGTCGAGGGTCGAGTGTCGAGTATGAAAGGTCGAGTGTCGAGTAAGAAAAGTAGAGTGTCGAGTATGAAAGGTCGAGTGTCGAGTACGAAAAGTAGAGTGTCGAGTATGAAAGGTCGAGTGTCGAGTGAGAATGGTCGAGTAAGAAAGGTCGAGTGTCGAGTAAGAAAAGTAGAGTGTCGAGTACGAAAGGTCGAGTGTCGAGTAAGAATGGTCAAGTGTCGAGTAAGAAAGGTCGAGTGTCGAGTAAGAATGGTCGAGTGTCGAGTAAGAAAGGTCGAGTGTCGAGTAAGAATGGTCGAGTGTCGAGTAAGAAAGGTCGAGTCTCGAGTAAGAATGGTCGAGTGTCGAGTAAGAAAGGTCATACAAAAGTTATTTTTTGAATCCATGTATAAATAATGGCCCATTTAATTCTGTAATTTATAATTTCTAGCAATTTTAAGAAAGTAGACCTTTAAATGGTACTTTTGTTCATATTATCCTAAATTAATACCTGACCTGGTCTTTGTACCTTTCATAAGCTTTACTCACTTTTCCTAATAATTTAGCCACAATATACTTGCCGTCAAGGACAACCATTGCTAGCTTACATAATAAATAATATGCTGAAGGTAGCAACGGGGGGTGGGTGGGGGGGGGGGGGGGGTGGGTGGGGTGGGAATCACCTGGTTAAATAACTATTCTAATTTAACCCTCAAAGAGAGTATTTATTGTCCTAAGATAATGAGGCATTGATGACATGTTAGACCATCCAGTTTAACTCCCAATGGGATTCATTATATCCCATAAAGTAAGATGACAGGTACAAGAACATTTAAAATGTAAGAAACTCAAAGTAAGTGGTATCTACTCCTCATTTACACATTCAGTTTGCAAAAGTAAGCATATTATAACATGAAATAAATGTGTTTTAAAAATATGATTTAGTAACTTTGTAATAATGTCTATAAAATACAAAAATATATGTGGATGTTCCATAAAGTTACAGTTCCCTTTTGAAATTTTCCAATGTTTAAGTTATACTACTGTTATATAACATATGTGCAGAAAATTATCAAACTAAATGAAATGAGTTGTGCCCCATTAAACAACCAAAAATATGGTTTATCCAAAACTAGACACCATGACTCCACTCCACTACATGACTCCACTCCATGATTCCGCTCTACTAAATAGTATATATGCCTTATGAAAAGGTATGAAAACTGTACCTGTTCCACTCGACCTTTCTTACTCGACACTCGACCATTCTTACTCGACACTCGTCCTTTCTTACTCGACACTCGACCATTCTTACTCGACACTCAACCATTCTTACTCGACACTCGACCTTTCTTACTCGACACTCAACCATTCTTACTCGACACTCGACCATTCTTACTCGACACTCGACCTTTCTTACTCGACACTCGACCATTCTTACTTGACACTCAACCATTCTTACTCGACACTCGACCTTTCTTACTCGACACTCAACCATTCTTACTCGACACTCGACACTCGACAATTAGAAACCCTCGATACCGAGGGCTTGGCGTGAAAAGGTTTTAACTGAAAACCTATTTTGAAAACCCTGGTTTAAAGGCAATTTTGACCCTTTGTAAACAATGCAAATTTAAGTGCCATTGCTCAGAACGAGCAATGGCACCTAAATTTCCATCATTTACCAAGAAAAATGATTTAACGCTTATAAAGACTTCATGGCGAGGTGATTAACCTTGGTAAAAAAAATACAAATTTTAGTTACAACCGTTTCACATCAAGCCCTCGATACATGTTACGTCTCAGTTAAGGGGGAGAGCTTTATTAAGACATACTAAGTTATCTTAGAGAACATTTCAGTAATACATTGCAGAGTATCCTGTCTGTTCACAAACAGTATCGTATAAGACAATAGAAAACGACCGAACATGCCGAATGACAATTTATCTTCGATATTCCATATGTTTCTACATGTAGACCTTCAATGCATGAAAACCTTTTTGAGATGAATTAAACCCGATCACTATTTAGTAATGACAAGCTACTGATAAATAAATGAGTTTTTTTTAATTTTAAATCTCTACACTATGAAGAAGTGTATTTTGTTATGAATGCACTTTGTGACAACAGAATGTGAACGCGAGCGTTTAAGTAAGCGAAATTGTAAAAACCATACCACGTAATTACCTCGCTCTTACAACACTGGCATAAAAACAGGAACACATCTTGAAGATTAATTGGCTCTTTTACACTTAACCCCTTTTCACATACAAGAGGCTTTCAGACGCCTCTCAAGCAGACGTAATTTGAAGAGAAAAAAGGTGAAAAAGGTGAAAAATGTGAACTTGCTCATATTGAACGATATCACAATTGACCACAATTTGTTGACCTAAATTAAAAAACTATTCTTTCTTTTATAACGAATTTCCATGATTTGCCTAGATGTTTTAAAAGCCTTCTGCTGCAGAATTGTTGTATATATTGGAAAGGCTTAAGTTTTACCTAAATATAATGTTGCCTTCTAACTGTAGATTTAGATCAGACTTGTATTCTAATCCGTGTAATCCGTGTCTAAATTTGAGACTCACACACTAGATTGTCAAAATCATTAAAAGAATACAATTCCAATTTTAAAACTGAACCTCTGTTTAGACAATATCCTTCTTTCGGTACGTTGTATTATGGACCGGAGGCCCGCATTGAATTATTTGATATTGTTTGATATTCACAAATGTAATTTTGGAAACGATTCAAATTTCAAAAGAGCTATTCAAAGGCTAGTGCTGATAACGAGAATCAGAGAAAACAATCGACGTCATAATAAGGGGACGCAGACTAAAATGCATTTTGGCACGTGTACGCTAGTTGTTTCCAATTAGCCAGGAGTATCATCCAAGGTCAGATATTATCACTAGTTCTTTTCTGTTCGTCTGAAAGTTAAACAAGAACTATATCATGCAATTCTTGGAGCTTTTCCAAAATAATTCACTTGCCAATTTCAAGTAAAGATTTTGAAATAGAAACACAGACAGCCTCTTGCTGCTAGAATTCGATACGTCTGTTTAATATCGCATTATTATCGGAATCTTAACTGATTGTGCATTAGCCAGCTGTACACATTGTCTGGAAAAACATCTTAAAAGTCTAACGTAAAGGATTACAATACTTATTTACGTCTTCCCGTGCTGAAAACTTCAAGAAGAAAAGCTCAGATTGTTTGAGCATTATGCGGTTAAAATAAACAAATATATTTATGGATTGGTAACATTTAAAACAATGTCTTACCTTTTATATACGACTGTTTGTTAAATTAGGGTAACTAATGCTGATATAGTGTGTGTTACAATGCATGCTAAACCCGTTGCTGTAATAGAGTAGGAGAAGGATAAAATCGACCTGAGCGGTGCTCCATTAAACCAACCTTAGCGTAACTATTACACATGTAAACTAAATATCTACGTGGGAACCATGCTAGTCTGGTCCTACACTATTCGCAACATTCTTAAGGTTATTTTCGCCGAGCACCATCATGATAAACACGAGGCCGGTGGCCAAGTTTGAAAACAGAATTGGTGAGGGTATACAGTCGTCTCCATTGTGATTTTTCTAAATATTTGCGTCCCGCCCGGATTCATTCATAGTCACTCAGTAGTATATACAACCATCATCTGTAATCTCTGACTATCCGCAATTAAAGAAAATCTTTAAAAACAAGTTCAAAATAATTCAATATAAACAAAAAAGAAAAGGTCAGTTAAGTCACTCCCCGTGTTTTAAACATTTTCATATCTGTGTCCCGTCTTCCTAACTACACTGTGGACAAAAATTACGCTGGGACAACGCTTTAGTTTAATCATGATCCTGCTATTTATTTACTCAGCTTACCGATTTGTTACATCGGTATTCCACATACCCATATGTATATAGCATACTTTCATGGCACCCCCAGATGTACGCGGTGTCTAGTCATCAAATGAACGATAAACAGGATCTCCAAAAATGCATATTGATTTCAAAGCTTGTAATTAATACAGCAATTGCATACATCAAGTATAATTCATATAATAAATCTTGTTTCGTAAACGATGTAAAATAAATAAATATGGGCGAAATAATTTAAAAGTCAATACACATATGTTAGTCCCCGTTATTGAAACATGTACAGACAACATGTTGCTTCTGGCCTCGACCGTGTAATCAAAGCGGTGTAGAAACACTTGTCGAAACAGTTCCATGTCCCCTACATGCTTTCGTGATTTTTGAAATACACAGCGACCGGTAAAGCTATCGAACTCGATATTTTTTTTTCAAATCTATGAATAAGGTACGACTAGGTTTGAGCTTTTATATGTAAGGTGAACCTTTTTAAAATGTTAACACTTATTCTGGTATACATGACTTTAAACAACATTCCATATACTGGTATGCACGACTTAATTAACAATTAACGTTTTAAAAAGTATAAACCAAGATACGTATTCACACTTCTGCAGTCTAGTTGTTCGATACGTATTTGTAATCGTCTGCCAGTGTGTATATGTCTGTCTGTCCGTACACTCGCCATGTTGACACAATTACTAAAGCGAACAGAACGTTTGACTACACATTTAAAACGTCAGCCAGTGTATGTATGTCTGTCTATCCGTACACTCGCCATGTTGACACAATTACTAAAGCGAACAGAAAGTTTGACTACACATTTAAAACGTCAGCCAGTGTATGTATGTCTGTCTGTCTGTATACTCGCCATGTAGACACAATTACTAAGCGAACAGGTAGTTTGACTACACATTCAATACGTCAGCCAGTGTATGTATGTCTGTCTGTCTGTACACTTGCCATGTAGACACATATACTAAAGCGAACAGATAGTTTGACTACACATTTAATACGTCAGCCAGTGTATGTATGTCTGTCTGTATGTAAACTCGCCATGTAGACACATATACTAAAGCGAACATATAGATTGACTACACATTGAATACGTCAGCCAATGTATGTATGTCTGTCTGTCCGTACACTCGCCAAGTAGACACAATTACTAAAGCGAACAGATAGTTTGACTACACATTTAAAACGTCAGCCAGTGTATGTATGTCTGTCTGTCCGTACACTCGCCAAGTAGACACAATTACTAAAGCGAACAGATAGTTTGACTACACATTTAATACGTCAGCCAGTGTATGTATGTCTGTCTGTCTGTACACTCGCCATGTAGACACAATTACTAAAGCGAACAGATAGTTTGACTACACATTTAAAACGTCAGCCAGTGTATGTATGTCTGTCTGTCCGTACACTCGCCATGTAGACACAATTACTAAAGCGAACAGATAGTTTGACTACACATTTAATACGTCAGAACTTGTGGATAATCAATGAAAGTGATACCATTTTCAGTAATGCATGCAACAGGAAAAGTGTTTCGAAGTCAGAAACTATCTGAACAAACAAAACTGGCATTATATTGCCTAGGCTTGTTCTTATAATAACCCTTTCCCACGAACAACACATCTTCAGCAGACGACATCGAAAACGTATTGGCAAAAACGTGAACAATCTCAATAAATAAAAGTTTAATTATCAAATAAAGTTGAAAACATTGTGGCAAAAGGTGAAATTGCTCATCATGAGCAATTTCTCCTTTTGCCACAATGTTTTCAAAAGTTATCTGCTGCAGAGGCGTCAGTGAGCGTCTGTATGTGGGAAAGGGTTAAATGGCTGTCAATTTGCTTCATAATTAGAGGGTTAATACGTCTCATGTTATTCATTAGGCATGTATTACGAATATCGCTTTGTAGTTTCAAAGTAGGGTGACGCTATATGTGGATAATGGTAATCGTGCCTCTCTACAGTCGGAAGAACATAATTGAGTCGCTGCACCGAAAAGCAGGCATTCAGAGGTTATGAAATGAAAAACGTTTACGCCCAAATTACATACAAATATACAGAAATATTAATATGTATTATCCGCTATACACGGATTCCAATGTTGCCTATGAGACTAACTAGAAAATAGAGTAACTCCTGATCTGAATCTTCGCTGGTCGCAAAATCCGCGAATGTTGCTTTTCGTAGGACGTCGACAAATAATGTACTTCTTTGGCGTGATCTTTGAACATGCTTCTCATTGATAGATACGAAAAAGTTTTTTCCTGAAAGTGAAAAAAAAAAAAAGGCTAGTTTATACCACAGCGTTTTATTTTGGAATGAAGAACAATAACTGAAATTTAATAGTGTGTCAATTCAAACTATTTAAACAAATTAGAAAAACAAATTTAACTTTATATACTGCTCAATTCTTAATAATGGAATCATAATTTTATCAATTCGCCAAGTTTCCACGTGCTTATTACTTAGACTTTGGTTCAGAGTATTACATATCAGCAACAATGAACATCGATGCAAGACTGCACTGCGCGTCTTTATGTTGTTGTTCTTTTTTTTAATTCGCAAATACATGTGTAAGTACTATAGCAAATTATGTTTCAAGTCGCGTATAGCTTATTTAGGATTAAGAACAAAAGAGCTTTGATAAAATCAAAGGAAACTGTGGTTAGGAATAAAGGGGCGGACGTTTGCTTCCCGAGGTATAACATTGTTTATCGTGGAATAACAGAGCGTCATGATATTATAAATACATCTGTTTCACAACAAAATGAAAGTTGTGCCTGGACGCAGAAAATGGGACATTTTTAGACATTGACGAATAATTGAGATCGTATATGAATATGAAAAACACTGATCGCTATCAAATCAATAGATCATTATAGGATAATTCAAGTAAAAGGTCGTAAAACTCTCTGTGGGAATTCGTGTGTTGATCTTAACCCTCTCCCACATACGACAATTCTGCAGACGACTTAGAACATATTTTGTCAAAAAATGGAAAATCTCTATAATTGAATGGATAACCAATGACTATAAGTGGAAAACATCATGAGCAATTTCACCTTTGACCACAATGTTTTCAAAAGTCGTCTGCTGCTATTGCGTTAAAATGCGTCTGCAGGTGGGAATGGGTTAAACCACATATGGGTCAAACAACCACTCAACATCGATAGTTGAATACAAACAGTCCACACTAATTTAAACAATGCTACATGGAAACGCACATGCAGCTGTCGAATTTTAAATTGATTTTTCATGTTTCCAGCACCTCTGCGATAGACGGTGCTCAAAGGCATTGTGTAAAATAGAAATGTCCAAAAAGGAGGTACTTCTACTATTCTTCAATTATATTTTGAAACTATATAAAAGAATATCTTTCGGATTTCAATTTCAGTTACTTGATTTTGTTCTCGAAACTACATTGTCAAAACAAGACGAGTAATTGCATTACAGAGACAGGCTGAATATGAAATAAAGTATTTTTGACCGAGACATTAAAATCATTTAATTGGGACGCTAAATCAAATAATCAAATAAAGCGGGGATTCAGGAAAACCGACATATTTATAAAAAATGATTACACCTGTAAACAACTATCTGCATGCGCATGCATGTTATAGGGTGTTTACATAAACTGTTTCTTAAGTTTCTCCAAAGCTTCTATGATTTATTGGCGAACAGTGCATAGCCAGCTTAGACTGCTCATTTATGCATGCTGATCTGCATCTACACAAAAAGCAAACCTTTCTAAGCTGGTGTTCGAAGTGCATCGCCCGTGTAACCATAAACAGATAATAACCAATTTGCTGTAAACTGTATCTGATGTAACTGTCGTGCTTTTTATGATTAAAATGTTGTACATGTCATTGATTTTTGAAAACAAGAACCCCCCGTGGCCGCTTGGTTAGCGTGGATTATTTGGGACGGGGGTCCCGAGTTCGAGTCCCGCTCACGGATGCCATGGTAGTGCGCCCATGGTCAAGGCTCATTTCCTAGCATAGAACTGGTGTTCATTACACTCTTCTCCGATTGTAGGCAATCTATCCTGTGTTTGCAAAGCACAATGTGGCACTGGTTTCCATAGACATCGACATCGACGTTTCCATCACAACAGATTATAACTTATAGATTAATTATTAAAAACTCGATTGTTGGATTTTTTTCAGGCATTCAGATGGAGCAAGGCACAGCAACGTGGGACGATGCTAACGATGCCTGTGCTGCCAAGCAATTCACATTGGTGCCTGGCAGACGTTATAGGGCAAAGAAGCTTCAAAGTCTTCTATCGACCGGACAGACAGTATGGTTGCATGGTTGGCGAGCCGTTACCGATTTTACTAAGGGTAAGTGTGGCTCATATTTTGTTTTTCAACTTTTCACTTCGCATAAACAAACACGCATTAGAACCCTAATGAATACAATTGTTACTACCTTTCCCTGCGTTTTCCCATGAGGTTATACACGATAATTTGAATATTCAGTGTGTATCAAGGAAGTCTTTAATACATGTATTTCCAGGCGTGCTTCTACTTCTTATGGTACCATTTTAATTCGCAGAAATCAAAACTCCCGTATGTTATAATAGTTTAATATTTGTCAATTCTTAAATCATCTCTGACAAGTCCTCGTGCATCCAAATGAAATACCGAAGTTTCAATTCAAAGCCAGAAGTGATGGAAAAGCGGAAGGGTTTCAGTATACATGGTATTTGCACCAGTGGAATTCGATATCTCTGACAACATTGAAATGCAGGCGTGCATTTGGTAAAAAAAAACCGCTGATTCACACTCCATCCATGTTATTGCTTAAAGAAAGAAAGGAATGAACCAAAAAGGAGAACCGTAACATGGGGGCGTTATATTCACAAAAAGTATGTTTGCTTTACTTGTGTTTTCAACATCATTTCAGTTATATCACGGCGACAGTTTGCTTTTCATTATCCCTGGATAAACAATCAATTAGACTAGGAAATGTACCTTGCCAAAGGGCACTTCATTATGACCTTACACATAAAGTAAAGATATGTCTGCTAAATACATATACGTTTTGCGAATAAGGGGCGTGATTTGTCCGGCAAGATTATATTACAAGTATACATTTAGGCTTTTTTTTTAACCTACATTGTACACAAAGTCTGCCTAGGTTACAAAGCACCAACTAAATTGCTTCTTTGTTTTCGTGTAAATGGACCAGTTTCAACCGTCAATTGTCACACTTTCTATGGGGTTTTCATGTAGCACACCGTATATCATTGAACAAAGTTACCTCTAAGTTTTAAAACAATCCAAAGAAATTGGGGGAAATGGTTACCGTCATTTTGGACCAAATCTTGCCCGAAAACAACCGGTGTTTCACATTCTCTACTTTCACTTTCAAACAATGTCAAACTACTGAAAATGATGAAACCAATTATTTCCAGTGTATCCTATACACATTTACAATGCATTTAAACTCAATGTCATATATATTCAATTCATGTTGGTGATGGTATACACTCATTTCTACGGAAACAAATCTTTTTAGGGACTATTTGAACTCTAAGAGTACATTATTGTTTTTAATTTAGATTGCGTTCCGTATAACATTTCCATTATTCATGGGTATTGTCATCATTTAGTATTTACATTCTTTAACGATATCGTGTTGTTCAAAATGCATTGAAAAAAACCCAGTATTTCCATTAAAACTATTCCAACCTGTAACAAATCGCCATTCACGACAAACAGACAATGTTTAACCCCTTTTCACTTGCAGACACAATTCTGACGTATTTGCAGCACACTTCTAATAAACAGCAACGTCTCCTTGTGCCTCAATGTGTTCATCTCTATTCAAAATGTCTTCTTTCAGCTATAAAGATTGTCCATAGTTTCGCCGAGTCGTTTTCAAAATCGTCTGCTGCATATTTGTTGTATGTGCTTAAATGATTCATTGGCCAACCTAGTCCGAGCTTACGACGTTTCTCCATTTCAACTGTTATATGAAAACGGTCCAAATAGCGCTAACTTTAATCGGAATGTATTACTCGAAGTAATTAATCTTTGTTCAAGAGTGTGGTTATAAAACACTTAACACATCTTCAATCTACCAATATCTCGGTCAATATACACTGTCGCATGCAGAAATATTAAAGAATGAAAAAGTTTTACTCTATTAAATAATGTACACTTTGAATTGTGAAATGTATAATTACAAACTGGTATGTGCTACCATTAAAGTTATACGGCTAGCCATGCGTTTTTCACAAAAACAAATCACCATTTTGATGAAAGCAAATGTACGTCATAAAAGTATACATATGTACAGAACGATCACGATCAGAGTACATGTAGGCGTGTCATTTCGGTTTAATTGGAATTAGATTCGACCTCAATTTTCACGGCAAAGGGTTACAAGAATTATGGAACTTTTCTGTGGTGTTACATGTTCCTTCTGTTACAGGAGCGTCAAGGTTGCCGGGTTTTATTAAAAACCCATAATTCTCAGACCTCGATAGAATAACCAGGGGATAAAACATGAGAACCAGACCATGATAATAGTAGATACGCCCAACATATTTTAACTCTCTACAAGACGTTTTATGCAATAATATAGTACCCTTCAGCTATCAGAATTTTACTTCTCTTTGAAGTAAAGATGTATGTTTTCGATTAGAATGTAAACCATATTTCCATATTTCCATGCTTGGTGGGCTGGGAACATGTCACAATTTTAACGAAATGACCATATTTACATACTTGTCGTAATATATATTTGTTTAACTGCAAAATATTTTTCAAAATCTAAATGTTTGGGCACCATTTGTACTATGTAATTTTGTATACAATGTCATAGACGATTTTAGTAAAAAGAAAGAGTGTTACGGCAACACATTCGAATCTAAATTGTAAAATATGTGATTGGCTGGTTTATTCTCGAAAAGCATGTGAGACAATTTCTTTGTGAATGAATCTAAATTTTAATGCCTGTGTTTGGGGAGTTAAAATCATTTGTTTGCACAAATGGGATCGATTTACGGACGTTGGAGTATCTGAAAGAATTCTTTGTAAGTCATGCAACTTAACTGCTAAACAATCTATTTCTGGTATTTAAAACCAAGGAATGACAAAATCGGCATGCTGCTGTGCCAAATTATTTAATACATCGAACAGCCCTAATATTGAGAGCCATCCGAAGAATTCGAGAACGGAAAATCAATGCTTGATTGCGGTTGGGTAATACCAAATAAGTTGGAAGAAATGGCCTTCCTCTTAGTTTAAAGGGATATGGTTACGATTGATGCATCTGTGTCATTGTATTTTAATGCAAAAATGGACCGACACTGATTAAACGTACACCGAGCAACTAGTCTGTGGAATTCGTATCGGCGACAAGTGACAGTGAAAGTAAATGAGTCCCATTCGAATTGTCATAATTTTCAAAACAGTAGAAGAAAAATTGTCATTGTAAAAGGAACAAATATTACAGTGAACTTGTCATTACTCGACCATGTGATAACTCGAACATGTGATAACTCGAATAAAGCGTTTAACTCGAACTAATTCCTTGAACGAATCTGTCTTTAGAAATCAGCAAAGCTGACAACCCCTTTATGAGCTAATAAATTCAGTGATCGCTCGAATACGCCGTTAACTCGAAGTACTTTACGGGTCTCTTTCGACTTCGAGTTATCGCGAGTCCGCAGTATAATAGTGTATAGCACCTTGGTGGTGTAGTGGTAGAGCGTGGGCCACAGTATAATAGTGTAGAGCACCTTGGTAGTGTAGTGGTAGAGCGTGGGCCACGGGTGCCGGAGGTCACGGGTTCGATCCCCGGCCGGTTCATACCAAATACTTTATAAATGGTAGTAATGGCTGCTCTCCTTATCGCTCAAGGTTAGCGTTACTACTGACTGGATGATGTCAGGATAATTGGACCAGTAGTACTGGTAACTTACCCAGGAAACGCCGTGATATAACTGAAAATCTTTTGAAAGCGAAATAAAACACCAAACAATCAAACCACAATATAAAGGGCATCATCCTTTGGGATATGTGTTGGCTGCTTTTCATTTAATCGAACCTGTTCGAACGATCTCATTCAGCATATTTATCAACGTGTGAAGTATACACAGGGGACGTATTTTATATATCCTTCTGTTATCTTTACACCCTCTCATGGGTGCAGTCATTAGATACACTTGTTTCATAAAAACGCTAGAATAAACCGGTTTAATGAATGCGGTTCTTTGAACGATCGTGATGATATCCGAGCCATAAAGATATTATGACAGATTTGTTCCAAACTGACATTTATAAGATGGGAAAGCTATCACATGTTCAGTTGAAATGTGGTACAGTGAATCTAGATAACTCGAAGTAGAAATGGACCCATACACAACTTCGAGTTTCGAGTCATCGACATGTTAGAGTAATCACTCTATTATCACATGTTCAGTTGAAATGTGGTACAGTGAATCTAGATAACCCGAAGTAGAAATGGACCCATACACAACTTTGAGTTTCGAGTCGTCGACATGTTAGAGTAATCACTCTATTATCACATGTTCAGTTGAAATGTGGTACAGTGAATCTAGATAACTCGAAGTAGAAATGGACCCATACACAACTTCGAGTTTCGAGTCGTCGACATGTTAGAGTAATCACTCTATTATCACATGTTCAGTTGAAATGTGGTACAGTGAATCTAAATAACTCGACGTAGAAATGGACCCATACACAACTTCGAGTTTCGAGTCGTCGACATGTTAGAGTAATCACTCTATTATCACATGTTCAGTTGAAATGTGGTACAGTGAATCTAAATAACTCGAAGTTGAAATGGACCAATACACAATTTCGAGTTTCGAGTTATCGACATGTTCGAGTAATCATTATATCTATCCGGTATGTGTTGTTAGCTTCGTAATTTCAATACACTTAATTGTTTAAGACGAAGGAAAAGTAGTCAATAATAAAACCATAATCTGAAAAACAGCGCAGCAACAGTTCTGATTGCTCGTAAAAGGACAGATCCGTACCAGGAATGGGTTTGAGTTAAACGATATATCTCATGTTTGGGTTATAGCGAGTTCACAGTACTGAGTTATAGCGAGTTCACAGTACTGAGTTATAGCGAGTTCACAGTACTGAGTTATAGCGAGTTCACAGTACTGAGTTATAGCGAGTTCACAGTACTGAGTTATAGCGAGTTTACAGTACTGAGTTATAGCGAGTTCACAGTACTGAGTTATAGCGAGTTCACAGTACTGAGTTATAGCGAGTTCACAGTACTGAGTTATAGCGAGTTCACAGTACTGATTTATAGCGAGTTCACAGAACTGAGTTATAGTACTGAGTTATAGCGAGTCCACAGTTCTTTGTTTTACACTGTATAATGTATAGGCTATTACAACTAGTGTTTCATTGACCGAGGTCTGTTTTATTTAAGCATTGTAAGTATAGTGGTTTGTACGTCACCCTCTGGGTTTGGAAGATTCAGATATATAGTTTTTACTCTTTCTCATTTGTTGTCAATACAGACTATGTATTTATATAATATATCATTATAATATCATCTTAAAAGTTGTATACAAGGGCTGTCAATCCAGGGGTTGTGAGTTCGAACCCCCGCTCGGCAAACGTTCTTTCCGACGTTTGACACATGTAATTGTGACAAGCGTCATTCGTCTTCCACCAATGAGCTATCAGTCTATGTGGAAAAGCTACCAGTTACTTGGCAAGCACGATGTATAAAGTACTGGTGTGAGAAAGCCAGGAAACATATGAGTAGATGAACTGGCCGCCGTTATATAACTGAAAAGTTGTTTAAAACGGCGTAAAACCCCAATCAATAATCAATCAAAGCCCTCACCTTTCACCCGTTTGGATAGCAGAACTTTCAAGTATCTATATATAGGAACCAGTACGTTTTCGCTCATTCTACACAGCAGATAGCATGGTTAATGATTTGAAATATCAAACCGTACGTCAAGATTATATTCTGCATGAATGCTGATAAAACACATTTGGTTCTTATAAAACTGCCAGTTTTAATTTCCGTTTACGTTCATTCTGCGGATATATATTACCGAGAAGTCACGTGCATAAATGCATGGTATCAACAAGGTATCTGGTCATAAATATTCATTCTTTGTTTGTAAATTTGCAAAACTATTGAGAAAACATTCTGCACAAGGAATATTTTCGGGAATATATTTCTTCCTGACTACTTTACCGACATCTTGCATTATACTGGTAATTTAATGATAAGTGTATTTTAAAGAAAAGTCGGTGATTGCTTATCACGCAAAAAAAAGGTTAAGCGCCTTCAAGGTCTGTTTAAAAAACCGAATGCAGTCTCCTATCAAATGTTAAGATAAAACCTATGTGTTATGGTTATGATCGAGACCTAGACTGGAACGACTGAAGATTGGAAACAACCATAATAGTTGTTTTATAAATCTTACATTCAGAGGCTGTAAAGAAAAGTATTTATTTCTAATTCCTAATTACATCTCGAATTCGTCAGACGATAATGTGTTTGGTTGCATCTGCGGTCAGTGGAGACGCATGCGATGTAGAGGACGAGTACCATCCTCGGTACCCAGGCTGTTCACAAATGGGTACCGAGGATGGTACAAATATGCGCCTACTTTGACGACGACGCCAAAGGTATCACAGTAGCCCGACCTTTTTACTTCGAAAACCAGACGAGCTTAAAATACTAATAATACTAATAATAATAATAGTAACAATATTAATAATAATAATAATAATAATGATAATGATAATAATATTAATAATAATAATAATTAAAATAACAGTAATACAAATACACAACAAGACATCAATACGGCTGACGAGGCTGAATTAAGAAGGCAAACTCTTTCCAATGTACAACCGATCTGCAACATACCAGCACCAGACGACTTTGAAAACATGTAGATAACATAAAGGAAACTCGTTATAAATGAAAGTGTAATTATTGGAACGAATTGAAAACATTGCGGAATAGGCGAAATTGATCATCATATTGTCTTAACAATCATCTTCTGCAGATGCGTCTAAAAGATCTACATGTGGAAAAGTGTTGAGCTATATCAGGGTTATTTTATTTCATACACATATTACTTAATTGTTGATAACTAGCCTCCTAACCGGTACAGAAACATAGACGGCTTGCATCTGTCTCTAGGACGAGTACTTCAATCGTCGAGTATGTATTGCAGTTACTGCCTTGGTATCCATGCTAGTTGGTATTAAATATTATCTGTATGTCAACAGTTGCTTGAAAGCTTCTGTCACTACTTGATTAGAAATGCGGTTCAATATCAGACAAAGATCAGACCCCCACGACAAATGCGCAGATTGATTCCGAGTCTACAAGCAGCTGATTTAACACTTTCCCACATATGACAAATCTGCAGCAGACGACTTTGAAGACGTCTGTGCAAACACATATGGAAAACCACCACAAATACAAGTAAAACTAATGAATAAAGTTGACAACGTTGTGGCAAATGGAGAAATTGCTCATCATGAGCAATTTCGTCTTTTTCCACAATGTTTTCAAGAGTCGTCTGCGTTATATGCGTCAAAATGCGTCTACAAGTGGGAAAGGGTTAAGAATGTGACCTTAAGGCACGTGTCAACGCCCTTAGCATGTTGTAGAACTCACACAGTGGCTTTAGGGCGAGTTTTTTAGTTTGACATTTATTGCGATATAACTTGTTACGGAGATTGTTGGGAAGATTATCATTTGTATGGCAGTGTTTATAACATGGCGAAGGTATTCCTCAGTACATGCTAACTGCGTGCTTCCCTTGATTAATCGGCGTAATGTGGAATTCTAGCTCCCTTTATCATCACCCTGAAATTTCCTTCGTATTCGTGAAATAGCGAACGATGTAGTTCAACGCCAGGTGTAACAGGATATGCAGATATTTTCTTTACTCGATGTTGTCATTGCTTTGGTTTTTACGCCGATTTCACCGTTATTTTAGTTATCTTCAAAGTCGTGTATAACATGATAATATATAGCTAGTGTCTTTACTTGCGAATAGCAAGATAAGGTATAAAGTTGATACAAGTGTAAATGCATAGTGATACAATATGTAGTTACAACTGCTTCGGAATTAAGCTCTGCTTTCTGATTTAATTATGTTTTGCTGCATTTACTTACTATAACAAGACACTTCCGTATTGAGATGTTATTGTGATATATAACAATTTATTGTTGTTGAATAGGACAACATTATTATATTTCTGGCGTTTGAACACAATGAACGAACCTAATTGAATTGATACCTTATCGTTGTATTTTAATTTGTTTCTACATTTACATTGATTGCCTTCTCCCGAAATGTGTAAATATGCCTCTGATGTGTCCATTGACTCATATTATCTTTCTATTAGTTCGAACCCCGTCCAGTATTTCCGACGATAGATAAAAGTCATCGTATATATCGCTAATGGCCTAACACCAATAGGCTACTAGTAAATAATTCATTTGAGAATGTAGCCAGTTGTCTGAGAAAATGCTGTTTGTGGGACTGGTGGGAGAAGGTCAGGAAACGTTACTTCAACTGGCCGCCGTGATATAACGCATTGTCGTGGAAAAAAAGTTAAACCATCAATATTCAGGGTCGTAGCTCCCTTTAGGCACTGGAGGCACGTGCCTACACATTTTTCTAAAAATGCCCAAAAATGCAGCTGCGACGATACACATCTACGTAATGTATCGACCAGATCAGCCTGCGCTGCCGCGCAGACTGATCCGGCCGACACATTCCGTCTAAGGGGGGAGGGGGGGGGGGGGGGGGGAATAGATAGAGTAGTGATTCCTGAAACAGAAAATCCACAGGAAGCGAAAAGTGTATATCCGGGTACGCCTGTGTGGCATGCCTAGGCTGATCCGGGTCGATACATTACGCAGAGTCCACAATGTTGATTTTCTCACGATACGGCCTACACATTGATTATTGCCAAGCTACCCCCTTGTTATTTGCATTGACTTGTACTGACATACATTATATTCATCTGTTTTGTCTTTCGATTCAACCATTACAATGTGTTAATATTTATTTTTGTCCAATGATCTAAAACGCGAATAACAATTTAACGAGGAACAGTCCAGACCAATATTTGGTTGTACGTTTATGCATACCAATCTTGAATTCCTTTAATGATAAAGGTAAAAACAATATATTAAAATCGATTTAACGATAAATGTTTCTTCGACATGAAATAAGATTTGACATAATCTAAACTTTCAAGATGCGCACTATAATCCATTCATTGATAGCCTTTGACACAGTAATCGTTTCTATCATGCTATGCTAGCTCCTTTCTCTTAGTTTACGAAATCAAGCATCATTGCGTTATCTTTCTCTACATATGTTTTAAAATTGATTTTACAAACACATATGTGTAGTCTTATCTTGGAAATATCCAAAAAGCCTTTACACAGTGTTTGTGTTATTAAGCAAACAATAACAACAGACCAAATCATCTACACTTTTTAACAAAGATCAATTAAGAAAATTGTGAATACAAATAGAAAATTCTTTTGCACAAATGTACATTTGTCATGCAACATAAGAAGGAAAATAATACCAACTACGGGAATTCGTAAGTAAAAAAAGTAAAGCAATTGTTGACACCCTAATTAGCTAATAAAACATGATCATAGAATGGTAATTGTTCGGTAATCGCCATCGAACGCCGTGTTTAACATAGTTTCAATTATATAACGGCGACAGTTCACTTATTCATGATCCTTGCGAAAACAAACTTGTAATAGTCTAAGAGGTGTGCCTTGCCCAAAGGCCCCTCCATCATGACCACCGCGATTGGGGTCTGGGAAGCCCAGTTCCAAATCCCCGACGATAACCACTCGACCACGGCAGAAACGAAGTTTACGTAATCAGACAAACGTCCAGGATGTTGAGTCGACTGGCAAACAGGGACGATCGTCGTTGGTCCTAAATCTCGAAAAGTCGGGTTACGCGTGACGTGGAGTAAGCCTTTTCCACTTGCAGACTCATTTGCAGCAGATGACTTTTGAAAACAGTGTGGCTAAAGGAGAAATTGCTCATAATGAGCAATTTCACCTTTTTTCCACAATATTTTCAACTACATTTAATGATAAAACTCTCATTTGTGGAGATATTTCACATTTTTGCCAATACTTTTTCAAAGTCGTCTACTGCAGAATTGTCGTATGTGGGCAAGGGTTAATTATATGTTCTGACTGTTGAACCAGTTGCAAAGAAAATCACAAAAGTTATGCCTGGTAAATTGAAACGTTATGAGACGCAATAGGATATAATAACATGTAGAATATCTGCCTGGTTTCCTAGATCCATGCCATTCAATAATTGGACAAAAGGTTGTCAATTTATTCCGCAGGGTAAGATAGGGCTGTAAACAGTTATAATTATGTTTCCCCTTCACCGGATAGATGAAAAGCCTTACTCGAAAATATGGATAAACGTTCGGTGAACTTAAATGCAAACTGATATTGATATATCAGGTGACTGCAGTTATACACATACGCTATTGTAAATACCGCATGTTTCTTCATTAAACCAATCCCAGAACTTCATTCCTAACATATGTATATAAACACATCTTAAAACAAATACGTATTTCTTTGGAAATGATTCATTCCGTATCACCCAAAATATCTTGTGCATGACTTCATTTCGAACAGAAGTTTATTTGTATCCTCCAGCAACCGGCGTAATAAGATTGTTGTTTTTTATTCATGACTCGTGACGAGGGGTGAATATTTCTGACATGATTAAAGAGAGCTGGCTCAATGTTCCAAGAAATGTCGTAACCTCAAAATGCCTATCTATATCATTCGTGTGTTGAAATATCTGTCATTTAAATGTTTTATACAAGTCGGCGCTCGGCGAAAACCGTATACATCTTAAGGGTTGATATTGTTAATACCAGATACAAATAATAGTACGTTTTAGCATTAGATACACTTTATAGGCCGATTTATATTTATAGCTTTCTCTTTACTTCTGATATATAGTCGAAGAAACGTATTTATCAAATACCATATTCTTCGATAAAATATGGTAATTATGATTACATTTTGACAAATAAAGTGTCTAATCATAATTTTTCTTATGTATAATATTTGCTACTATGTGTCATTATATTTAATTATTCATCTTTGTATCTCGTGTCTTGCTTCCGTATGGGCAGCATTCCAATTGGTAACAAGCATGTATATATGCATGTATTTAGGTACATATGAACACACGAGTATATGAAATGATTTGTTAAAATGAAACTGTACATATGAGACCATGTATATACCAATGTTTTGTTGAATAAAATAATAAAAGCTATAAAGACTTTATTTAAAGAGGCATCATAGTTGGGTGAACTCAGTCCTTCCCACGGGTCTCTGCATCAAACATTTACACTGCTGTATGCTATACTTACCAAATGGATCTATGACATTCTGGTGAAATTTGAATATAATTTGAAACTATACATATGGCCTTCTGTAACTGCGGAGTAATGTCTTTTATTGTATATATTTCAGGAGCAGGCGGAAAAGTGAAGTCCCTGAAAGTAGATGTATCACGGACTATAAAGAATCGAATTCAATTTATTTGTGAAACGGGTACTTTTATTTTATCCTTATTCATTTCCAGCAATTAATTACAGTATCAGAACGAACAGTGCATTGAATAAATCAAGCCGCGCATAATTATCTCAAAAGTACAATATCATCCTTTATTCAAAACCTAATTATATGATATTCAATTAAGTAAATGGAGTCGGTAGCTAGGCCCTGCATTTTTGACATAGCAGAAGAGTTCTAGAATGACCGATCATGTTATGTTTTTGATGATTCCCTTACAAGTAATTTCATTTTGCTCGACTTCCTAATCCTACATTGTCTTCCAGAACCGGGAACCTATTCCATACCGGGAGGGTCTGCCGACTCAAAGCCCAAAGCAGCGGCACAATGTAACGGTCAGGGCGAGCAATTGGCTATGTTTGAGAAGGAGGATTACATCACAGATGCTTTTGGCGTTATGGAAAAAGACAGACCTTACTGGATTGGAAATGTCACGAAAAAAAGTAAGCTACGCCACACGGAAATCAATCATCTGAGCGTTTAAGTTGATAGTTAATTTTACCTGCCGTGTGAAAATGAATTGATCGAGTGCTTTGAATACATAATTCGACCCATTGCATCCGAAACATCGGCAGACACGGTACTTTCGTATATGTTTGTGAGTTCGATTTTAAAGAGAGTCCTGGCGATACCAACATACACCAATATACCTTGTATACCTATTTCCGAGCTCAGTGGACCGAATTGGTGTATTCCAAAGTGTTCACAGCCATACCACATGTCCAGATATTTACAATGTTCGAATTATATGTTGGGGAATATGGTAACATCTGGTTAGACAGCGATGTGATACATACAGATCAAGATCTTTCCATGCAACACAGTCCGGTAGGTCGGTCGGTTTTCCCATACCGTGAGGCACTTAAACACCAAAGACATTTATTAATTAAAAAGCAGTTTGATAACAGAGAAACATGCAATAGTAGTTGCGATAAAAAGTCGAGTTTGTTTGCAGTATTAACGCATGCTAACAATCAGTGGAGACCAATCAAGCATTGATGTCTTTTTTGTCTTACCTGTAACACATACGGAAGAGCAGAACTAGCACTTTTTTGGACTTATATATCACAACTTTTCATAGGCAATATCTGTGTTTTATAAAGACGACAATATTTTGATAACATAAAATTTTATCGAAATATACTTATACCTCTATGGCGTGAGGATATGTCTCAAATTAGCAAAGTAATTATCGGTTCATAACTTCGATCATGATTATCACAAAATGATAATGCAGGCTTGACTTACAATGATCGATGCTGTTGGAAGTCAAGCATAGCAAGATAAAGAAATGTTTTAATGATTCTGCCCGAACACATACAGGGTAATTTATATGCGTATGTATGTGCTCCTCGTCGAAATATATCGCTTTTATTACAATTGAATTTATCTAAATTTCTTCTACAGAGACCATAGCAAAGTTGTGTTTGGCAGCCACACTCAAAGGGACCAAACTCTCATATATTTATGACACCTGTACCAAAGAGCATAGCTTTGTATGTTTACAAGGTAGGTTAGTGTTTAGGTTTGAATGGTGCCTAGCTTTGCGCGAGATACGTATTCCAGTTATATTTAGAAAATAGATTTGACAATTTAGTGATATATCGTATCTTATATCACGATTTGGAGTTCAGGTGTGTAGTAATTAATAACGAAGGCCAAAGGGCCTTGGTGATTAATTAAAAAACACCAGAATGACACATTGTGATATAAGATCCGATATATAACTCAAAAGTGAAATATTTTTTCCATTCTAAGACGTAATAATTAAAAGGGATACAACTGAGGGGGAAGGGTGAGGGCGGGCAGGGGTGGGTGGTGTGGTGGACCTATGTTCTGTTCTGACATAACATTGCTTCCCCTGACAAAAATAACGTTTTGGCTGTTCTATCTTTACTCGCCATTGTATTTGATTTGGCAATACTGACGGATTTGTTCTACGAAGAAAATATTTTTAAATCAGTTTTAATAACAGTCTATGAACATGTTATTCATATAACTATTTCAACACATGGTTGAATATATAACAATGAAATACAACAAATGAGACATTTATTTTGACAACAGCTAAAAATGTCAAATCGGAGATCTGTCTTTAAGCGCGACACCACTGAGTCAGTAGATGTGTTAATGTGCGAATATAATTTGACCTATAAAAGGTTTCTATAGCAGTTTTATAAAAAAAATCATATAATGGTAAAAGTACAAATATATGATATGAAGAAGTTTAGAACAGTGGTATAAGAAGTTGTAAATATTGTAGTAATAGAAGAAATATTATAACTTTTCGATCAATACACGAATGTTATACAGATTACTTGATATTGAGCTGTAAATAAGTTGATTGTTTGGGGCTTAACGACGTTTTCAAAAAATGTTCTGTCTTATCACGGCGGCGCAGTAAATAGGTATTTCCCCGACAGTTCTCGTCTTATCCTACTAAACCCTATGCTGTGTGTACTCAAACGTATTTTCTCAATGAGACGGTTCTTTTGAGTACCCACAATATAGAGTTTAAGGGTCAAATAAAGAGTCTAGCACAAGAAATATGGTACTATCTAGAGCTCTGCAAAATAACATATTAGGTTATATATTCCAACGATCTTGACTTAACTATTTCAGCGCCGAATTATTTAAAGTGACTCTTCAATGTTCAAACTCGGACCACTCTATTTTCATGTTATAGGATTTTTGGAATATCTTTATAACTCACAGCCAAACAATGCAGATTTTAGGTGAGACAGCTCGTTACGAGCTGACTCACCTGAATCTGTATTGTTTGCAAAAAGCTCAATATTGCCTTTGGCACTGAAAGAGTTAAATGCAAATTCATTAATTGCATCATGCTCTTACATTGTAAGTAAAAACACAGAAAATCTACCAGTATGTAGGATTTAACTCAGTATACTTTTGTATTACAGATAAAGCCGCTATAGCAGAATTCAATTACGTAGTTTCATTTAAGATGTCCTTATTCAAGGACTTCAAGATTGAAATAGAACAAAAACAAGCCCTTACAACATCCTCAACACTACCAACGACTTCATCGACGTCTATTACTCCATCACCTACCATCCCACCAGTTACTTCATCTACGCCAAAATCAACTTCAACAACACCACCTACTACAACAACATTACCTACCACTACAACAACACCTACTACAACAACACCACCTATTACAACAACACCACCTACTACAACAACACCACCTACTACAACAACAACACCTACTACAACAACCTCAATTGCAACAACAACAACAACAACAACAACAACAAACCGTTCCACAACCCCTTCAACAAATGCTTCAACTACCCAAGTTCCAACAACGACACAGACAACGAGTACGTCGACGGAATTTTCAATGACGACAGTCGCAATTGTTATCATGGACAAACATACATCCACATCGATGCCAACGTTATCAAATACAACAGTTATCACTAAACCATCAACTACCAATGGTAGTATTTATAATCAAGGACCTATGAAGAATGTCACTAATGAAATACTAGTACATAACGTTACAACACCTACAATGAAACCGCTTTCTGATGGCAATGAATCGGAATCTGTAATGGTAGCTACATCTGTTCCAAACACTGGCGATCATATATCAGAGACCACAAGCAAAGATTCAATGGAATCTCAAGCAACAACCATAGCTCCAATAGTTGTAGACAATGGCGAACAATTCACAACAATGACTCTACTAACAACGACGACAGTCGATCAGTCGAATGAATTAGGTGTAAACGACAAGCATACTACAGTTGAAAATAAAGATATGCGAACATCAGAAGCTTTGTATGTGAAAACTACAGTCATTATGCCAGGACAAGATAATGGAACTATTATACCAATCATTGGAAATAATAAACAGAAGACGAAAATACAATCAACTACACAGGACATGGAGATGGCAGTCACGGTTACAAGTTCAATGGAAGAAAGTGGACAAGAATCAACATCAATTATGGACAATATTGTAACTGCTTTAACAACCCCATTGAGTGATATCGACACTTCTCCTACACCGCTTATTGTAGACCATGTGACCGATACTAATGTTACAGAAATGAGTGTTGACTCAAAGGATAAAGTTACTACAACAGAGATACCAGAGGTAATTATAACAACACAACAATCGAAAGTACCACCCACACAAACCACACGGTTGACAGATCAGACTTCTGCTAGCATTCAAAACATTCCTACCACTTCCGTATCTAATGATATGTACCCAAGTCCGACTGACACTTTAATACTAATAGAGATTGACGATAGTGACATACCTGATGTTGATGTTATAGATGATGTTGTAGTTCCAGAAGGGGAATTCGATCCTGAAGACAACGAGAAAAGTAATAGTGCCGAGTCTACGAAGCAAGGAAACGACAGTAACGAGGGTAACTTATTTTGACCTTGATATCTCATACATCTCATTCATCAATATGTTTTCATGTTCTTGTATTTACTTATTCTTAAAGACGAATGCCTATGTAATACGAAGGCGTGAAAGCTAAGCTCTTGGGTCACTCATATCTTTAAACTAGCTGATCTAATTGTGTGATAAACATTTCAATGTATCAAAGGAATAGAACCATATGTTTATTGTCCGATTTTGATAAGGATCTATACATTATGATTAAAGATGATAAGGGTTTTATTTATCTGGATTTTTTCGTTTATCTACGATGTTTTGTCTGCATATAGGATATCTATAAAAATGATTGCGGATTTATCAATACTTCACTATTCTGACTTACCTATAAACTGGTCAGAAATATCACTTGATGTCCGTGCTGTACTAAACACAATCCTACGGCTTTTGCAATCAGTGTAGCGCGAGGTCAACACTTGCATCTCGGCTGATGTACACTGTAATGAATCATATACCATTTCATTACATAATTGAGAAATAATGTCACTTTTGATCGAATTACAGGGTTGCTCAGGCAGACATTTATCTACAATTATTACAAATACCCTAATGTTTGGTTTTGCATGAGCCCTCTTCAAATGAGCTATTTTTCTAATTATAGAGTGGGAGACATATACTATTTCTTTACATAATTGAGAATTGACATAATTGAGAAAACGTGTCCATTTAGATCGAATAACATGGATGTACAGGCATACATTTATCTTTAATCATTACGAATACTCTAATGTTTTGGGTGAGCCTTCTTCAAATGTGCAATCTGTTCGTATATTTCTAATTACAGAGTGGGAGTTGCCATTGATCATAGCTTTTATAATTATGGCTGTAGCTGTCGCATTAGCTCTACTACTGGCGTTATATCTATATAGAAGGTAAGCTACTTCGGTTGTATTTAAATGGGATATTTATATTATATGTTACATTTGTTGAAAAAGTATCGATCTATATAAATTATTTTGATATATAAAACAAAAATCCATTGACAGAGATATGATACGGATACAACTGCATTTGTAAGTAAATTCATTTACTATCGTTTTGTTTAGAAAGTAAAGTAACATGGTGGAATGGTGTTTCCCAAATTATAGCCAATACAAACAATTGGTGATTTGTTTATTTTCAGAAGGAAAACCCAAAAGCAGAAAGATATCAGCAAAGACGTTGAGATGAGACCCAATGCAGCAGCGAATGGCGATACAACGGATAGAGAAACAGCAACATTCAAAGATACTGCGTACGATATATGAACAAACTGAACAAGGTGTGATTCAAAATTAACAGAGTGAAAACTGATATAAATTTCGTCCCAGGTATTGACTATTAGACCAACGTTTTTTGTCATTTCAAACCACATTGCTATTTTATCGTTTGCCTATTTTGTAAGTAACAACATTTTTCAATCAGGTTAATACAATTACAATTGTTATGAGATCAAACATTTTAAAGATTGTTTACATATTTTGTGAGTTCTAGGAACACAGATATTGTTCAAATTCGATAACGTTTTCTGGAATAATTATCAGGAACAAAACTGTTTAGTCTGGCAACTGTCCTTCATTTATCTTTATTCGAAACGTAAGACGTAAGGCGTTGTCTATCTGACATTCAAACTTGTAAATGTGATCAGAAAAGTATGTATAATAATTTGGAACTTAACAGTTAATGCTGCTACATGTAATGATAATTTGGACACTCGAATTCAGTTTCGATGGTATACATTCATTTTATCGACTGATTCCTGTGTTCTCCAAGTTCATATCGGGAACAAATGAGTTCAAAACGCATGAACTGGATACTTTTCAATGTGTGATTCAATTGTACGTGGTATTAGATGGTGTACAAGACAATCATCTCAAGCATAATAACAACAGTATAGTGAAAGACTTCTACAGACACAATTGTGCCTTTAAAGACTGACTAATAATTCATATCAAGCTCAAAAGTGTGTTTTTCTAGTTGTTGCATTTGGTGTGTACGAAGCATTGTATGTGTGTATGTGTGTATTCCTATTGTGTAACCAGAATATGCATATTTTGAATGTTATGGAACACGACCTTCGGGAGTATGCAATCAACGAAAATCCAGATTAGCTTGTTAAGGAGTTTCATTCTCGCTATCTAGTGAGTGGTACAAATGAAATGAAGGCCTTTGCAGAACGCTTGTGATCAATACACGACTATACAGATAAGCGATTCGATCATGGTTACCATTAGTTAAAAACCTCCGAAGGTCGGTTTTCGTGTGACTTGACTCCAATGAATCATTCTTAAAGGTGCTGAACTCCAGATTAGCCGTCGCGCGAGAAAATCAACATTGAGGACACTGATCAAAATAGGCATGCCACGCAGGCATAACCGGATAGACACTTTTCGTCTCCTGTGGATTTTCTGTTTCAGGAATCATTACTCTATACCTCTACCCCTTTTGGTTCCGGATAAGTCTGCCCGAACTGCGCAGGCTGACATAGATCGATACAGTACACAGAGGCCATAATGTTGGTTTACTCGCGGGACGTCTCAGATTATAAATAGTATAGTCAATGTTTTAAAACTGTTCAAAAGTTGTCTTGAAATATAAGAGTAAATTCTAGGGTAAAATTAAAGTAATAAATTAACTTTCCAGTACAATAAACATCTAAATATTGCTCATGTATGCTTCATTTTTACTAGATTTTACACAGTAAGCCAAATTGTATACATGTTTATGACTTCATTTGACTGTTTTTCAACATTTGCTGCTAAAATAGTTTTGAACTATTTATTACTTACTTTGTTGTCACTATTAGTAATATTTGCAGAAGTTTGAACATTTCGATTTGACTGCTGGAATCGATTTTGTGAAACTTGTGTCTCCAGTGAAGAGTCAGTCAAGGCGGCGAATCCAACATATTTATATTGATATTCCTAGAATTGACTACGGGCTTGTCCAAATGAAAAGCTGGACACGTTTAGCATCGTAAGGGTTGAATCCGAAAATGTTTGATTAAAAGAGCTAGTTAGAATTATTGAAATCGTATGACATTGTAATGCTTGCAGATCTTAAAATCTCTGAACTTTTACTTTTTCTATTTTACCGGTCAACACTATAAATGTTCGATGTATGTATGTATTGCTTGTGCCTGTGGTGTCCTTTGCTGTGTACATATTGGTATATCGGTTGCTTCTGTCCACGATGTTGCCTTACATGTGGAAGACAGTGGTGCAGAGGTAGAGCGTCGGCCTCTCGTATCAAAGGTCCCTGGTTCGAGTCCCGTGATGAGCGGGTCCTGACTTTGGGATTTTTCCACACAAACGGCGCGAGTACTGGTTAAGTCTCCAGGAAGCAGACATCGAGAGTGATTAATCTAAGCCTAAGGCTTGTTTCGCAATCGATGTAAAATAAATAAGTTTAAACTAAACATGTTTTAACGAAAACAATACTTTGGGTAGGACTATTTGTCTATGTCAACGTGTAAATACGACATTGAATGATGGTTGAGTTACGATTGCAGAATACTGCACGCAAATTGAATATCGTAAAACACATTAATTCATTTCCGCTTTATAACGAAAAGTAAAAATGATGACTGTAGCCATAAAGTCTAACCAAAATGAAATATATGATTACATTAGTTTCTTGTATGTTCAAATACATGTATCAGGTGTAGCAATTTCGTTAAATTAAGATAAAACATGTTGGCAGTTTAACTGAACGTAAAGAAGCATTTGTTTTTTCTTTTCCACTATGGTAATTATACAATATTGTTGCTTGCATCTTTTTGCCACATCGCGCTTTCGTGTACAATGTAAAAAACGAAAGTACATTAATAAGTCTTACATGCTATAACTTTAAACTGCAAAACCAGGAAAGTTTGCTTTGAGTTTTAAGACAAGTAAATCTCTACGCATTAGTTATTTTGCATCCATCTTAGGTCCCTGCCCTTTATACAAAAGGTGAAGATGAAACAGGAGACATTTACCCGGCACTGTCTGATATAAAAGTAATCCGAATTTACTGTATGAAATAATCTACCATTTAAAAGCATTCCCTGCGGCGAAAGACATCTGCGTAATGTATCGACCAGATCAGCCTGCGCTGTCCGCGCAGACTGATCCGGCCGGCACATTCCGTGTAAGGGGGGATAGATAGAGTAGTGATTCCTGAAACAGAAAATTCACAGGACGCGAAAACTGTATACGTCTGTGTGGCATGCTTAGGCTGATCCGGGTCGATACTTGTTGATTTTCTCACGAGACGGCCTACACATTGATGATTGCCAAGCTACGCCCCTGTCTACCATTTAAAAGCATTCCCTGCGGCGATAGACATCTGCGTAATGTATCGACCAGATCAGCCTGCGCTGTCCGCGCAGACTGATCCGGTCGACACATTCCGTCTTAGGAAGATAGATGTATACAGTAGTTATTCCTGAAATAGAAAATCCGGGTAGGCCAGTGTGGCATGCTTAGGCTGATCCGGGTCAATACTGTTCGCAATGTTGATTTTCTCACGAGACGGCCTACACATTGATTATTGCCAAGCTACGCCCCTGTCTACCATTTAACTGCATTCCGTGATACAGCCAACAATACCAGTTTCTAAATCAGAAAACATTTTTCTTTTTAAAGGCCTTGTTCAAAATGAGCGTATCTCCTTATTACCCACAATTCCGTCAACTCTATAACGAAATAAATATTGATTGCAGAGATCACGTTATACTCTGATATTTACAAAACAGACAACTATAATCCCTTTCTCCAATGCAGACGCATTTTGGCGCATCTGCAGACGCATTTTGGCGCATCTGCAGCCGGCTTTAAAACATTGCGGCAAAATAATTAATTTGTTGATGATGAACAATTTCTTCTTTTGCCACCAGGTTTCATCTTTATTCAATAACTATGCTTTCATTAATACAGAGTATTCATATGTTTGCCATGGTGTTTTCTTTTTTAAAATTTAAAGCAAATATTCCTTAACAAACTTCGCCGAGCCCCGGTAGCTCAGTCGGTAGCGACGCGGGCTGTCAATCCAGGGGTTGTGAGTTCGAATCACGGCTCGGCCAACTTTCTTTCCGAGGATTGACAAAAGTCAATGCGACATGCGTCATTCCTCTTCCACCAATGGGCTAAGTCTATGTGGAAAAGCAGCCAGTTGCTTTTGAAGATTGTTGTGTGGAGTACTGGTGTGAGAAAACCAGGAAATGCATGAGTAGGTGAACTGGTCGCCGTGATATAACTGAGAAATTGTTAAATACGGCGTTAAACCCCAATCAATCAATTAACAAACTTCGTGTTGTCACTCATGTACTATCTTCTGTCTCATGGCGCCCCGTGAATGTCATGCGAAATATGACCTTGTTTTCCGTGCCTTTAATATACTGTTTTACCTGCATAAACAAATGACCATCATCAGGCACAACACGATCCTGTTAGCTCTACGAATAAAGAAGATTCAGTTGATTTTGCAAATACGCACATTCTCACAGGAGCCTTCAGGGTCTACTTACTGTGAAATGAGGTTGAAAGTTAATACTTTCAATGTTCAAACTTGTTCGTGTATGTCCGTTCCGTGTTACGCCAGTGTGTGTAATTTATCTTAAAATGAGCCGTCCCGCGAGAAAACCAACAGTGTGGACTCTGCGTAAAGCATCGTCCCGGATCAGCCTAAGCATGCAGCACAGGCTAACCCGGATAGACGCTTTTCGCCTCCTGTGGATTTTCTGTTTCAGGAATCATTACTCTATGCATCGTTCCCCCTGAGACGGAATGTGTCGGCCCGGATCAGTCTGCGCGGACTGCGAATGCTGATCTGTGTCGATACATTACGCAGAGGCCATAATGTTGGTTTTCTCGCGTGTCACTAAGACTTACATCGCTTGACGCTGTCCATATTATTCTGTATCATTCGTCGTGTGTTGGTCCCTATTTCAGACGTTTGTTTTTCGTTTTACAGTGTTTAATGTCATTATTGTGTTTCTGTTCATCACTGATCACGTCTAAACTTTTGTTCGTCCGTATTAAATGATTGTTGATGTATCGTGAAACACATTTCGGACTCTGTCTATACGGTTCCCACTATATCTTCTGCACTAGCACGTATCTTAAGTACGAAATGAAACATAAATACATGTACGTATACATTCATGGAAAAAACAAGAGTTCGTAAAGTGTCGTCATAAAGAATACTTTCTCTCTTTATCTCTCTCTTTTACAACTATTTTCATTCACAATACTTTCAATTGTGACGATTTTCCGCATTTAACCCTTTCCCTCATATAGACGCTTTCTGACGCCTCTGCAGCAGACGGCTTTTTGAAAACATAGTGACAAAAGAAGAAATTGCACAAAACGTTCAATTTTTCCTTTTGCCACAATGTTTTCCACTTTTTGTCTAATGTTATCCATTCAATTATAGAGATTTACCAGTTTTTAACAAAATAAGTTCAAAGTCGCCTGCTGCAGAATTGTCGTATGAGGGAAAGGGTTAACCGAGACGTGCTCAAAGCCATCTGCTGCAGATGTATTGTATGTTTGAAAGGATTACACTCGCACACATACAGACTAAAGGAGACGTGAAAGGATTGTATAGCGAATTATGGTGACAGACAGATCCCGCGCATAACATGGACTAGTGGAGTACACGGCATACACCCTTCTACTTGTCACACAATGAAGTTAGGTAGTTCGTTGTTGCAGGGGCACAAAGGAATTAGACGTGTGCACGTTAATGGCAAAGATAGTCCCTTACAATAAGAGCGAGTCGATGAATCGCAAAATATAGAATATCGTACTGACTTTTTGTAGTACAGAGTTATTTGTTATTGAACTTTTACAAACAGGGTTAACTCATTTGCATCATTTACGTCTGCTCAAACGGCGTAGTTTATTCTAATAAGCAAGGAACTACTTTTCTAGTTGAGCGGTGCTCTAAGAAGATTCTTCCTTATTATTTAAAGTAACTACTCGTCCTGGATGTTGTTGTCATATGGCACAATGCTCGTCATGCCATATACAGGGGAGACAATGTACCACTGTTTACGCCGTACTAATCATTGACTAATTTGACCGTTATCTGCTATTGTTATCATTTTGCTAATTAGCGGTAATTACCGGACATTTACGTCGTATCCGGTTTGTATACATCGATAGTGATGCCGGAGGGCAGTGGAGAGATACACAGGATACGTAAGTTGTAAGCGATTCAATGTTCAATCAACAATGATGAGCAATGTGTAATGATTAAGTTATTTAGGGTTATCTGTATTCCTATGGTATATTATAATTTGTTCGATATAAAGTACAGAGATAAAAAAAAGTATTTATACCTCAGCGACTAAGACATTTACCATTGTGAATTTAATTCATCTACAACCGCGTATAACCAAAACGTCTTAAATGAGCAAAAACGAAAAGTCCAAAATTAAAAGAACAATATTAATATGTGTACGAACTTAATTTATATAATTGAAAACCTTAATGGTGTTTGAATGAGGAAAAGTAGTGCAATTCAGATTTGATGTGCGTCTGAAAGCCTTCATTGTGTAGCTAGGAATAAAGCGATATGCACTCGTTAGTGAGAGAATTATAAAGTTTTCTAGACTGATTTTAGTTTGTGCTGCAGTGAACTGGGATTGGAATATTAAAGTATTTGTAAGTAGCTACAGTTTCTGGAAAATGTAACAGTGAAATAAACAGACGCTTTCTGACGCCTCTGCTGCAGACACATTTTAAGTTGCTTATCATGGGCAATTTCTGCATTTGTCACAATGTTTTCAACTCTATTCGATATCTATAATTTCATTTATAGAGTTTGTCTATAATTTTGCTGAGATATTTTTAAAGTCGACTGCTGCAGAATTGTAGTATATGGGAAATGGTTCAATAACAATCTAGGAAGACAGTGGTGCAGATATAGAGCGTCGGCCTCTCGTACCAAATGGCCCAGGTTCGAGTCCCGTGATGAGCGGGTTCTGATTTTTCCACACAAGCGGCGCAATTATTGTTAAGTCTCCAGGAAGCAGACTTCGAGCTGAAAGATTGTTTCACAATCGATGTAATATAAATAAGTTTAAACTAAGGACTGATTCAATCACAGCTAAGCCCTCGACATCGTTATAATTATATACCACCTTGATCTGCAATTGTCTGCAGTCGATTGTTAGCAGATGTCGTTTTGATTAATTTGTGTTTAGCGTCGCTTTTAACTGATTGATATCGCGACGACCAGTTCACCCGACCATGTTCTTGCTGGCTTTGTAACACCAGCACATTACACAATTTTCTTCCCAAGCAGCTGGCTGCCTTACCACATATATTATTTTAGCCCAGTGGTAGGCTTATTAAGCATGACACATTTCTTTCAACAATCATCGAAAGAATCGGTTCGAACTCACGATCCCTGGAGTGATAGCTGTCGTCATTACCGACTGAGATATCTCGACTCAAATTCCGGTCCTGGGAAAGGAAGGTATCACCTCGATGCTTTTATTAAAGGATGAGATGCACGATTGAACATATAAGCCGTTCCACGTGAAACCCCGAATATTATGACCTCTGCGTAATGTATCAGGGGTATAGAGGTATAGAATAATGGCGAATAGTGTTTGTCCGGGTTAGCCTGTGCTGCATGCTTAGGCTGGTCCGGTGCGATGCTTTACGCAGAGTCCACAATGTTGGTTTCCTCGCGGGACGGCTCATTTCGAGATAAATTACACACACTGGCGTAACACGGAACGGACATACACGAAAAGGTTTGAACTTTGAAAGTATTAACTTTCAACCTCATTTCACTCACGTGAAAGTATTAACTTTCAACCTCATTTCACTCACAGTATCTTAGCAATGTAACTCCAAATAAATATAGACACACATCGAGCGTGATTAAAATAAGTTGAAAACTTGTTTTGCAATCGATGTAAAATCAATAAGTTTAAACTAAACTAAATAAATATAGGTAAAATGCACGTACATTTGGTTATACAGAGCAAGACGCAACACTTAATATAGACAGGGTCGCGGTACAATTATGCAATGGTTTCGAAAGTCTCAGAATCCAATTGTTGTTACAACTCGTGATACTTGAACAAGGTAATGATTATTAAGTATTTAACAGACAAAAGAAATTATAAATTCAACACACACATTCAGAATAGAATTAAAATATATATTGTCTCCCAACCATTCTTATTATTTTGTTCATTATTATTTTATGTGCACTTTATAAGGGAGATAACACATTATTGGCTCTTTAGTCACTTATCTGAGTAAGCTCCCTTGTTAGCATTTCGATAGATCGAGACATTCATTAACATTTCTGAAATCTTCTACGTCTTTAAAAGCACTCGCCCGTGATCAAAATTTCTGTTCGTGTATAGGTGGAACTTTATCTTTGAATTGAATCTTTGTACCAGATTTGGTACTTTTGCCTGCCAAACTTTCAATGGCGCTTCGCCCGGTGGTACTCTTGACGATGCCTTTCCCAGCATTGCTCTCAATATTACTGAGTGCGATACTGTTTGGACCGGACATCTGGCTCGCGGCACCACGTGACCTCTGACTTTGTGCATGTGACCTCGTACTTTTGACCTGTGACATTCGGCTTCTCATACGCGGCCTTGAACTTCGTGCACCAGACATCCCGCGAAAAACGAGATTATCCGAGTCCCCCTTGTCCATTTCGATTTTATCCCAGAGGAAAAGTCCGCCAACGATTAAGCAGCCGAAGAAAGCACAAAATGTCAGACCGTAGGCGCTACTGATGTGACTTGAATCAGAGTAAGAGGCAGCGAATATGATCAACCCAAGCAAAGTGAATAGGCCTACAATGAAATACATTAATCATAAATGAGTGTGAATAAACATGATGAAGGCGAATTCTGTCCCCTCTGCAGCCGACAAAATTGTCAAAACGTTTGGAAAATGATTTAGCAAATGGAGTAAGAATACATCGGACAATCCAGATTTTAAATCGTTTACATTGATGTTTTCGAAGCAAACGGTCCTCTATGATCATATCAGGTTATGTATTAATGATACTAGACTAGTACATGTTCTTGAATCGCACAGACAAAACTGCAATATATATATAATTATCTTAATCGATGGAAGGCGCGCAAGCTGACATGTACAGTTAAGTAGCTAGTTATGTCCGAGTCGTTTAAAGGCATTACATAGTTTTTCACAATGATAGGAATATGTTTCATGAATAAAATACATTGTTCGCCAAGAAATGAATATATGTTACAGGCATTTTAAATTTAGAATTGTTTAGATAAGATTTCTATTGTTCTTTTTGAGTATTGGTTAGTTTTTTATAACGATCAGTGTAAATTAAATGCTTGTTTACAAATACAGAAGGACTTATATTAGTCCCCATACAAAATGTCCCCTACCGGTGCTAAATGTTACGGTCCAGATCACAACGCATGTCATGCCACGTGAGTCTGGTTTTCATACTTATACTACGAATAGAGCGACAATAAAATACAGAATTCATAGACACATACAGTAAAAAGCGTTTTAACTCTTTCAGCGCCTAATTGTTTAAAGTAGACTCTTCCATGTTTAAAATTGGGCATCTCCATTTCTTATGTAATAACAGTTTTAGTCTATTTTGATAACTAAAAGGCAAACAATACAGATTCAGGTGAGTCAGCTCGTCACGAGCTTTCTCACCTGAAAAACCTCAATTTTGCCTTTGGCGCTGAAAGAGTTAAGCAGTTAAGTGCAAACAGTGTGTAAGGCGTTTCATGAAACAGAGAAGGCACTATCTGGGTCACTGATATCAAACTTAACCCTTTCACACATACAGACGCATTCTGATGCTGTAGAACAGTTTTAAAAACACTGTGGCAAAAGGAAGTATTGCTCATAATGAATAATTATTGAGATGTTTGATGTTTTTGCCATTTTTTGTAGATGAGTTGTATGTGGGAAAGGATACCGAGTCTGTTAGCTAAACTTCATACAGCTTCGTTCCTATATATATCTTGACAAACTGATGCCGACGACGAAATCATAGCTAAGAAACAGCTACATAACTATTTTAAACAATGCGTTAGATTAATACATTGAAAATAAGCAAGTATAACTAACTCCAAGTATCCGTGTAAAATGTTGACATTGGATAACTCTCTACTATTAAAAGTTTAATCTATGCTCAGAATTTGTGCTAAAGTATCTGATTAGTCAGAAGCCAATTCGTTCTCCAAATTGACCAATCAGAAGCCTTATTTGGAGCATGGAGTTCATTTCTGAACACTGAGAACGTTTTCAGAGTGGTATAGTTTCGGACACAGTAAAAGACGTTACCGTCTGCTTAACCCTTTCCCTCATACGACAGTTCTGCAGCAGACGACTTTGAACATATTTTGTTAAAACATAGAAAATCTCCATAATTGAATGGATAACCTATGACAAAAAGTGGAAAACATTGTGGCAAAAGTGGAAAACATTGTGGCAAAAGGGGAAATTGCACGTTTTGTGCAATTTCTTCTTTTGTCACTATGTTTTCAAAAAGCCGTCTGCTGCAGAGGCGTCAGAAAGCGTATATATGAGGGAAAGGGTTAATATATAAAATATATCACTGGTTCGTGGGGTCGCGCGTTCAATCACCGACCGGGTCAAACGTATGAATTTAAAAATGATAGAACTAAAGTTCTCTCGTTGACGCTCAGGATCGTACGGTAAGGATTACGACTGTCCCGATAGTGTGGGGATAAATGGATCAGACGTACTGATAATTTACACAGAAATCAATGCCTTGATAAAACTGAACAATTGTTGAAAGCGGAATAAAACGCAATGCAACCCTCATTAGTATACCTGTCCAATTACTTACCGGTACCAAACGAAAGCCCGACAATAATCCATTGTAAGAAGATGTACTTTATCTCCCTTAGAAAGAACATGTAAGCAACGACTAGTGAGGTCAGAGCCAGCATGCCCATGAAGGCCATCAGTTCGAAACCTCTTGTAGCCCTGAAATAGTCTGAAACGGAAAAGTAACCCGCAATAATATATCACAATCACCAGTTCCTACATAACCCTTTCCAACATACAACACATCTGCAGCAGTCAAAACTAGGGAAACTTTCAAAGATTATGAGCAATTTCTCCTTTTGACATAATGTTTTTAAAAGACCTCTGCTGTCGAGGCGTCACAAAGCGTCTGTATGTTAACACATTATCTGATACTGACGACTCCTTGCGCCTTATGCAGCAGTCGAACTGTGTATACACTGTGTGGTACGGCAGATCATCGGGAACTTGACTTCTCCTTTATAATTGTTAAGATGCGACATCTTTGTATTGCATTACATATTTCATATATGATTAAGTTGTACTTTTACCCTTTGGACGAGCCCTTGCTTTATGTACAAAATTACCCGATAATAATACTATATAGCGTACGTTTCCTTTTGTCGAAAAGCATTATAATCATATTGCTGCCTTAAAAATAACGCAAATATGTTCTTTAAAGAGATATAGCATGCTAAGAATGGATAAACATGATACTCACGCTCATTTGAGGATTCCGTGTACTGGCTACAGGTTCGTTTTTCACTAACGATCTTGCAATAGGTCCACAGTCCGCCATAATAGCCAGTCGTAACATCCTGCGTCGTGTAGGTATACACATTCCAAAATGGTAGAAATACTCCAAATAGTAACAGTAGAAACGTCACGAGACACAGACCGGAAGCGATAATACGTTTGATTGAAGAGTCTCTGTAAAAATGGAAATATAGACCGAGGTTTACCAAATACATCCGCGAACAGGCTGATTTACTGCCAAATAGTTCCTAAAAAACTTGCCTAGAAATGATTGTATACCTTCACAAGACAGCATTGACTATATGTCATTGAATTTAAAATCATTGTCAATATGGAATGGATGCACCGGAAGAAATACAATATGTGGAAAACCAGTTTGGGCCGAGTCCGATTTCTGTCTTTCATAAAGATTAACCCGCCCCTTCATCCAAACAATAGGTAGACACGTGACCTCCATTGAATGTTCGTATTAGTAAGCCAAACCACGAATATTCACGAAATTAAATGTAGTCGACCGATTAATGGATTACAAGTCTGCGATCATTACTGTTTTACAATAACTTTCTATAGACTTCGAAAACGTTCTTCTCGCACAGTTTGTTCAGACACTGCAAAGCTGTGCAATGTGAAGGAACTAAAGAAAAATAATTCATTTCGATTGACTTTATACTGTACCGTATCCCTGGTGTCGTAGTAAGAGCATCGGCCTTGGAAGCGCTAGATCCGGATTCGATACTAGGTTATGCCATACCAAAGACTTTAACAGTGGATTCCCTCCTTGGCGCTTACATAGCATTCAGACTGGTTTATCGGTGTCAGGATAACTACGATCGGTAGTGCTGGTAACCCAGGAAACACCGTGATATAACTGAAACACTGCTGAACACGGTTAAAATCACCACTCACACAACTAGACTATTTAAAATTAAATGTCTACTCTCCTATCACGAATTTCTGAAATGACTTACGTGTCCTTTCGTTTAAATTAACCTCAAGAGGCAAACGAAAGCAACTTTACATGAAGTATTTTGTTTCATGTATGTTTACAAATTCATGCAGCTAGATTTTTCAAGAATATATGAGCCAGTGCATAAGGGAAGGTACACGTTGACTTTCATGTAGATCTAGATCAGCCTGTGCATCCGCACATCCTTATCTATATATATGTTGTTGAACTATTTCACTGCCAAAGGCAATTAAAGGCTTTTGCAAGAAAATGCAGATTGAGGAGAGACAGCTCGTAACGAACTGTCTCTCCTGAAATCTGCATTGTTTGCCACTTTAAATTTTTCAAAGTTTCCGGTTAGATGAAAAATGGAGTGGTCCAATTTTCAGCATGAAAGAGTCGACTTTGTGAAATTCGTCAGTGAAAGCGTAACATATTACTTTCACAAGCTTGTTGGATGTTTCTGTCACCTGATATAGATTATGATCAGACTGAACGCATGGTCAGGCTGATCTGAACTTTCACTGTTCAGATATGCCAACGTGTACCTTTTTTCATGCACTGTCCCGTATATAAAGCATCAATAAAGCCTAAATACTGACCTAAACCCAGCCTTAACGGTCTTCTTTGCATTATGCAGGACCCGTTTGGGGCCTTTTTGTGGAGAAGGGGGAGGTACCGGGTAGTTATCCAAAGATGACTGGATAGTCTGCACTGTCCGTGAAGTGCGATTGGACCTGAGAGACACAATCGTTATCTTAGATCTTCGGTCATCTTCGTCGTTTAAATGCCTGTCATTACCAAGTGCCGATGCGTTGGAAGCTCTCTCGAATTTCGAGTCAATATGGTCCAGTTTTTCCTCGCGTTTTATTTCAGCTAAACTTCTTGGAGTTCGAAACTTTCTATCGCTGACAGGTGTACGAGGAGTGTTCGGGAGGCTGTCAGAAGAATACATAGTTGTTGTTTTTGTTAATATTCACTTTTTTTCACCACCATTATACTTTAGTTATCGTAACAGTTTCTTCAACAACTAAACGTTGATAAAGAAATAAATAGAAATATTGTCAAATACGCTTATTCCCTGAAGAATAATTAAGGTTATGTATCAAAATGGTCGCTATGTAATTAGAAACGATAAACTTGATCTATACTTATTCATATGAATGTAACATTTACATGTAGCATCCGTTAAGGTGAATGACAATATTTGTTCACTCTATATTTATCCATTTTATCAGACACAAAATCCTTTGTTTAAAATAACAGTATGTTTGAACCGATGTATATTATCATTACAAAATTTATTTAAACTTGGTTTGAGTGTAAACATTTCAATTTAAGCCAATACACCGAATATAAGGGATTAAATACAGTGCTGTCATTTCTATATTAATGTAATTGTACATTTGATTTTATTTCTTTTCATTTATCCTTTAATCATTAATAATATTAATCTCTGTTACTTGATACGACGATATACCATTAAAACAGAAAAAATAAGGAAAGCAATTACTAGTATGATGATTTATTGCATGAACAAATATTTTATTTCGTTCGAATAGTATTATGGGTGTAAAGCAAATAAAAGTACAACTGTAGACAACAGTCTCGCCTAAAATTCTCTAATACTTTAATCCTAATTCCCTAACTCTTTATATGATACTAACCCAACTATGTTTCGCGTCAAGACAAAAGGTATATTTTGATATATTGATTAACGCCTGGTGCGAAGGTTTCCTGTTCAGATGGATCAGATGAATGAATATGGAAGCAAATCCCGCGAAGCTACGATTCTAGTGTTTGTTTTGTCAGTTGTTAATCTCGGTCTATGCTACATGCACGTGGTCGACGAAGATTCTGGTGGGACCGGCGTCTGTACATGCTCACCCGAGCCATCACTATTTGCAAGTTGTAACAAGATCACTAATCGCCTATCATATCTACACATGATCTCGGTCTAGTAATATGGGGTGTATTGCATTCCTATTTTAGCCGACACGTCGATCCGGGATAGCTCAGGCGGTAAGGACGAGGGCTATCAATCCAGGGGTCGTAAATTTTCTAACATCGGCTCGGCCATTCATTCTTAATGACTGGCATAATCCGTATGCAACAGCTGTGCAACATAGCCTGTGTGGGAAGATAATGAATTTGACTGGTAAAAATGTTGTAAAGAAAGACATTTAGCCTAACATGCAGGGATCCAAACACCGGCTCGATCATTCTACCTTACCTATGGTTGATAAAAGTCATCGGTCTACAGTAATATATAGTATATGTGGGAAGGAAGCGAGTTCTTTTTTGCGATTATTGACAAAAGTCATTAGGAAAAGCGTCATCTGTCTTCAACCACTGTTCTTCATAGCTTAAGTTATAAGTTAGGGAGTTATCTAGGAAGAATGATGTAAAGAGTACTGGTACGAGAAAGCCATTTAGCTTAACATACACGGCTCATGGATTAAAACACCGGCCCTCTGTCATTCATTCTTACCGATTATTGACAAGTCTTTATGACTAGCATCATCTATTTTCAACAACAGTGATATATAGTATATGTGGGAACGTAGCAAGTTATCTAGAAAGAATGGTATATAGGCTACTGGTATAAGAAAGCCATTTAGCTTAACATACACGGCTCGTGGATTTGATCACCGGCTCTCTGTCATTCATTCTTACCGATGATTGACAAGTCAGTATGACTAGCGTCATCTGTCTTCAACCACGTGGATACATATTCTATGTGGCAAGGTAGCTAATTGCCTTTTAAGAATGTAATATAGAGTACTGGTACATGTACGAGCAAGGAAATGCACGTTAGGTGAACTGGCTGCCGTTACACTCAAAGCAGCGATATTGGTTTAACATACAGAGCTATGATATCAGTATCAGAGGGACTACACCTCTAGTGTTTCGGTAACGTGTTCGGCTCTTCTGAATGTTTGCGGACAGTTAATGTTCTGAAGTTACAGGTCAGAGATGTAGATACATTCTTAATATACCCGTAATGGACTCTCAAACCCTATCGGTGAGACGATTCTGTTGAGTACACATACCATAGGGGTTGGGTAAGTCAGAAGAGATATTGATTGGAAAAGATCAGATTACTCCTCCCTATCTTGTCCTCTGACAATGTGTATAGATGCAGGAAGATCCAAATCGTAAGACGCGGATCAAATAATCAGATGCTCAAATCAGGATTTGAGCGGCGCTCTGTGAAAGCCATCTACACTCCATATTCATCCGCACAGTCTGATCTACCTCTGCACTGTTCGCATCAACTTTCTAAAATGATATATGGTAAGGTATGGGAATGGTAAGAATGCTGTTACGTTATGTCTGCGAGCAGGTCAAGATACGAACTGGCTTCCGTGATATAACAGTACTACTGTTGATACGCAGGTTAATCGCCGATATGTTTATATCCGATATGTTTATATCCGATATGTTTATATCCGATATGTTTATATCCGATATGTTTATATCCGATATGTTAATCTCCGATATGTTTATATCCGATATGTTAGTCTCCGATATGTTTATGTCCGATATGTTAATCTCAGATATGTTAATCTCAGATATGTTAATCATGTTAATCTCAGATATGTTAATCTCAGATATGTAAATCTCAGATATGTTTATATCCGATATGTTAATCTCCGATATGTTAATCTTAGATATGCATACAAAAGACAGTACTGTCCATCATGCAAATATACAAGCTAAACATGTAACTTACATATATAAGTATGCAATAGATGTAAATCTTTCCGGTTTCCTGGTAAAAATGTTGTTTATTAGATATGGAGAAAAATATCAAAGGATTATTTCTTTTACATGTATTTAGGAAGTGACTTCATTATGCATGAGCATGTAAACATACATACAATGTATACATGTAATAGAACAAGAAGAATATTGATGCAAAGCATCATAGACGCCGCTCATGATTTTGAAGCATGACTTAAAGGAAGCAGATGCAGTTCCCGTGAACTCAGTCGGTAGCGACGCGGCTGTCAATCCAGGGGTTGTGAGTTCGAATCCCGGCTCGGCCAACTTTCTTTCCGACGATTGAATTTTAAATTCTTAATTTAAACAAGAAGGCCAAGGTGTGCCTATATTGATCACCTGGCTTCCATAGCCTATATAAAAAGGCACCAAGAGCAGAAAGGGTCAATATTAACGTAGGGATTAAACGTCTTATATGCTACGATCTATGTGATATTCAGCATGTGAAGTTTATTCGTGAAATGACAAGTTTAGTCCTGAAACCATTTGGTTTACGGTTTGCTTAACATTCACTGCAACTATAATGTGTCATACAAGCTGAAGTTTCTCAATTTGTTTTTACCAATAAACTGTTTTAAATCCTCTAACTAGATCCATTAGATAAAAAAAGCATAGTTGCTTAAATATTAACATATATTAAGGTGTATTGCCTCTAGTTATAAATTAAGTGTGACACAAGCTTTGGAAGGAGAGGTGGAAGTATATTCTCCATACAGTTTAGCAGAAGTATGATAGTAAAAACGGGAGTATATAAACAAAGAATACGAAGTAATTAAAAAAGAAAAGAAAGATATGTATGATCAAGATTGAGCATTATGGAAGTGCACATGTATAGTCAACATATAGCAACAATTATTAAGTCTGTTTTGTTTGTTTGTAATGTCACTTTAATCGTGTTGAACATGCCAATAGAAAACTGAATAATAAACAAAAGAAAATGGTCAAGTCAGTTCCCCAAGAGCAAAGAGTGAAAACCAGTTGGTACGAATCATTCATCTCGAACGAAACATGAAAAACCGGGTACGAATCCAATGAATTTTAGAAATCGGATGAAATCGTGAAAACAGCGAAGTATTCATAACGAGGAAGCAGAGGCAACTTAATTACTCTATGGGAACCGATGACACTTTGTTGTCTATTAAATAAGAATGACCAAAATCGCAAAGCGATGACATGCTGCATTTACAAATAATAGAACGGGTCACGTTACGGCCATGCCTATTGCGTAGTTGCGTTAACTTTGTTTTTACAGTTTCTATAATTATACTGTAATATGTAGTAATTGAAATGAATCATCATTGGTTTTTTAAAGATTACCCGTTTATTTAAAAATCTCAATATTGTAAATAGGCAAAAACATCGACAGAAATTTTTCTGAGCTTTGATGAATCGGGTCGTAAACCAAACAATAAAAAACGCGTAGCCTAGGAAGTTAGGGGAAATTTATTAAATACCCATTACATGTGTCTAACGTTTTGTAAGTTTTGTAATAACGGTAGAAGACATACGTATTTTGTATCTTGCTGTTTCTTAAATCATTTCATACAATTTATTTATTCATAAAGGTGTTGTTTTTTTCAAACATATAACAGAGTTTTTCTTAACAGTAATAATGTTAGTTGCTCCCTTTTCGATTACGTCACCCCATGGTACAAAATTAAAACCTATCCCATACTGACGTCGCGCTTCCAAGCGGCGTCAATAAATAGTGTTTAAACCAACTAAAATTAACTTTAACCATTTTTTTTTCGATATGGACAATGCAATTGTTACTAATTCCTAAAAGGTATTATCTGCACAGTTATGACATTAATCATTCCCGTCGAAAGAAACACTCCTCAACTAAACAAACATTTCTATAGCAACAAGACATTGCAAATAACTAGTTAGGGAATAGTATGTTGCATAAACGAAGTATTGCACTACGAAGAGAGTGGGACATTTGTTTTTCAGGAGACCGAAGGTCAAGTGATGTGTCATTTACCCCATGCTCCGAGAAGAACAATATAATCCGACAGGTGGCGCTAAAGCATCTCAATGTTCCTTTTATTATTTACCTAGTATATCTTTAAAGACGTGATCAAGCATGAGTATATATCCTCGAACGAAATACTCTTAACACTATTTACGCAATGTCATATATAATTAAATTTATGAATGGCGTGTGAATCTCGACCCACTACAACATTTTGAATGACATGAACAAATATCAATTACGTCACAGAACATCTCAGGAACGTCCTATTACCATATTTGGTACCGTTTTTCACCTAAGTCATGAACGGAAATCTGAATCTGTGGAGTTGTCTTTGCGAGTGACAATATACATTCAAGTAGGTATACTAGTTATCATGGAACTCGGCAAAAATCAGTGTTTATATCCAATTTATATTTTTCAACGTTTATATATAAACGATAATGCGACCATGTGTTTTTGACGATGATCATACTTGACAATCAGATAGACTTTATGATCACACCTACCTGGTTTGACTACCCGCACAACCTCATACAGAGCCTCGTATAGGTAGATTGCTTTGACAACACATGCGCAGTGTACAGAGTACATGACACTCGAAGTAGGAGAAAAGGGGATGTACGGTTATGTTTAACCCTTTCACTACCGAATTTCACAAAGTCGATTCTTCCATGTTGTAAATCGGACGACTGCGTTTTTCGTCCAACTAGAGATTTGGTCAAATTCAATATCTAAGTGACAAACAATGCAGTTTTCAGGAGAGACAGCGTGTTACGGGCTGTCTCAACAGCAATCTTAGCATGTTAAGTTATTTATCTGGTATCACAATGAATTTAAAGTTATTTTGTAAATAACGCGAAATCCGCCATGACTTTCGCGAAAATATTCAACATAATTATCTGGTAAGTGGTGGCAGTTCTATGCCACCATCACCTCTTGGGCTAAAAGACCAGTGCCAGCTCCAACGTCGAATATGTTCACATGCTGCCTAGTAGAAACTGGATAATAGGCTTCAACTGCTGCTGCCGTTATACGATGTGCTTGCCAATATTGTGACCGGAGGTCCTTGAAAAGTAAGAAAATGAGTTGTGAGTAGAAACATTGTAGACCTGATCAGACATTTACCAAGTTTCCACTAATCGCTACACTAAGCATATGTTAACCTCTGAACTCATCAAAGACATAAGTGAAACTATTAGAGTTTCATTTATGTCTTTATATATACTTGGTGTAAATGATAAAGAATTTCAACCCTTTACGTGTAGAAAGTTGTATGACACTATTGTTTTACCACGTGGGTTATTTAGCTGAAATGAGCCGTTCCACGAGAAAACCAACAGTATGGACTCTGCGTAATGTATCGACCCTGATCAGCCTTCGCAGTCCGCGCAGGTTAACGTTAATTCAACGACATAATATATGACAGCAAGGTGACAATATCACAGCACACGGTTATATATATATATGAGCCGTTCCACGAGAAAACCAACATTATGGACTCTGCGTAATGTATCGATCCAGATCAGCCTGTTCTTTCCGTGCATGCTAATCCGGGCCGACATATTCCGTCTCAGGGAGATAGAGGTATAGCGTATTGATTCCCTAAACAGAAAATCCACAGGAGGCAAAACATATCTGTCCGGGTTAGGCAGCGCGGCATGCTTAGGCTGATCCGGATCGATAGTTTAAGCAGAGTCCACAGTGTTGGTTTTCTCGGGGCGGCTCAAATTATATTTTATCTTAAACCAAACGAAGGATGCCAAAGTTTCTGTCTCAAATAGTTCAAGACATGCATACACTTACTCGAACTGGCATTGCTCTTGGTATGCTTCAGATATTTGATATAGAGTGTATTACTGACACATGGAATGTGTAGTTATGCGGGCACCTCTGTCCTTTTAATCCAGACAACAACATTAAAGAAGTATTCATTAGTCGACTATACTACCTTTCCAAGACCAATTGTATGATTATTATAATAATAACATTTTTCAAAAACTTTTTTCTCCGAAAGAAAGTCAATTAAAAAGCATGTTTATGACTTCTGTGGTAAACACTGGCTGTATACCATCAATAATGATCCTGATTTTTATTTATTCGCAATAATACTCCTGATTTCTGTGAAAGTATATTTCGGCACATAAGTAAATGTTAGTAAAAATATACTCAACAACAATGTAGAAATATTGTGAAAATGATAAACATGTATGCTAGGCAAACAGACCTCGTGTTTTTGACATGTTTTGTAAATCAGATCTTTCTACGATAAGAAATTTTGTATCGTTTTGCCCGGGAAAGTTTTGTTTTTAGATCAAGATCAATTTAATAATAAACTATTCATTGCTCTTAAAGCCTGCTCAGATAAAGAGTTGACAGCACATCGGAGATATCCTGTTTTAACAAGTTTAACACCTAAATAAATAAAACTGTCAACTTATTCAATTTTATCATTGAACCAAGGAACCACTCACAATTATGTCGTCGCTTTCTTGTTTCAAATACATATAATTTCGTTTTATTAACATTTATTTTCAGACACTATTTAGTTGAATACATATATATACTATCTCAGTCAAGTTATTAAAATCAAGTGACTCGCTTACATCGTTTACGGATAATATATAGAGCAGGGGAGAGAGTGGTTCCACTTGTTTCAATAAAAAAACAGCAAAATGCCTGACTATATGAATGATTGATTGATTGGGGTTTAACGCCGTTTTTAACAATTTCTCAGTTATATCACGGCGGCCAGTTCATCTACTCATGCATTTCCTGGTTTTCTCACACCAGTACTCCACACAACAATCTTCCCAAGCAACTTGAATGCGAATGACGCATATCCTGACTATGAAGGGTCACGAGCTATAACTAGAGACGAACTATATAAGTCCAAGCAAACTCAGTAATTACTGGTCTATCATGCAATCTTTGACAGAGGTTGTGTTTCCTCGGTGTTATATAGCGTTACCTTAAGAGCGAGTGTTACTCTTAATTATTGTATAATTGTTTTGTTAGTCTGTTAGGGTACATGCATTTGGTTTGTATGATGTTTACGCCGCTTTCAACTTGTTTTCAGATATATCAAGGTTTTTCCGGTACTTCTGGTCCATTTACCCTGACACCAGCGAGTCAGATGTAATGATAATCCCACATCCCCGAGTGCCAATGAAGGAAAGTCATTACTACTATTTTAATGTCTTTGATATGACCCGGCCTAGGATCGAACACGCGAACTCCCGCGCCGGGGTGATCTAAAGTACATATAACAGTTGTATTGCTTTGAATGGGTCAAATTTGGATCATGTTTCGTATACTAACTAATACATTTAACTTGTTTGTTAGGTTCGAAACTCTTACCTTATTATTGCTTTATAGTTTAAACCATTTAAGTCACAACATGACAGACAAACAGAGGGATGGAACTTCGAGGGAGTGTCGATTCTTCGTTAAGCAATGATTCACAGGCTTGCAAACACGATTGCATTATTTGTGAAAATGAGAAATAAGTTCGTACTCACATCTTCATATGATATCCATTTGTCGTATTTATGTCTAATTTCATCCCTTGACTGGTCGGGAATATTGCTATTAAAAAAAACTTTCCTTTCCATTTCTCATATTTGTATAAGCGTTTGTATTTGAGTCTCCATTCATTTTCAAAAACGACATCTTCTTGATTTGAAAAAGTGTAAATGACCGCTTCGCTCAATCGCAATAAATATGTGTCTGTCTACATGTAACTTGAAGCAAAGAATGTTAAGGACTATGTCATGGCCGAAATTAGAAAATGAGTGACAAAAATGCACTGACCTGAAAGTAACCTTATCAACCACTGACATAGGGTGTAAGTGTTATTATTTAAAGAAATACTTAATATAATACAAACAGCAACGTCATAATACCCCTGTAGCAATAATAAAGTGGTATATCGAAAAATAAATGCCTTTCTTTCGGCTCAAGTTTGCGTTTTTGCCAAGTCAGGTTATTTAATGACGAATATTGTTTATACATAAATCAATATTAGTGTAGACGAGACGAACCTTACTTTTCTCATTTAGTGCTCAGATAATTATATTCTGAAAAACAGACAGACACACTACACAAAAAATAAGAGCATCAATCTTTCATTACAACCGAGTTAACAAATATTGTGTTCACATCCTTACTAAATAATGTCATCCTTAAATATATATATGTTGTTAAAATATAATATGTGTGCCACATACCCGACCATTACGATATTCTCTTGTCTTGTTCGATCTGACAAAATACGCCGTTAAAAATTTAATAAACAACTAGATTTTTCACTTCACATAGCTTTACGGAAGTGAAGGTCGAAGCACTTTAAATGTGTTAATACGCTGAATGTTACTTGTCTTGAGACATCGTTTTTTTTAATGATGAATTGTTGTTCGATTTTTGCAAATAACATATTTTTTTAGGAAATTAATGCGTTAACCTGTTGATTAAATAGGTAACTTGTGATTTTGGCAAATCGAGTTCGGGTTTATTTATTACGCGTGTTGACTGACTATTACTTCCGGTTTGGCGGTAGTTTGCCTCACAAACTGTTTAAGAAATGGAAAAAGATTGATTAAAGCAGTATTTTTTCTAAGGTAAGAGTTGTTTTTTAAAATTTAATTCAGCATTGATTTTATTTACATGATGACGCGTACATGTCGCCAGATCGTCATACAGATGAGCGTAAATTAGTACAGATGTCATTGCTTAACTAGGGTAAGTTTTGTTGTTTTGTTTACGTTCATGTGTTGCACGTGAAAGATGTAAAGACCGGAGCATAAATTTAACTCATATGGTGTTTGGACAGTGCCACCACGTTGTTAATATCGTAGATAGTCATCAGGAATTGCTGTTTTCGCCAAGGAAAACGGAAAAACATAAACAGAAAGACGTTCAATCGTGCAGGAGGTAAACAGTCATATCATGCCAAAATTATAAACACTAAAACAGTATGTAAACAAGAGAAAGAAATACGCCTTTTCCAAACCGAAAAATTGAAAGTTCCACCCTACCAGTTCTTAGGAAAACATGTTGTTTGTGGTGGAAAACCAACAACAAAGTTTATTGTGCGTAGAATACCTGTTTATTCGAAGGCCAAAATTAAAACATTATTGACTCCAATAAATCCATTGAAGATGTTTTTTAAAACACACGAAACAAATGAAATGACCGGAAACAGAATTTTAAATCTAGAAAACCTAAAAGATCATGTTATTGAAATTACCATGCATTCAGCATTATGTGAACACGCTAAAGAAATTGCAAAGAATGGGGAAATGTGTTTTTTGTTTACCAAAGAGAAGAAACGTAGCGGTTTTTACAGTGTAGTTTGTGGAGAATGCAAAGGTTGTGGTAAGAAATTTGAAATGGAGTCCTCTTCTTTCAATACAGCAACAAACACTAAGGTAAATTTACGTGCTGTTTGGGGAAGTATTTCAACAGGGGGAGGATGCTCCAGATTGCAAGAAATGTGTGGGACAATGAACATGCCATCGTTGAACCAGTCAGCATTTACAAAAATAGAACAAAACATTGGAAATTGGTGGGAAGAGGTTTTCAAGGAGGAAACAGTGAAAGCAGGATTGGAGGAAATGCGTCTGGCAATTGAAAGGGGAGATTTAAATGATGGTGTTCCGGCTATAACTGTGATATGTGATGGGGGATGGAGCAAAAGATCTCATAAACATTCTTATAATGCAAGTGGTGGTGTTGCTGTGATATTTGGGGCCGAAACTAAAAAATTATTGTATCTTGGAGTCCGTAACAAATATTGTTACATGTGCGAAAGTGGTAAAGCAAAGGAAAGCCATAAGTGTTTCAAAAATTGGCTTGACAGCAGCCAATCTATGGAAAGTGACATGATCCTTGAAGGATTTTTGGAGGCGGAAAGTGTCCATGGTGTAAGATACATGAGAGTGATAGCGGATGGAGACAGCTCGGTATATGCAAAAGTGACTGAGAATGTTCCGGTTTGGGGAGCTTAAGTAAAAAAAATGGAATGTGCAAACCATTCTTGCAAGTGTTTAAGGACCAATTTAGAAAAGTTAGTAATTGAAAAGCCTGAGTATAAAGGAAAAGGAAAGTTAACAAAACAAATCCAGAGTCAGACTTACAACAGCAGTGCGATGTGCTATCAAAATGCGAAGTAAAACACAAAACTGTAAGCAATTGAAAAAGGATATTAAAAATTCTATATATCATGTATTTGGGTTTCATGATAATTGTTCAGACTTCTGCAAAAAAAGGTCCTTACAAGGAAGGTCTCCTTGAAGACAATAATAACGATGCAAATGATTGTGATGAGTTGTTTCAAGATCAGGCAGACTTTTGGAATATTGCAAGTGATGCAGAACTCATAGAATCCGTTATGCTGGTCAAAAAACAACAGAAGATATTAAAAATATTATTCAAAATGTGTCAATTTTTTTAAATCGTCTAGCAAACAAAAGTGAAAGACTTATTGGAAACTTTACGACAAATTTAGCTGAAAGTTTGATGAACATTCGTTGTAAGTTTGATGGTGGAAAGGTGGTTAATTGTTGGAATCGAGGATCCTGGCAAACAAGGTGCTTTGGTGGAGCGTTAAGAAAAAATCTAGGGCCTGCTTGGTCACCATTAACCTACCAGAAAGTGACAGGAGAAAATCCGGGACAATTTTTTTTCAACACTTTCCGTAAAAAATCTTAACATTTAATCACGTCTTTAAAAACACAAAAACAGGAAAAAGCGGTGAATCAAAGGAGAAAAAGAAAACAAAAATCATTGACACAACTAACAAAAAAGGCAAAATTGGACTATGGACCATCAGTTTTAAATGATACTGCAGATGTTTCAACTGAAAAACTGAAAATATTGAAAGAACAGTTCTTTAACAAAATTGTTATCAAAAATAAAAAAGAAATACACCAGTTAGAAAAAGAAACCAAAGAACAAAATCTTTCTGAAAAATGGCTAAGGCAGAGAAAAATTAGACTAACATCAAGTAATTTTGGAAAAATAGTTAAAAGAAGACACTCTAACAATACCACAAATCTTGTGAAAAATTTGTTATACTCCAATTTCAAGGGAAATATCTACACTATAAGGGGTCTCGCACAAGAGAAAAATACACTAGTTGAATACCAAAATATTCAAACGCATGTGATAAAAGTGGAAAAAATGGGATTAATGATATGTGAAGATATGCCCTTTTTAGGAGCTTCTACAGATGGAAAAGCTTTTGAAGATAATGGCAATATTGGACTTATTGAAATCAAAAACGTTCTACACAATAAAAGATTTTCATTTAAAGAAGCTAGTACTACTGTGCCAAGTTTCTGTTTGAAAGCTTCGGAGGATGGAAAACTTCAAATAAAAGAAGATCATGAATAACTTTCAATGTCAAGGTGAGATGAATATTTTTAAATTACCTTGGATAGATTTTGTTGTAAGGAGAACTGATCCGTATGAAATACATATTGAGCGTTTATATAGGGATGTCAAACTATGGAAAACCATGGTTCCAAAACTTGAGGCATTCTATCAGAAATTTATATTACCAGAGCTTGCTTTACCACGATATGGAACAGTAACAGGAATAAGACGGCCAGAAAAACCTTGGGTAATTTGTTTCACTTAAACATTTCATCATTTCATTATACCGGTACTGTACTACATGTAAGTGCCATGTGATGTATTGAGGTTCGTCAAATTATTAGTATGTTATTCAGTGAGAGTGATACAGTCATTCAATGTAAATTGTATTCCAAAGATCATGTTACAAATTGATCATAACATTTTAATGAAGATCTAACTGGCGCAAGGTTTTAGAAAATCAATTGGCCCATGGTAAATTGGTACAAATTACATGTACTTCCATGGGCATGCTTACAGTATATATGATGCATATGTTCCAACATCAGTACATGTGTCAGGGGCTAACATCAGGGTGAGTTACACAATCCTCTTTTCCACAATAAATGTTAATACTAATTTGAACAGTGTTGTTGTCGGTACTCAAATTTTTTCCATCAATATTAGAAACATTTTGAGTAGCCTCAGCATTAGTCAAATACTGGTTTCAGGATAGGAGTGTGGCTTTTATCAAGAGTGTGGGACCATATAATGTACACTACTTATAAAAGTCTCACATTTATTGAAACAAATCTGCAGGAGTCAAGTTTTTCAACAGTTTGTAAAAAATATAGAAAGTACAATTATTGAATAAAATTAAAACATTGTGGCAAAATGAGAAATTGATTGCTTTCTGATGCAGAAGATTCAAAATGCGTCTATAGGTGGGAAAGGGTTAACTACATATAGATTGTTTGCAAACATGATATATACCCTTTTGCTTGGATAGGCTCATTATTCAGTTCATTTAATACGAAAAAAAACCATGAATGGGTAATAACCCATGAAGCTTTCTGAAATGAAACTGGAAAAATCCATGGGGGCCGCCATTTTGGATATGTATAAAAGCAGACGTAAAACACAGATTAAAAATTATTGTCGTCTTTTTAATCATTTTTTTAAATCGGTATTTTGGGTATGTATAAAATGAGCAGAAAAACACGGATTGAAAATAATTGTCGTCTTTTTAATCATTTTTTTTAAAATCGGTATTTTGGGTATGTATAAAATGAGCGGAAAAACACGGATTGAAAATTATTGTCGTCTTTTTAATCAATTTTTTAAATCGGTATTTTGGGTATGTATAAAATGAGCAGAAAAACACGGATTGAAAATTATTGTCGTCTTTTTCATCATTTTTTTTAAAATCGGTATTTTGGGTATGTATAAAATGAGCGGAAAAACACGGATTGAAAATTATTGTCGTCTTTTTAATCATCTTTTTTTTAAATAGATATTTAAGATCATTAAAATGCTGTGTTATGTGGGAATAAACATTTGTACGAAAAGTTAAAACATAATAACATAAATATGTTTTCCCGTTCGTCAAAAAACCGACAGCATTAGCCTTCTACGCCCGAACCTAAATTTTGACTGTATCGTTGCCAAAGAAGGACGTGACGTCATTTCCGTTACACTTCATCTTGGCGTAACGTCAATGGAGCGACGTCGTTTCCCGCAAAAAAAGTGGTATCAACATGAAAGACCCCAAATTCCTATACATGAGCTATTGCCACACTCATTCAAAGTATAATTATTTATCAAACATTGTGGCAAAAGGATAACTTTCTCATAAGGAGCAATTGTTCTTTTGGTGACAATCTTTTCCTAAATCGTCTGTTGCATAGGTAGGCCTCAGAAACTGTCTCTAATAGGGAAAGGGTTTAGCAGAAATGTGATCCCTTACATAATTTGTTCCAGTCATATTGACTGGTTGAAAAAGGTAGTCGCCAGATGGCATCAGAAAAGGGCTGATCTATTTGCTTCTTTACCATAATGCAGGTGATCGATTAAGGATCATCTTGGCCCTCATGTTTTAACCTCGTTCATTATAAATGTATTCCTTGATTTTCTGAAAGTTTTTACTTTATTATTTTCTGTTCGTAATAATAGACGACAGCAATACGAATTCCAAATATGTTTTGATAATGCAAGAAACATGACATTAACATTATTATTGTCTAGTCAATTACTTATAAATCCTTTTTGTATGGCCAAAGTATGTTCTTTAATTTTTGTTTATAATTATCTTGCGTTTTTTCGTAAATAGGTAGCACCTATAGATATATTACATAGATATATTATATATATCAAGAAATAAAGTTTAATACTGTTTTTAGATTTGTCTATGTTGAGGTGGGATATTGCCTTATTTACTTAATAAAATATATTTATAACTCAATTGCAACAGTAATGTCATAATCATATACACAAGTATTTGGTTGTTGACAAAATAGCATTTATAATAAGATTTAACCAGTTTCACTCAACAAGATGCCACTTCACTATAGTACATTCTACTCTTTATCATGATGGACAGCTTTTATAATAATGTTTACTTCTCATTTTAGTATGAAGTTCAACCACAACAAAAAGAAAGACAACAGAAATGTACTAATTTAACTGCAAAAGAAACTCTTCAGGTAATATAAAGAAAATATTTTAAATGAACAAATATATGTTTTTTCATTTTCTAGATATGATCAAATGAACGAAATCCATCATAAACCTTTCCGACTCATAGACATATTTTGACTCATCTGTAGCAATTGACTACTGAAAACATTGTGTTAAAAGAAGAAATTGCTCAAAACAAACAATTTCTGCTTTTACCACAATGTTTTTTATGGACTGAATTGCTTCTGAATATTGCTTATATAAGCTGTCAGAAAAGAAAGGTTTATTTTTTTACATTTTTCAGTTAAAGAAACAAACACATGTAACACCTATTGCATTGGACACAATTAAGTACTAAAGAGCTGTCGCCTAAACCAAGTACTAGCACATATTCACAACATGTGCCTAAGGTTAGAAAAAAGTTATTATGACTAATTCGAAGAAGAGGGGTATATTGCTACAATGTCGGTCCGTCCGTCCGTCGCTAGACCAAACCTTGTCCTATAGGGCATCCAGTCCTTGTCGATAGCTTGGTTGTTAACAAAGAGAACTATCAATTCAGGGGTCATAAGTTCTAACCAACCTCGGGCATAAATGTATTTTGTAGACAGACAAAATTCATTGTAACCCTCCTTGTTTATTATCCTCATATGAGTTAATAGTCTATGTGGGTAGGTAGTCTGTTACATGTTAAAAATGGTTTATAGACCACAGGTGTGAGCAAGCAAGGGAAAACACGTAGGTAAAGTTGTCACAGTGATATAACTGAAATACTGTTCAACTGGAATCAATGAAGGTGATCACTTTATGTTAGACAATCAAAGAATTTTAGCTTCAATAGACACCTGCTAATAAACCCTGTTATGGCCCCGTTTTTATTTATCTTGGGTAGTATTAACCCTTTCTCACATTCCGAGGTTTTTCATGCCTCTGCAGCCAACAACTTTTGGAAAAATTGTGGAAAAAGGAGAAATTGTTCTTATTGACTAATTTAGTCTTTGGACACAATGTTTTCATCTTTATTCATTTATTACACTTTCTTTAATAGACGCCGAGACCCGGTAGCTCAGTCGGTAGGGATGTGGGCTGTCAATCCAGGGGTTGTGAGTTCTAATGCTTGCTCGGCCAACTTTCTTTCCGGCGAATGACAAAAGTCAATGCGACATGCGTCATTCGTCTTCCACCAATGGGAAAAGTCTATGTGGAAAAGCAGCCAGTTCCTTGGGAAGAACATTGTTGTGTAGAGTACTGATTTGAGAAAAGCAGGAAATTCATGAGTAGGTGAACTGTGCGCCGTGATATAACTTAGAAATTGATAAAAACAGCGTTAAACCCCAATCAATCAATTGATTAATAGACATTTTCCCAATATTTCCCTACATGATTGTGTACATAAGGGTTTGCAGCAGATCTGTTGTAAGTAGGAATGAATTAAGTTGTTTATAACTTTTTTTTTTCTGCACAGAAAACTTGTTTCACAAGAAAAAGGAAAGTTGCACAGAAGTTTGTTGGTAGAAGAATATCTCATGAATGGTGTTTGGATGAAATAACTAAAGAAAAGAAGTGGTATAAAGGTAATTTATAATTAATTACGGGTAAGGTTGGATATCGGTTGGATATCGTTAAGGACGAACAGGCCCAAACCGATAATGATACCATCAAAAGGATACGGTCTTTTTATCTATACCGATACTGGTACTATGTTCCATGTTTTAGGCTTTTATGAGAAGAGTTGTTCGTTATGTAAGACTAGACTAGCTATATCTGACACTGTGTTTTCCCAATGCAAATATTGTTAGCTGATGGCTGTATTTCAAGTTTTATCTGACTGAGAAATGGATTTGGTAATAATTTCAATCATTAAAACAGAACAATAGAATATTTTATCCCTTTTCTGTTTTATTTTACCTTAACCTTTTTTAGGTCAATATACTCTTAATAAAAAGTGCATGTGGTATTAATTTAATTTTTGTCTTATTTACATTTTCATTTGAGTGTTTATTCTACAGGTACAGTTCTTGATGTGAAGAAGGGAAAAGACGGTTCTCCTACAGCGGTTTATGAGATTGTTTATGAAGGAGAAAACGAGTCATTTGATGTTGACAACCTTACAGAAGATTTTGAAAGTGGATCCCTCATGTTTATAGACTTATAGCCAGGTACATTTTTATACATGATTTGAAATAATAATAATAATAAGAAGAAGAACAATAGGATGAATACTTCTATTTATTGAAATTAATCTTGCATATTAATCAATATAAAAAATCAACATATTGAAAGTTTGGGTTCTTTTATGTTCAAGGAATCATTGACATTACAACTACATTTTGGAAGAAACAAAAACTGTTTGACTACTTACTTAATGTACATAGACTGTTAAAATGCAATATATTATCACAATTGTTCAAAAAATTGAATTATATTTAGAACTTTGGTTGCTGTGACATTAGGAAGAGGTGTACATGGCAAAAGTTGAAAAATATTGTTTTCATAAAATACTCACCATATATGAAAATAAATAAATTTCAACAATTGTTCATTAGGTCACCCTCTTCCAAGATTGTTGAAGTTTTTCTAGTATGTTAAACAACAAGGTGGCCAATGGTCAGGGATAATCTTCCTTAATACATGTATCAATGAATATTGCTGTTCTAATGCTGTTAATAATTTTTCATTATTTTTCACAAAAATAGTTCCATTTGTTGTTTTGTTAATATGTTTGTCCACTGATGTTTTCAAATCAGACAACTGTTCATATATTATAACGGGTAACCTATTACATTGAATGAGTGTGCAGCACTTAATCATTCTTACAGTTAGGTTAAGTCTTTTTGCAGCAAATTGCTGTAAGGTTTATATAATAACAATATGAAATATTAAATTATAAATTTAATTAATATATATTTTCCTAGGAACATATTTTCATTTTTGTATGGCCTTCGCCTTATAAGTTTGTTGTCTGTCACACTTTCACTATGAACACTGTCGTTAATTGTCATAACTGTTCGTTTTTACACATACAACAAATATGCAGCAGATTAATTTGAAAACAGCAAGATGAACAATGGGAAAATCTCTTTAAATGAAATTATAATAATTTAATACAGTTAAAACACTGGCAATAAGTGCAATTACTTGTTTTGACCATTTTATCCATTTCCCAATTTGTTTTCGAAAGTCGTCTGCAGCAGAAATTAATAAAATGGTTTATATATTAGACAAAAAATCACTGTACTTTAATGATAAAAGTGAACATAAAAACCAGCTGTCTTTTGACAAGTATCAGAAATTCAAAATTTACAGTGAACGAAACACACAAGGATTGAGAAAGTACAAACACAGAAACATTGACAAGGAAGGAAACACTCAATGATTGACATAGAACACACCAGAAAGATTGCCAGAGAACAAAAACAGAAACATTGACAGAGAAGGAAACACACAAGTGTAGTGTGCTTTAACTGAAATATTGTTAAAAACAGTGTTAAATTCAAACCATCAAACAAGGGAATTTATTTTCATTCAGTTATACTGCAAAGATATAAAGTGGAATGATAAATGTGACTCCAAAACTATAAAGACAGAGTTATGGTTCTTTTATATGGTATTGCTCTCCCTTAGAATTAAAATCATATAATAGTTTAAGTTAACCTGTGGGCAAATCTAAATATGGCATTGCTGGAATGTTAAAATTCAAAACAAATGGGAACTATATTCTCTTCCTTCAGAGAGCTAAAAATGGATTTTTTCTAATGAAATTGTAATTTAATATTAAATCTTGATAATAATTAATAAATATATCCATAGACGGGACATACATATCCTCATTTTACACATCAAATAAGGTTGTTACACAAAAAAAAACATTCTAATAAGTACAGTCAGTGAAGATCCTCATCAGGCTGTACCTATGCAGTTTGATCATGATCTTCACTGTTACGAAACAAGACAGTGTAAATTTACTGTCACATTCCCTGAAATCATTTTTACCTCATAAACAGCATGATTATTTCAGCAATACATAAACAGCCCTATAGTATATCTATGCCTCACTGAACTGAGTGTGTTTATACAACAGTTGTGTACGTGTTCACTTTATCTGTCTAAGGTTTGTATTGGGCACCATACCTTTTATCTGCACTACTTTCTTTGTGTACAAACATGCTTGGAGATTTATTTATTTTCACTGACACCACTGTGTTTCTAAGTCATTTGGACAGGATTTGTCAAAAAAAATAAAAAAGTAATTTTGGGTCCATGCATCTACAAGGATACTTAACCTCACTTTTACAGGTATTTGATTTATATATTAGATTACTTAGCAATGTGAAAGCTGAGCCGAAAAATAACAAATGAATTCGCCTTTTAATTTTTGCCCTTAATACTTTTAATTATTTTTTACATTCAAATGCATTTAAAGATCCTTATCTTAACTGGTTATAAAAGTAAAATTGCCAAAGGTCCTCTACATTTTGAGAATTTGAATATGTTTACCCCACCCACTCATTTTCTAATTTCGGCCATGACATAGTCCTTAACATTAAACATATTTGAGTGTGACAGTGTAATATATAATTGAGCCGTTCCACGAGAAAACCGACATTGCTGACTCTGCGGAAAGTATCGACTTTGATCAGCCTAAGCATGCTGCGCAGGCTTACCCGGACAGACACTTTTCACCTCCTGTGGATTTTCTGTTTCAGGAATCATTACTTTATACCTCTATCCACCTGAGACGGAATGTGCCGGCCCGGATTAGCCTGCGCGTAATGCAGTATAGTATACCCTTCCATGATGATGTATAAGTTAAGATATGCGATATTATCATTATTGCACATGTGATGTTATGCTAGATGTTAAATAAACCATAACAACTAGTTATTATTTATTATCAAACAATGTTAGTTCATCAAATTTCTTTAAATGAATTTGTATTTTGATAGTGTTTTCTTTTATTTATTCCGTATATTTGAGATAAATTTGATAACCTTGATATTAATTATTTAATGGTAACAATGGCTTAAATTAACAATTCCTAACAACAAGAAACTATATAACGTGAAAGGAATATAACCATTTATGGATTTTTGAAGTAATAGCACAATGTAAAGGGTTTAGTTTTGATACATAAAATAATCTTCATCCGCTTATTACATGACTTGGTGGGGGTAACGAGTACGTGTCCGTGGATACACAATATATACCAGTAGTTCGAGAGGCTCGTGCATTTCCACTGGGAATATATATTTGTATCGCCACGTTGTTCGAGCCTTGAGCGTAGATAAGTGCAGTCAGGTATGGAGGAAAGCTTTGGAAACGCACAGTCGGGACAGGTTAGTTTCAACCAACTCCCATAATTCGTTTTTATCTATTTTTCAGAATTGATGATTATCACGGTTTAGTCCATTTCAGGTTCAAGATTTCTGGTATTACTTTGACAACACATAGACGTTCTTTAACTGTTATATTAAATTGATTCGTAGTTATTGTCAAATGACTGCACTAGCAAATGCATGCCTCTATCATACATATGTAGTTGTGTTGTGTCACTTGTGGAGTGGGTGAGGTGTTTGATGTATATGAGAGGGTGAGAATAATTACTTTACTCACAGTTACCTGTGAGTACAAACCCTGTAAATGTATACAGGCTACCATAAAGCTGTAGTTTTATATAAAGTCCTGGCAGAGTCATACAGTTGTAAAGGGAATGATGTATTGGTACACATACCACTTCTACAACCTTGCTGTGGAAGCCGGCTTTTATTGCGATGTTGGTACAGTGTTTGACTTTTTCCCAAAGTTTAGCATCGAACATCGCGGTTAAGTCCTGTCTCGGTGACCCGCGATTGCTTAACTCCGTGAAAGACCCGGTACACATAGAAAAATGTGCCAGCGTTGGGATTTTGGGATGACATCACCATCATCCCCGGAACCCCGTGGTTTCCAGTCATGTAACATTGGCTCCGCCAGGGAGCAGTTTTGAGACTTCGGAACGAAGTCAAGAGAAAAGAAGGAGAAATTTAACGGGAATGGGGTGTTGGTACAGATACCATTTCCTCAGCTTTGCTGTGTAGGTCGGCTATAAAAGCCACGTTGGAAGACATCCTTGTTTCGTCTGTATATATGTAGAGTAATGGTCACACATCCTTTTTTCGTTGTTGTTAAACGTGATGTCAGAAAGCGTGTGTATATATGACATATATACACACGCTTTCTGACATCACGTTTAACAACAACGAAAAAAGGATGTGTGACCATTACTCTACATATATACAGACGAAACAAGGATGTGTGACAATTACTCTACATATATACAGACGAAACAAGGATGTGTGACAATTACTCTACATATATACAGACGAAACAAGGATGTGTGACAATTACTCTACATACATACAGACGAAACAAGGGTGTGTGACCATTACTCTACACCCTTGTTTCGTCTGTATGTATGTAGAGTAATTGTCACACATCCTTGTTTCGTCTGTATATATGTAGAGTAATTGTCACACATCCTTGTTTCGTCTGTATATATGTAGAGTAATTGTCACACATCCTTGTTTCGTCTGTATATATGTAGAGTAATGGACACACATCATTGTTTCGTTGTTGTTAAACGTGATGTCAGAAAGCGTGTGTATATATGTAAAGTAATGGTCACACATCCTTGTTTAGTCTGTATATATGAAGAGTAATGATCACACATCCCTGTTTCGTCTGTATATGTGTCGAATAATTGTCACTCATACTTGTTTCGTCTGTATATGTGTAGAGTAATTGTCACACATCCTTGTTTCGTCTGAATATATGTCGAGTAATTGTTACACATCCTCATTTCGTCTGTGTTAAGCTTCTTACCGAAGTCAATGTCATTATACTTTTCACTGGGGTGTTTTAACATTTTGCATAGAATAATTGACGAACAGACATCAAACAAACAAGCATACTGCGACGATGGTTCTCTCTTGTCTCTACTCTCACGACACCGCACGAATAATGAAACAAGCTATCGAGTTGTCGCGAGACCAGCGTCAAATTCACTTGAATATTTCTTCTCCTCGTGTAAAAGTACGGGAAACGGAAGTTGTAATGGCTATGTGAAGTGCTCTCTGGTTGGTCGATATTTGGTCGTGTCCGGATTTTTAGCCAAATAGCGATCAGGTAATAGGAAACCATTTATTTTTGTGTCGATATATTTATTTAGTTTTGACGTGTCTGTGTTTTCCGCGGAAATGGTACCCCTTACGGCAACTCAAATGTTAAGAAAACGAAGAGACGGATCAAAAATCGGGACGATCATTCGATGTAGCAACTGATGGGCAACACAACGCACACCGAGTGGTTTCTAAATTCGAAAAAATGTTTTCGCCCGTTTCCATAGCAACGGTGGTTTCTATGGCGACCATACTATAAATGGAACAACTAGAGCCTAGACCCTTCATCCCTACCAAGTTTGGTCGAAATCCGTTGAATAGATTTGGCGCTACGCTTGCCAGAAACAAACAAACAAACGGACAGAAACGAAGACCGACTTTAAGGGTCTCTAGAAGAGAGAACAATAAATCCTTTTACTTAGATATTATAGGTAAGGATAGTATTCGTTTGAATCGTGTAGTATGCCGTTTTCAACAGCATTTCAAGTATATAGCAGTGTAATAGCAAGAGCTGTCGCTCGACTTTTTCGTATTTACCAATAAAACTAAGCTTTTTGGGGTGGTAGGTAATGATGGTTGATACATATTGTAAATGTTTAAGCTATATCTCTTATACGAAGATGTAAAATTATGTGTTAAACATCTAAATAACGTATCTGATATCTTCGATTGTGACGTTGGATTATTGCAGGGAGAGACCATGTCACCAATATTATTTTCACTGATTTTAAATGTCATTGAGTTATTTTTACAACAGAATACAGCTCATGACTTTACGCTTGGCCAATTATCCATTTATTTACTCTTATTTGCTGACGACTCGGTTTTAATTTCAGATACCGAGGACGGTCTACAGAATTTATTGAATGCTTTCTAATTATATTGTAAAAACTAACCGTAAATGCTGAAAAAAACAAAATAGTTGTTTTTCAAAAAGGCAGGAAGGCTAAAAATTGATACAATTTTAAATATCGTGGCAAAAGTATAGAACAATTGCCCACTTTTAATTACTTAGGAATTATGTTTACAGGTAACGGGACCTTCCATAATGCTATTAAAACATTGGTTGGTAAAGCTAATCGGGCTCTGAGCGATTAATCACTATTACTAGGGCTAAAGAAATACCATTAACAATTATGCTTGATTTATTCGATTCCTTTGTCGCATCTATTATTTATTATTCCAGTGAAGTGTGGGGCTTCTTAACTTGTGAATTGGTAGAAAGATTGCATAGAAAATTTCTTAAGAGATTATTAAAAGTAAAACCCTCAACTAGCAATTCTGCTATATATGGGGAGTTTGGAAAGTTTCTATGTCATTATTAAAATTAGAATTATTAAATATTTTATAAAACTTTTTACTGAAAAGGGAAATAATTGTATCCTTTATACATTATTAAACTATAATATTAATCTAAATAGTAGCGATTCAAATGCTGATTGGGTCAGAAACGTTAATCATTTGCTACAGACTATTTGATTTTATGATGTATGGTTATTCCCAGCATCTGTTAACATAAAGACGTTCATTCCAGTTTTGCGACAAAGATTGATCGACATGTACATAGCTGAATGGTATATTGACTTAAATATTAAACCTTCAATGATTTTATACAAACCTCTAAAAAACACTTTTCATAGGTCTTGCTACCTTGGAAAAATGAATATTCAAACTTACAGAAATGCCGTTGCGAGATTACGCTTATCGTCACATCAATTAATTATTAAAACAGGTCGACATAGAAAAATCAAAAGAGAAGATAGGAAATGTACTCTCTGCAATTTAAATGCCATTGAAGACGAGTTTCATTTGATGCTAGTTTGTCCTTTTGATCAAGAACTAAGACATATATATATAAAGAAAATGTATTACAATAATCCTAATATGTACAAATTCATTTCTATGTTAAACTCATCAAATCTAAATGTTTTAAATGCAATTGGAATATACTATACCAAAGCTAACCACAAAATAATTAGTGTACTTAATGTAGTAAATGAATGGACGTTGAGAGTTATGGCTCCTTTTCCTGTTGAGCTTATTGCTTAACATGGCATGAATACATAGCACCAAGCGCTTTATCCGAATATCTGCATACTTATATATTCCGCTCATTTCAAACATTATTTCCGCCTTCTTGGGAAGTGCATTATTCTTGTTAAACTGTATGTCTATTTTTTTGTCGTATGCATTTCGTATGCACATGTATATTGTAAATGTTTTGACGATGAACAATGTGTTCAAGTCGTATGAATAAACTTCTGTTCTGTTCTGTTCTCTTATGGTTTTATGATTTGGTATGAATAACTTAACCAACATTCTAAATCGAAAAAGGGACGTAAGTCTTTAAAAAAACATTACTGAGTTATGAACTCTTGTCTATTCGTGGAGGTTATGATGGTCAATACTTATTGTAAGTGTATAATTGACGCCGCGTGGGAGCGCGGCGTCAGTATGGGATAGGTTTTAATTTTGTACCATGGGGTGACGTAATCGAAAAGGGAGAAACCAATGTTATTATTGTTAAAAAAACCTCTGTTGTTTGATTGAAAAAAAACAACCTTTATGAATCAATAAATTGTATTAACTGATTTAAGAAACAACAAGATACAAAATACGTTTGTCTTCTACCGTTATTACAAAACTTTATACACATTTAATTTGTATTTAATAACTTTTCCCCAACTGTCTAGGCTACGCTGTTTTTGATTGTTTGGTTTACGGCCCTGACCCAATTCATCAAAGCTCAGAGAAAAAGTTCACTTTTCCCAAACTTTCTAGGCTACGCGTTTTTAATTGTTTAGTTTACGGACCCAAAATTCGCCGGATGTTTTTGCCTATTTATAAAAGTGTGTGAAGTTGGCAGAGCATTAGACGTTAGACATTAGACATTCCAAAAAAATATTCGAATGTCTAATTAGACGTTAGACATTCGATTAGACATTCGCTAATTTTGATTATCGAATGTCTAATTAGACATTAGACATTCGATTAGACATTCGCAAATTACAAGATCTATAACCCAAATTCGTCGGAGGGCATTGTACATTCAAAAAACGAATGTCTAATTGGTCAGACATTAGACATTCGATTAGACATTCGCAAATTAAGGGATTTAGGTACCAAATTCGTCGGAGGTCATTGTACATGCAAAAAACGAATGTCTAATTTGTCAGTTAGACATTAGACATTCGATTAGACATTCGATTAGACATTCGCGAATTACGATATTTAGGTTCCAAATTCGTCGTAGGTCAACGTACAATCAAAAAACGAATGTCTAATTGGTCAGTTAGACATTAGACATTCGATTAGACATTCGCAAATTAAGAGATTTAGGTACCAAATTCGTCGGAGGTCATTGTACGTGCAACAAACGAATGTCTAATTGGTCAGTTAGACATTAGACATTCGATTAGACATTCGCAAATTACTATACTTAGGTTCCAAATTCGTCATTCGCAAATTAAGGGATTTAGGTACTAAATTCGTCGGAGGTCATTATACATGCAAAAAACGAATGTCTAATTGATCAGTTAGACATTAGACATTCGATTAGACATTCGCAAATTAAGAGATTTAGGTACCAAATTAATCAGAGATCAATGTACATTAAAAAAACGAATGTCTAATTGGTCAATTAGACATTAGACATTCGATTAGACATTCGCAAATTAAGAGATTTATGTACCAAATTCATCAGAGATCAATGTACATTAAAAAAACGAATGTCTAATTGATCAGTTAGACATTAGACATTCGATTAGACATTCGCAAATTAAGAGGTTTAGGTACGAAATTTGTCTGAGGTCATTGTACACGCAAAAAACGAATGTCTTATTGGTCAAATAACTTGAACATATTGATAACTCGAACATATCGATATCTCGAACATACCGATGACTCGAACACATCGATATCTCGAATACATTGATAAAACGAATGTTTTTAACTTGAACATTTATTGACAAATCGAACATATCGATATCTCGAAACTTTTGATATTTCGAACTTTCCAATATCTCGAACTTTCGATATCTCGAACTTTCCGATATCTCGGATTTTTTTTTTTTTTTTTTCTCTTCTCGATATCTCGAACTTTCCAATAACTTTTCGATATCTTTAAAAAAAAAATACGTACGAGATATCGACAAGTTCGAGATACCGAAAATTTTCGAGATATCGGAAAGTTCGAGATATCGAAAAAAATATGGTAAGTTCGAGATATCGAAAAAAAAAAAAATCTTTTTCGAAAAGTTCGAGATATCGGGGGAAAAAAAAAAGAAAAAAAAAAAAGATATCAAAATGTTCGAACATTTCGATTTCTCGATTATTTTTTTTGATATTTTTTTTCTCGTTATCTCAGAAATTTGCGATATCTTGATTTTTTTTTTTTTTTTTTTTTTTTTTTTTTTTTCTCGAACATTTTGAGATATCGATTTGAAACCGTGTATTGGTAAAAAATTAAGAAACTTCATGTTGTATGGTAACCTTTTATTATAGGCTATGGTAGCCAGGTGAGCAATATAGGCACATCTTGGCCTTTTTGGTTATGATAAAGGGACATTTGGCCTTCTTGTTCGAAATATTTACATCCTGTCTGTTTTTAACACGTTATTTAAATGTACTGAACTACATCTGCTTCCTTTAAGTCATGCTTCAAAATCATGCGCGGCGTCCTTTGATGCTCTGCATCAAAATTCGTCTTGTCAATATCTCTAATGGTTTGAAAAATGTGGGGTGGAACGAAAAGCTTACTTTATCATATTATTTATAAGCAAGGTACTTTATAAGTCGAATACATATTGTACGTGTTTTAGCTATATCTCTTATGGTTTATGATTTGGTATAAAAAACTTAACCAAAAGGGCCATAATTCTTACAAAAAAACATTGACAGAGTTATGTTCTTTTGTCTTTTGGGGTAAATTATGGTGAATTAGTATTGTAAGTGTATAAGCTATATATGGAATGGTTTTTAAAATAAGGTGGGGTGTTACGAAAAAACTTAACTAAACTCCCAAGTCGAAAAAGAGCCATACTTCTTACAAAAACCTTGACAGAATTGTGTATTCTTGTCTGTTCATGGAGGTAATGATGGTGAACAAGTGCTGTAAGTTTCAAAGCAATATCCCTAATAGTTTTGAAAAAAAAGTGAGGTGGTACAAAAAACTTAACCAATGTGTGACGCCAAACGCCGACGCCGACGCCAACGCTGACGCCAACCCCGACGCCGAGGCAAGTAGTATAAATAGCCCTTTTCTTCGAAAAGTCCGAGCTTAAATCGGGTTTTGCAATAAATTATTGTAATACAATTTTTTACAGCGAAAAAAGCAATAAAAGTGAGTTTTGTAATAAAAACCACTCCAAAGCTTTATAACTCGACGAGCAAACATGTTGTGACTTGCGATGATATTCTTTAGTCAATACACACATTATTACAATGATATGGCCCATCGGAATATGATTCTTCGTTTTGTCGTATGGCACTTCTTAAAAAAAAAAAAGGTTTTACATAACCATGTCACATTTGATGTCACATTGGTATGTAAAAGCTGTTTTCTTCTTGCAAGGAATGATATATGACTCGTATTCCGATTTGCAATATCCTTATAGTAATTTAGGTATTGAATATCATCATCATAAGTCACAACACATGTGTAAGTCGAGTTCTAAAGCGTTTGGGTGATTTATTAAAAAACTCACTTTTATTGCAATTATCGATGTAAAGAATTTAATTACAATTTTTGTAATTGCAACGAGTATTTTTTTCGGAGTTTTAATCTAGGTGAAAACCCGTTTATATTACAAAACTCGTTGCTACATAGCAGTGATTCCTGGGCAGTATTTCATGCCAGTAGTGTTGGTAAGCATATCATGAAACGCAGTAATGCTATCCCCGAAAACCTTAGCGCCAAGGAGCTATGCCACGACTGTCATGTTTAGTCTTGTTAATGATATATAATGTCTCATATACATTGTGTAACAGTAGTATTGTAATGGTTTCCTATAATATATAACGTGGTTCAATGAACCTGCGTGTTATAAGACTGTCAACAGTATAAGGAGTGTCAAACATCTACATTGTAAGCTCGACATCGAGTCCCGTGACGAGCGGGTTCTGACTTTGGAAAATCCTGATTTTCTTTTTGTGTTGCGTCATGTGATAAAATTAATCTGACATTCGTTGTCATTTCATGTCAGATCCTATATTCATGATACTACGGAGCGTGTGTCAATACATTATATTAATTTACCTATACATGTATGTACAAGTAAACGTGTTGAATTAACACGCAAAGTCACCCCTGACGTCACACTACATGTACACTAGCGTGTTGACCCTCTGAGTACTAAATAGTCCGAGTCACTGTCAAAGATGACACTTTTTCGTTTCCTCGCTACTCCTGGGATGGAAAATGACTAAATACCAGTGTTGGTAGCCTTTGCAGGATTTACGTTGATATTAAACGTGCCACCAAACATATTGCCAGCAAACAGGTTGTTTAATGCACCTTGGAATGTTTAGTTTGACGACTGTGAGGGGGAATTCCGTGTTGTGCTCGATTCCGCGTTGAGTTAGGTCGAGTTGTACTGTGCAGGCTGTTGCGTGCTTGTCAGGATATCAGAGATGGTTTTGTGCTGAGCTTCACTGATATGGCTGTAATTATTCACGGATTGGATGTTAAGGTGACCAGTTATCTGCTAATCTGATTTGCTGGAACGTTATTTTTCTGCAAATTTTTGCGCAAAATGTTTCCGTGCACTGTGATTAGTCAGCCGTTTTGTTTGGGATAAACGTGCTGCAGTAGCCATTCTCTTCATAGTCGAGGTAAGTTTGTTTTGACCGAATGGTTGACGTTTGAAACCACTGATATCCGGCTTTCATGGCATTCTGATTTGTGTGTGTGGATATGTAGAAAGGATCTGCTGGGTTGGGACAATTAACTGGGCGTTTGCTGGCATATAATGTGTATATATTGACTGTACATTTGTCTGGCTCAGTGAGGTTAGCCCAATGTTTTGGTTTAACAGGGCGAACAGCTCAAGGATTATTACCTTGGCGAGTTTCGTGTCTGTCTGTCCGCGAATTAAAGGTACTCGTGACCACTTCCATCATAAAATAATTTCACATCACCTCAACACATATCACGATGCTTGCAATACTTCTCTCACCTTCACAAAATCGATGTCATGCATGACAGAATGACTATAGTTCTTGTTACGAAGATGCCATTCAAACTTGCCTAGAAACGCCAGCAATTAAACTGGCTCATAGTTCGTCCCGTCACATTTCCAAACACTGACGAAGAATTTTGCATAGGATCGGATCTAGTTCTGGCAGGGGTATGTCATGGACTTCTCTTGAATCTTACTGTGTAAGCATGTAGTATTTCAAAGGTTTCAAATCATAGAATGTTTTAGATGCCGTACTTTTGCTCTTTTGATTAGCAACTATATTGGTCACATCAATCTCTGAAACATCCCGAAAGCGGTCATTTCCTGTCGTCTGGCCAAAATGTTAACTGGCAATGTGTACCAGGTAAAGTCTTTCCGCTGGCAAATCAACTTCAAAATCAATGCCATCAACCAGACCTGTGTAGATTTCACCCTCCGTAGAACTTTTATGACCGATACTGGTCCCTTTACCTCGTCCATCTACCGTGACTGTTGTGTTAAGCGGATACACGTTCTCAGTCATTTTGTAAACATACGCGGAGGAATCCAAAAATAGTGATTTGGTCATGTTATATTACACTAGTTGTATATAAGATCGTGTTTAAGCATTGGTATGTGATAAATTGTAGATATATTAACAATCTAAAGTATCTAACATACATTTGTCAATACTGTATGGTAATATATTATGTGAAGGTTCGTATAAAGTCGTCTTGACTAATATATTATGTAACATCAATATAAACATAATCGTATTCAAAATAAAGAAAATTAATAAATTTGTGATATGCATGCATCTCATTTTAACAAACTATAGTTGTAACAAAAGAATACAACAATGGCAAATCATATAATCCGTTATTTCATTGGCTTTCGTCTAATCATTTTTAATTCACTGCAAGTACATAGTACGCATGGCGCAGATAGACCGCTGTTATCCACATGCATGAATTTAAACTATACGTGATATCGAAATTAACGGAAACGTTTTATTGTAGTCGGTAGTATGTGTATGGAATTAATCCGCCAATAACTTTGCCGAACTGTAAATTGATTGTCTTTCAAGATCAACATCGAAGTAAGTCAATATCAAGACACCATTGTTCATTGAATGTTAAGGACCATAGGGAACATCCGTTTCACAGATGCAAGAACTTGTGATCATATACGACTTAGCCTGCTTAGATAAACAGGCTTGATAAGGTTTTGGTAAATACTTCTTTGACTTCTTTCATTATCTATATACTCAAACGATTGTGACTTTGTAAATATATATCCAAAACTAATAAATTAGTATACATGTATACATATACAATACGTTAGCAATACCAAATATTGGCGTCTTTGAAGATATTTGCATTGCTGAGTAAATGCGTTTGTGCTTTCACTAGGTAATACCCGTATATACTAACTTCTCTGTGATAAATGTCGATATCAAATGTGTGAACAATTAAGTCAGTGAGAAATGCTCGATCTACTTGAGTTATTTTATCGTCCTGTGGTTCGCTAGATGTCACCCTGTATTTCACATATGTTTCGTATACCTATCCGTGCGTTGAACTGTGAACATATTTGAGGGTTAACAAACCAAAGGAAGTTGTAGCTCACTGTTGAGAGTTATAAAATAAAGTAGCGCAGTGTGTTGCGCATATTGATAATATATCTATAGGTGCTACCTGTTTACGAAAAAATCGCAAGATAATTATAAACAAAATTTAAAGAGCATACTTTGGCCATAAACATTTTTTTTATAAGTAACTGACTAGACGATAATAATATTAATGTCATATTTCTTGCATTATCAGAACATATTTGGAATTCGTATTGCTTTCGTCTATTATTACGAACAGAAAATGATGAAGTAAAGACTTTCAGAAAATCAAGGAATACATTTATAATGAATGAGTTTAAAACATGAGGGCCAAGATGATCCTTAATCGATCATCTGCATTATGGTAAAGAAGAAAATAGATCAGCCCTTTTTCTGATGCCACCTGGCGACTGCCTTTTTCAACGAGTCAATATGACTGGATCAAATCATGTAAGGGGGTCACATTTCTGCTAAACTCTTTCCCTATTAGACACGGTTTCTGACGCCTTTGCAGCAGACGATTTAGGAAAAGATTGTCGCCAAAAGAACAATTGCTCCTTATGAGAAAGTTATCCTTTTGCCACAATGATAAACAATTATACTTTGAATGATTGAGTCTAAAGCTCATGTATAGGAAACGACGTCGCTCCATTGACGATTCTTCAAGATGAAGTGTTACGGAAATGACGTCACGTCCTTCTTTGGCTACGATACAGTCAACATTTAGATTCGGGCGTAGTGGGCTTTTGCTGTCGGAGTTCCATTTATTTTTAACTTTTCGTACAAACGTTAATTCCCACATAACAGTTTTTCGTCATATTTTATACATGGATTTGGCCAGTTTCATTTCAGAAAGCTTCATGGGTTATTGAACAAAATAGAAAATCTCACACCTGTTACCTATGAACGAAAAAAAACATTTATTGTTTTTTTTCGTATAAAGCTTAAATGCAACTAATATTCCTGCTCGTTCTCCTATACACAAACTAAAAAATTAAATTTCATATTTATAACTAATGATGTTTTTCATGATTTCATTTTATGAATGTTAAACACTTCAAGTTAAAATTAAAACTTGATCGTCAACTGTAATACATTTGCATTAGGAAGAGTTTTCGATTCGTAATGGTTTAGTCGATCATGAAAAATTGGGATTCATTTTTTACAAAACATAGAGATGCGTTATTTTATTGTCTTTCATTTCACCTGGGTGTGTAAAAGGACCGATAGAAAATGTTAACGATTGCTTAGAATTACTCAAATTAACAAGAGTACCAATATGGCCCTGAATCGATCACCTAAGTCATAGTAAATTATTAGCAAATATCTTGGAAAATGTTATCAAGAATGCAAATGAAACTGTAAGGAGTTGACACTGTTAATGAAATAGTTTATCAGTAAAGGCCATGTGTAAAAAGGCATTTACAATTTAAAAAAGGACCTTTGACCAAAGGAGCATTTTGGTGAACTTTGGTAGATATCATTCCAAAAAATGGTTTAGGGGGAGAAGTCATTTGAAGCTAAAAGTTCGTTTAAACCTTTTCTGAAGCTACATAGTGGCTATCTATTTTAACCGAATAAATTATGTTAAGGAACATTTCTGCTAAATATCTTGAAATCTGACAAGAATTTGATGAGAATGGACAATTATAAAGTTTTGTCATTTTACCCGTTTTCTGATGCCGCCTTGCAGCCCTGTTTTAACAAATCAATATGGCTTGAACGGTTTTTGTAGAGGAAGGAACATTTCTACAAATTATCTTGGAATCAGACAAGCGGATTCTGGAGGAAAAGTATTTTAACCTTTTGTCATTTTTCTCAATTTCTGATGCCGCAGCAACCAACGTTCTACACATAATGTAGATTTGAACACTTTTGAAAGAGGACCAACAAAGAAACATTCCTGTAAAGTAAACTTGAAATTGGTCGCGTGGAGTGGTAGGAGTTGTCAGTTGTAACTTAAAGTTCAATTTATTCCTTTTGTGATGACTCCTGGTAGCAATGGTTTTTATAACCAATCAATATGGCTTCAACAAATTAAGTAGAGTATAACTTACGTAAAATGTCTTTGCAATTTTCTTTAAATCAGACAAGCACTTTCATAATAATGGATTGTTTCAATTTTGTCAATTGCCCCTTTTCTGATGAATCCTTGCTACCATGTTTTCAACCGATCAGTATGGTTCGAACAATGGAGGTTCATCCAATCAGCATTTGTATCAGGTGTTTTAAATGATATTTAAATAGGACAAGCAGATTCGGAGAAGAAGAATTTTACAGATTTGCCCTTTTTCCCGTCTTTCTGATGCCGCAGCAGTAAAATATCTCGATAGAAATTAAATCGTTGAACAGCTTTGAAAGATGACAACCAAATAAACATTCCTGTGAAGTTAGATTGAAATTAATCAAGTAGTTTAGGAGGAGATGTTGTTTAAAGCTAAATGTTAACAACGGACGGACGACGGACAGGTTGTTTTCAGAATAGATCACATTGAACAGGTAGTTAGCGTGTGGAATTTGAAACAAGTGTGTCCGGTTCGAGCACTGATTCTGATGGCCATAGTGTTTTTCCATTGTGCAATCCACAACCCATTTCTAGTCATTCCTATTTAGGGGTCATGAATATGTGTATTGTCGCCGTAATACAATTTAAAGAGTTTAAACTACATTTATCCTATATTAAAACATTTAAATAATTATTGAAAAGAAAAGATTATAAAACCTACACACATGCTTGCTTGAACGTTTCACCAAAAGAAAGTCGACGGATGATTAGATTCTTTGGTTAATGCGTGACTTTCTGGGTTGAATACAAAGCTGCATTTTGTCTAGCTTTGTAACGGTAAGACATGACTAAAAGTTTAAAAACACGTTCATACTCACTTCCTCATATGATATCCATTCGTCGTATTTATTTCTAATTTCGTCCCTTGACTGGCCGGGAATATTGACGTTAAAAACAATTCCTTCTTTTCCATTTTCCATAATGTTATTAGCGCTTGTAGTTGAGTTTCCGCTCATGTTAAAAAACGACCCCTTCCTAAATTTGAAAATGTAAATGACGGCTTGATAAAATCGCAATAAATATCTGTCGAATAGATATATCTTGCATTAGGGTAAGTTTATATTAAACGTTTTTTGAGTGTGACAGTGTAATAGCTAATATTGCATATCAATTGCTCAGCACGAACCGGTTGTTGCTGCTTCTAAAAGTGTGTGCAGTTACAACCTGTGTGTGCACCCGAGCGATTAAATGTTTTTGAGACGGTTGTCGACACACATCCTTTTCAGAGTCAACAAACCACACAATTAAAACATCAGTTTTCGGATTCACTACGTTTCTGTCACAGGCAGCTCCGCCAAAAACAGGCTCAGCCAAAACAAATAGTTCAAAGCGGAATAATTCCGTTGTACTGAAATTTCCCCGGGTAGATTTGCCTTTCAAATGAAAACCAATCTCCTTAAATCAAACACAGTTACATTGAAATATAATACTTTAACTGTCTTATTCTTTTTTTAAGTCATGTTTGTCTCCTGTTGAGTCACAATTACTTGTGTAACTAGATGGCGAACAAGGAAGATCATCAAGCTGTGCATACGACGTGGTTTATTTCTGGGGAAAAATACACTTGTTGCAAGGATTTACCGGGTGCAGAAATAAAAGTTCACTTATAATAAGGTGACATTACATGCTTGCAGGCATATTTTCACGAAGCAAAGCATGTACACGCATCTGCAGCAAACGGTTTTCGAAAGCATTGTGACAAAAGTAGAAATTCATTCATTTTTTCCTGTTACTAAATACAGAAGCTTTCTGACGTTGCTGAAGCTGACTGCATTGAATGTTGCAATAGGATAAACCGCTCATCATTTGAAATTTCGCCTTTTGGTACAATGTTTAAACTCTTTTCAATAATAAATCTTTTGAAGGAAGTAAAATACATAATTTACTGTCGATTTAACTTAAAATAATTTATGAATATTATAACAAAATGGAATATTTCTTCAGGTATGGATGTTTAGGCTTAATTCAAGGAAATAGTGAACTAGAACATAATCCATTTAAAGATTTAACAAGAGGGTCACATCGGTCACATCGGTTACATCCTGCAGAATCTATATATACACACTAAATTACCATGCTGGCTACCTCCCTGGTATGATTATCTATCGCACCCGCACACGAGAATTGCCACATTGGCAATGGGTATAGAGACATCTGGTATTGATGTTGTTGTCATAATCAATAAAGAAACAAAATAGTAAAATTAAAATAAAGTGACTTGTGAAAGCATATATTGTGTACATACATATACAACAGTCTGCCTGACCTTAAGTTACGAATTTCAACCACTGAGCCAACCGTGACTAAAATACAGAGGCTTGCTCCTGCGGTGATGCTCCAGTTCTTGAATTCCTTGTAAAACCAGTGTTACCATAGCAACGAAAATGTTGCACTTTAAAACAGATTCTTATCAAAAATTTGCATTGCATATATTATTGTTGTCTGACAATAAATTTGATATCGTATGTATATCCGTACATGGTGCGGTTAAAGTCTAGATAGTCTTTATTATCTTTACTTAATATGAGATTTTGCATGTATGAAACACGTGTATATTCCAGTCAAACAAAGAGACGCAGATAAACCTTAACAAACAGATTATAATTTATCAATTAAGATAACTTTTAATCAAATTAATTTGTTATTTGAACGATAATTTGCACGATAATTTGTTGGGTTTTTTTATTATGTATTTTGTGTATTTGATGAAATTATTTCATAATTACCATGGCTACGATAAACGAAGCAATTCCTCATCAAAAGAAAATAATACCATACAATGTAGATGCATACAATCATGTATGTATGTTTTAAGATATAACCCAATTTAAAGGGTTTAGTTTTGATAAATGTTTTAATAGACACTATATACCTTAATACTGGATGACATAACGCTGCAGTTCGAATATGCTGTCCTGTCAGAGTTAATTAATTGTATTCCTTTCCATATATGTAATAACGTTAGATAAGTTATGGCTCTATCCAACTTATTAGTAATTTCACTGTTATTTTAATTATAACAATTACATGTATCATTCTGAGTTATACTTTCATTAGGGATATTGGAAGAATACTGAGCGAACTTATCAGCAGATAACTCAGTTTGTGTTTGCGAAGAGCTTCCCTATTTATTTACATGTTTCGACAATGTGCGAGGTGACACGGGGATAATTAGGGACAGCGAGCCAGTAAACTAGCTTAAAGCTGTATTTGGTTAGAATACAGAAGCTTGGTAAATTAATATAATGTATTGTCACACGCTCCGTAGTATCATGAATTGAAGATATATTAACAAACCAATGTATAAACATACATATGTCAATACAATATGATAATATATTATGTATGGGTTCGTATAAAATCGTCTTGGCTAATACATTATGTAACATCAATATAAAAACAATCGTATTCAAAATAAAGAAAATTAATAAATTAGTGATATGCATACATAACATTAAATAAAGCGTTCTAACAAACTATAGTTTTTACAAAAAAACAATGGCTAATAATATAATCCGTTATTTTATTGGGTTTACTTCTAATAATTTATCATTCACTGCAAGTACATAGTACGCATGGCGCAGATACACCGATTTCACAAAGTAATACCAGTATATACGTTCTTCTCTGTGATAAATGTAGAGTTTAAATGTGTGAAAAATGAAGTCAGTGAAGAATGCTCTAATAATTTTCAACATGAAATATACATCTTTCTACTTGAGTTATTTTATCGTCCTGTTGTTCGCTAGATGTCACCCTGTATTTCACAAATAGTTCGTAAAAGTATCCGTGCGTTGAGCTGTAAACATATTTGAGAGTTAACAAACCAAAATAAGTTAAAGGTCACTGTTGAAGGGAATATAAAATATAGCAGTAGCAGTGTGTTAAGTGTTGCGCAGATTGATATGACTTACAACTGTTAAGCTTAAATGACACTATATATACCTGTTCGTTCTCCTTTACACAACTAAACATTTAAAGTTTCATATTTATAACTAATGATGTTTTTCATGATGTCATGTTATGAAAGTTAAAGCTAAAACTTGTTCATTGATCGTCAACTTTAATGAATGTTCATTAGGAAGAGTTTTTGATTCGTAATGGTTTAGTGGATCATGATAAATAAGATTCATTTTGTTTACAAAACATACAGATGCGTTATTTTATTGTCTTTCATTTCGGGTGGGTGTGTAAATGGATCGATATAAAAAGGTAACAATTCCTTAGGATTACTCAAATTAACAAGAGGACCAAGATAGCCCTACTCGATCACCTGAGTGATAGAAAATCAGTAGCAAATATTAAACTGCAAATATCTGATAAAATTTGATCAGGAGTGCAAATAAAACTGTAAGGAGTGGACACTGTTACTGAAATAGCGTATCAGTAAAGGCCATTTGTAAAAAGGCATTTAATATTTTCACAATTTGAAAGAGGACCTATGAACAAGGAAAATTTCAGTGAAATTTGGTATATATCATTCCAATGGTTTGGGGGAAAATGTCATTTGAAGCTAAAGGTTCATTCAACCCTTTTTTGAAGCAATATAGCGGCTATTTGTTTGACCGAATAATTTATGTTAGAGGTCAGTAAAGGAACATTTCTGCTAAACTATCTTGAAATTCTGTCAATAATTTAATAAGAGTAGAGTTATATAGTTTTGTCGTTTCGCATCTTTTCTGATGCCGCCCTCCTGCCCTGTTTTTTTTTGCAACGAATCAATATGGCTTAAACGTTTTTTGTAGGGGGTCTTTCCAGGAATTGTCTTGGAATCGGACTAGCGGATTCTGGAGGAAAAGTATTTTAAAGTTCGGGCATTTTCCTCACTTTCCGATGACCAACACAGAAACATTTCTGTGAAGTTAAGTTGAAATAGTTCAGGTGGAATGGTAGGAGTTGTCAGTTGTAGCTAACAGTTCGAGTTACCCCTTTTGTGATGACGCCTGGTTGCTATGCTTATATAACTAATCAATATGGCTTGAAAAAAATTAAGTAGAGACTCACTGAAGTAAAATTTCATTTAAAGTTTCTTAAAATCAGACAAGGACTTTCATAATAATGGATTTTTTATAATTTTATCATACTGCCCCTTTTCTGGTGAAGCCTGGCTACCATGTTTTCAATCAATCAGTAAATCTATTTACATATATATTACAGCTATGTTTACGATTTATTTGAATCATGTCTTACGCCGCTTTCAACAGCATTGACATCGCGGAGTTTTCTCGCAAAGTCCGACTGTTACGCATACCCTGACAGAGTCGTAATGTTATTCGTGAAACCCTAAGCGCAAAGAGGGTACGCAACTACTGTACATTTTAAAGAATTGTTAAGGATTTAAGGACTCCCATTATGTTATATAAGAACGATGTGTAACAGTTATATAATCGTGCTTCGCTATAATAAATAACATTTCAGAATCCAGTAGATCGGCTCGCATGAATAATCATTTTTTTAATTAGGAAATTATATTCTGTAAACATAGTAGGGTTTTTTAAAAAACATGGTAATTAAAGCAAATGATAACTAAAATACATTTCCTCTCTGTAACATTTTGAATGACTTACGAACAATACAGAGTGCTGAAATTGCATAAATGTTGTATCATCTGAGGTTTAAAAAAGGGAGAGAGAATATACTATATAGATTATTCATTTATTGGTCAATTGAGCCCTTTTTACAAAACTCGATATACATGTAGCATACACTCGTACCGAAAACGATACACAGGTTTTACGGACCGCTCGACCTGTATCCATTTCCCCTTGACTTGAAGCTCGTCCTCGAGTCGATACAGTTCCTTGTGGTAGTCGTCATCAAGGCGTTTAGTGGTCATAAAAACCATTCCTCCTGAAACACAGCGAACAGTGTTAACATTTGATATTTTATAGGATGACTTAAGATCGTATGAATAAAACTTCCACCTTCCAAATCATTTTTAATGTTAGAGTGTTTGTAATCTGAATCATTTAACATGAACAATAAAGTCCTCCTGTAAAAATATGCATGGCCTGCGCAGTTATGATATTAAGAATTTAAATTGACCGGCATTTCCTCTTCCACATAGTCCGGGCTTTGAATCCCTTTATGAGCGGATTTTGCCTCTTGTATATTTACAAACAAACGGTGCGAATACTGGTTAGGGTCGCAGATATCGCACGCATAAGCTGTAAGATTGTTTCGCAATCGATGTAAACAGATAGGTTTAAACTTAGTAAGCAATTCCAAGCAATATGTCAGGCAAATCATTAAGAAAAGCACCAATGACTACGATCCAACACTCATTTTGCCAAAATAAACATTATACACTTGGACTTTTGAAATCCTTTCAACAAAAGTAGATATAATGAGCAATTTCTCCTTTTGTTGCAAAGTTTTCATCTCTTTTCGATTATTATATTTCATGTTTCAAGAGTTTTGTCTAGATGTTGTCCAATTCGTTTGCAGTATAATACTTGTATATGGGAAAGGGTTTACTTTGTTAAAGTTATGTTCAAACCTACCTGGTTTTACTATCCGTATTGCCTCATACAGAGCCTCAGATGGTATATGGTTTTCCCCAAAACATCCACTACCAGTAAGTATGTCATAGGAATCTATAATACAACGAAATGAGGGTAACACACCGCAGCATCTGATATTACAACACGTCTATTGGAACTATCGTATGTATAGTCAATATATCAAGAGAGTGGCCACGTCATATATTTTTAGATTACCAAATCAGATCGAGGACTCGGCGCGTGGTGGTCAAAACTGTAATTTGCCTTGTCAATTTGGCTACTGTGTTATGACAATATGAATATACCACGTACTTTTACCTATATAATCTACTCACAATATCATATTTTCAACGTTTAAGGAGTTACAATAGAGTATGTACAATTTGTCTATATAACATTATTTCTTTCGCTTTGTGAACTATATTGAGGTTACCAATAGACCCATCGTCGGACACACACGGTTGTTTACTCCACTATGCCCCAACATCACACGTGGGATATTTCGCTGCCGTTTCGCCGTTTCGATAGATAGCAAATATATTGTTTCTAAATGGATGCAGTACAATGTTTTTTCTGCTCAAAACAGCTAATCAGATCCCTCGTTATAAAACTATTATTGTTATGTGTACATAATGTGAGAGATTACATGTAAGTGGATCGTTTAGCTCATTCGGTAAAGTACTCGCCCTGAAATAAGAAATATGAAATCATAGTATTATCATACTGCTCCTGGCTGCATATTTATTTGAAACTTCAGTCATGTTTAGTTTTTAGAGACGATACACATAACGCACATTTACGATCCGTTGGCGCAGTCGTTATTCTATGCGTCTCAACGTAGAAAAGTTTCGAAAAAGTAAGCGTCATTTCAAATTGGTTTAAGTTAATTATATTCTGTTCTGTCTAAACGTCGAAACGACAGTAAAAAATACCACGGGTGGTGATGGAGCATAGCGGTGTCAACAACCATAGGTGTACGACGATGCAATAGACCAAAACTATTTAATACAAGTCATAGTATTATCTGATTAGCCCAGTGTCAATCAACCTACATGTTTGAGTAATGGCATGACGTTGTCGAAGTTTTAAACGCGACGACAAACGTTTAATTATTACAGATAACTATTGTTATCAATTTTTAGTTTTATGTGATGAGCCCAGTGTTAATCCAACTACATTATGTACATGCAGTAGTAATGGTCTGGGTAGCTGAATTTTAAACGCGAAACAAAACGTTGACTTTATACAGATAACTATTGTAACCATTGTTACCGTCTAACTCGTGTCGGTAAACTCTGTTCTTCATCTTGTAAAATAAACATTAAAAGCGTTATTGTATACTATGAATATGCTAAATTCTAAATATCAAAATAGTTATTCGTGCCTAACAAACACTTAGCTGTTATAGATTGAGACACTTTGAAGTTAATTCAAAACTCTAAGCCGATAAGCGGCAATTTATTTTGCAAAAAACATGATCGAGCTATGATGCCTGTAAATATAGTGACCGTGTGCTGCTTAATACATGTTCCAAGTAATCAAAAACCATGGCTAAAATTCGTTATAAAATATTGTGACACATAATATGAAAACAGTTCTCAGGATGTGGTTGACACGATCTGATCATACACATAAAAAACGGAGGTAAACAGGTTAAATTTTCAGTTTGAAACGGATGACATTTTAACAATATAATATCATTTTACAAAACACATGTTGAAAGTATTCAAAAGACGATATATTTATTTTAAAAGGGTATGTAGACATTTTGTTTTAAATGTCTCATCTGGCAGCTTACAGCCGTATGCTTAACAATCGGTCGGTAATCGTACATACTTAAGTTTTGAATTAAGATAGATCATTAAGAAATTAATTGATCGAATAAGTAAGAATTTACAACCTTGTGTTATATTTTCCAACGGTTTTGCGGACAAATATTCCTCAAAGTAGTTGTCATACACTCCTCTTTGTCTCGCAACATCCAGCATAACAGAACTTGGATCGAGGGCGTCCATATGCTTGAATCCAGCCTTCTTCAACTGTTTAAATAAAAAGTGTTTAAGTTATATGGGTCAGTTTTGAATGCAATAATTCGTATATTTTCAAATAGTCTTCCTACTATCTTCCTTGTTTGGCTATCTCTTTAAATACAGAAGATGGATTGATAACGTCAGTTTGCTTAAGGTAGAGTGTGTTAAACTTTGATCGACCTATATGATGATTGATTACGTCAATATATGATAATTATACTCGATTATCAATGTTAAACACTAACGCTGCTTGTACCGATAGTCACTTGCTGAAATTCTGGGATCTGATTCAGCTGATAAAGTGTTTCCTCACTTGGTACAAATGTAAAGTAACGGCAGTCATTTCTTATTGATGAGACACATTTGGCCTAACGCATGTTTACTTCCCAAGTGATATCTGTTTGTCAGGCATCGGGTAGACCGGTTTAAGGTATCATCATTTAACTAACTGGCGGCAACGTGCATGTTAGAACAGACACCACTGTCGCCTCTGGGATTCGAAATGTAGCGGAAGTCTTATTGTAAATGTAAACGTCGTTCAAGGGATTTGAAATACAAAGAGCTCCGATTACAGCACTTATAAATTCCCGAGTTTTGAGACCAGTATACAAAGCATTTCATTTAATATTATTCTAACTATTTTTGCCCATATCCTCCTCTCATTAATGATCACGTATCCACACTTTTTCCACGAGAGTGACCGTTGTAATATGACGTTATTGCAGTAAAATCAATACATAAAGTATGTTATCTTCTATGAAACGAAACTAAATGTAAAAACATTATACATGTACATAAAAAAGAAAAATTAAAGCATTTTACTAAAGACATAAGCATTAATCCACCAAAATGTTATTATTTTTGTTATCAGGTTTTTCTAATATCATCACCTCTTGTCCCAGAAGACCAGTCCCAGCTCCGACGTCGATAATTTTCATATTTTGTCTCGTAGAAGCGGAACAAAAGGCAACAACTGCTTCTGCGGTAACATGAGGTGGACGCCAATCTTGTGCCTGGACGTCCTTGAAATATAAGGAGTAGAAAGTTGTGAGTAGAACCAATGTACATGAACTTCTGTGGTCGGTTTGGTCATATATGTATGTTTAGTTTCTACTACTTGTTACATTAAGCTTTGCTCTACATAGTTTTGACTGTTTATACATATCAGTCTTTAATATGATTATCTGCTTTACTCATGATATTGTTATAAATCGGAATTGTTCGAGTTCGTTTAACCGAGCGGATAATAAATAACATTCAAGTACAATAAAACACAATTTACATGCTGAGCGTAAAACCAGTTCTCTTAACCCAACTGCATTCATGTGAAACTGTGTAAACCGGATTTTATGAAATATCAATGAAATCATATACTGCAAAAACACATCTTTAACATACAATTTAATTGCATCTGTTCCAGATGTTTTCAATGTCATTTACTTCAGATTGTGTTGAATGTCAGAAATGATTAAAAACATTTGTATTAAGATTATTTTCACTTTTGCATTTTATGTATATTGTATTTGCAGAAATAGGGGGGGGGGGGGGGGGGGGGGGGGGGGGGGATTTACCGTTCTTTATTTACCAATAGAATGAATAAAATTCAAGCAGAACCGTATTAAGTATTGGTTAAGTCTAAATCGCATAGACAATAAAGGTATCCCAAATAACGTTACTATATAAATATATTTACAATGCTTTTTAGCCGTTATTAGTCTCCTACCGTTTGGGAACTATAGGTTTGGTCTGTCTGTCTGTCTGTCTGTCTGTCTGTCTGTCTGTCCCGTTATTAGTCTCCTACCGTTTGGGAACTATAGGTTTGGTCTCTCTGTCTGTCTCTCTGTCCCACATAACCTTGTCCCGCCCGCATCTTAACCATGCATCATAGAATTTGAAAGAAACTTGACACAATACTTCACCATGATGAGGCAGTGTATGGCGCACAAGCGCCAGACCTGTACCTCAAATATCATGGTCACACTTACAGGTCAAGGGTCAAAATGAGTACTGTTTGATAGGATCATCTTGTCCGGCCCGCATCTCCACCATGCATCATAGGATTTCAAAGAAATTTGGCACAAACGTTCAATATGATGAGGCGGCGTGTCATGCTCAAGACCCAGGCCTGTACCTCAAATGTCAAGGTCACGCTTGAGGTTAAAGGTCAAAATGAGTACTATTTGATAGGACTGTACCTTGTCCGGCCCACATTTCAACATGCTAGGCACACATGTTCACCATGATGAGGTGACACAAGACACAGGTCTGTACCTCAAAGTCAAGGTCATACTTAGAGGTCAAAGGTCGAAATGAGAAACCATGCATCACAGAATTCCAAAGTTACTGGGCACACAGGTTCACCATGATGAGGTGACATGTGGCGCACAATACACAGGCCTGTACCTGGAAGGTCCATGTCACACTTAAAGGTCAAAGGTCGAAATGAGAAATGTTTGATAGGACTGTATCCAAAATGTATGCAGTGCATTGTTTTTTTTGTATATCAATAGTATGTTATATTTTGTTAACTATATGTTATTATCATTCAATGATTTGATTCTTTCTTAGTATATATTTCATCATTAGGACTCGATTATCTGTATTTGTTGGATTCAAAACACTGCTTTTACTTCACTCGATTTACAATATTAAGGAATCAGTCATGAACGTTACACATGTTAAAATCATGTTGAAAGCGTGGAAATACATTTTAGTTTTCAATTTTGTAATTCATATATTTTAAAAGAAAATTGTGTATATTGTATATAATCATATCGGCCTGATTTAAAAATAATTAAGCATAACTATTCCTTGAGTGACCTTCTACGGAGATTGTTGAAACTATTTCAATCTGTTTAAAAACATAACCGCCATTTTGTAATCGATAAATATGCACCAGCGTTCCTTTTTATGTGCAATAAATTGTTATTCCAAAATAATATTCATGTTTATTTTTGTCAACCTTCGTAAACAATGGAACAATCACACCCGTGGTCCAAACATCAGGATAAATACACAAATCGTTCATAGTATTAACAATACAGCAAAGATATGGGGGAAAAACGCCTTTACACTGAATAAAGAAATCAGCTACATTACTACTGCATCACAGCTTTTATTTCTTTTTATATTTATTTAATAACTTTTTCTATTTCAGATAAGTAATGGCTCTATCCAATTCATTAGTAATTTCGTAATTATTTGCATTATAATAATTAAATGTATAATGATTTAGTCGATTATGATAAATGAGATTCATTTTGTTTACAACACATACAGATGCATTATTGTATTGTCTTTCATGTCGCGTGGGTGTGTATAATGATCAATATAAAAAGGTAACAATTGCTTAGAATTACTCAAATTAATAAAAGGGCCAAGATGGCCCAAATCGATCACCTGAGTGATAGTAAATTAGTAGCAGATATTAAACTGTAAATATCTGCGAATATTTGATTAAGAATGCAAATGAAACTGCAATGAGTGGACACTGTTAATGAAATAGCTTATCAGTAAAGGCCATTTGTAAAAAGGCATTTAATCTTTGCACAATTTGAAAGACGACCTGTGACCCAAGGAACATTTTGGTGAACTTTGGTAGATATCGTTCCTATGGTTTAGGGGGTAGAAGTCATTTGAAGCTAAAATATTGTTTAAACCTTTGCTGAAGCAACATAGTGGCTATTTATTTTAACCGATGAATTATGTTAAGGGTCAGTAAAGGAACATTTCTGCTAAATATCTTGAAATCTGACAAGAATTTAATAAGAATGGACAATTATAAAGTTTTGTCAGTTTGGCCCTTTTCTGATGCCGCCTTGCTGCCCTGTTTTTTAACAAATCAATATGGCTTGAACGTTTTTTGTAGAGGGTCTCTCGAGGGAAATTTCTAGCAAATAATCTTGGAATGAGACAAGCGGTTTCTGGAGGAAAAGTATTTAAAAGTTGTGGCATTTTTCTCACTTTCTGATGCCGCAGCACATAATGTATATTTGAACACTTTTGAAAGAGGACCAAAAAAGAAACATTCCTGTAAAGTAAAGTTGAAATTGGTCGTGTGGAGTGGTAGGAGTTGCCAGTTGTATAAAGATCAATTTACCCCTTTTGTGATGACGTCTGTTAGCTATGATTTGTATAACCAATTAATATGGCTTCAACAAATTAAGCAGAGTATAACTGAAGTAAAATTTCTTTGCAATATTCTTAAAATCAGACAAGAAATTTCAAAATAATGGAATATTGCCCCTTTTCTGATGAACCCTTGCTGCCATGTTTTCAACCAATCAGTATGGCTTGAACAATGTTTGTTGAGGTTCATCTAAGGATCATTTGTATCATGTGTATTAAATGATATTTGAATCGGACAAGCAAATTCGGAGAAGAGGAACTTTACAGATTGGCCCTTTTCCGCCTCTTTCTGATTCCGCAGCAGCAAAATATCTCAATAGAAATTAAATCGTTGAACAACTTTAAAAGATGACCACCAAATGGACATTCCTTTTAAAGTTAGATTGAAGTTGTTCCAGTGGTCTAGGAGGTGATGTTGTTTAAAGCTAAAAGTTAACGACGGACGGACGACGGACAGATAGTTTTCAGAATAGATCACATTGAGTTTCGGCTCAAGTGATCTAAATAGTAATCTGCAATGAACAGATAGTTAGCGTGTGGAATTTGAAACAGGTGTTTCCGGTTCGAGCACTGATTCTGGTGGCCTTAGTGTTTTTCCATTTTGCAATCCACAACTCATTTCTAGTCATTCCTATTCAGGAGTTTTTAAACGACATTTAACCTAAAGAGAATATAATAATTCATTGAACAAATTGTGGACCATTTCAGGCATGTAAATGCATTAAAAAACATTTGAATAATTATTGAAAAAGAAACAAATATAAAACACACACACATGCTCGCTTGAATGCATGCTATCGTGATAAACAAGAAACGCACGTTTCACCAAAAGAAAGTCGACGGATATTATATATTCTTTAGTTAATGCGAGACTTATTGGTTTGAATACAAAGCTGCAGTTTGTCTAGCTTTGTAACGGTAAGACATGACTAAAAACACGTTCATACTCACTTCCTCATATGATATCCATTCGTCGTATTTATTTCTTATTTCATCCCTTGATTGGCCGGGAATATTGATATTAAAAACAACTCCTTCTTTTCCAATTTCCATAATTTTATTAGCGCGTATAGTTGAGTTTCCGCTCATGTTAAAGAAACGACCCCTTCCTTGATTTGAAAATGTAAATGACGGCTTGATAACATCGCAATACATATTTGTCGGTTCAGATATATATTGCAGTAAAGTAAGTTTAAATTAAACGTTATTTGAGTGTGACAGTGTAATAGATAGTAAATGCATATCAATTGCTCAGCACGAAACAGTTGTTGCTGCTTCTTAAAAGGTGTGCAGTTACAACTGAACAAGCAATATACCTGTTTGTGCACCCGAGCGATTAAACAGTTTTTGTCGACACACATCCTTTCCAGAGTCAACAAACAGCACAATGTATAAACCATTTTTCGGAGTTTCTACGTGTCTAATAAAACAGGCAGCTCCGCCGAAAAAATGCTCGGCCAAAGTAAATAGTTCAAAAAGGAAAATGTTTAGGTGTGATTGCCACATCAAATGAAAACCAGCCTCCTTAACTCAAACAGTTATGTTCAAATATAATACTTTAGATGTCTTATTTATTTTTGTTAAGTCATTGTTTTCTCCTGGTGAGTCACAAATTGATTGTGTGACTAGATGGCGAACAAGGAAGATCCTGGTCAGGCTGCAGAGGCTTATATAAACCTTAAACTGGTTGAAGGGACTTTTTTAAAAGTCGTTTTTGTATGACGTGGATTATTTTGTAGGGAAAATACACTTGCTGCAAGGACTTGCGGGATGCAGAAATAAAAGTTCACTTATAAATAGGTGACCTTACATGCTTGCATACATATTGTCACGAAGCAAAGAATTTACACGCATCTGCAGCAAACGGCTTTCGAAAGCATTGTGACAAAAGTAGAGTTTTCTTTCAACTTATCCTTTTACTTTGATGTTTTAAACTTTATTCATCAATTACACATTTAGACACACATTTTCTTTGAAATTGGACAATTTAATTCTGGATCAAATTGTATTTAAAAAGGTTTGAAACCTTATTTCCAGTGTTTCATAACAAACTATTCCACAAAACTCCTCTTTGGAAGTTTTTTTGACGGTTGTCGTTGGCTTTCATAAAATAAAATGGCAAGAAACAATGAAAGGCTTCAATTCAACGAAGTATTTCCCAAATACAAAATATTTCTAACGCTTCTGCAGCTGACTGCATTGACTGTTGCAATACGATAAACTGCTTGTCAATAGCAATTTCTCACAAGGTTTAAACTCTTGTCAATAATTAAACTTTTGAAGGATATAAATTTAATAATTTACCGTCGATTTAACTTAAATTAATGTATAAATATTATAACAAAAAGGAGATTTAATGTTATATTATTTGATCGATGCATTAAAACAAGAAGAGTGTGATAATTATCGATGCATTAAAACAAGAAGAGTGTGATTATTTCTTCAGGTATGGATGTGTATGGATGTGTAGGCATAATTCAAGTAAAGAAATAGTGAACTAGAACATAATCCATTTAAAGATTTAACAAGAGGGTCACATCTTTATTTTAAAAAAGCATATATTGTGTACATACGAATACAACTGACTGCCTGACCTCAACTTACGAATTCCAACACAACCGTCCCACCAGTACTTTCGGTGCTTTGATTGAGAGTTGGATGTCCGTCATGTATCCGTCTTCATTTTCCTTAAACCACTGAGTCAATCGTGACTAAAATACAGAGGCATGCACTTTTGATGATGCATTTTCAGAGCTGCTCTAGTACATGATTTTTTTGTAAAACGCTAGTTACCATGGCAACGAAAATGTTAAACAGGTTCTTATCAAAAATTTGCATTTAATACATAATTGTTGTCTGACAATAAATTTTATATTGTATGTTATATCCATACATGGTGCGGTTTAAGTCTAGATAGGCTTTATTATCTTTACTTAATATGATATGTTACATGTTTGAAAGACGTGAAGCAATTCCTCATAAAAAGAAAAAAATACTATACTATATAGATGAATATAATCATGTATGTATGTATGTTTTAAGATATAACACAATTTAATGGGTTTAGTTGTGATCAATGTTTAAATAGACACCATATACATGTACCTTAATACAGGAGTATCGCCATTTTGGATATGTATAAAAGGCAGATTAAAAGAAATTGTCGTCTAGTTAATCTTTTAAAAAAATCTAAATCGACATTTAAGGTCATAAAAGTGCTGTGTTATTTTTGTGTGGTCTAACTTTTGTTCAAAAAAGTTAAAAAATAAATGGAACTTTGAAATAAACGACCGCAATTCGACGTCAGAACAATAATGTTGACTGTACCGTAGCCAAAGAACGATGTGACGTCATTTCCGTAACACTTCATTTGACGTTAAGTCAAATGGAGCGACGTCGTTCCCCACAAACAAAGTGGTATTAACATTAAATAACTCAAATTCCTAGGCATGAGCTATAGATTCACTCATACAAAGTATAATTATTTATGAAATATTGTTGAAACAGGATAACTTTCACATATTGAGCAATTGTACATTTGGCGACAATCTTTTCCTAAGTCGTCTGCTGCAAAGGAGTCAGAAACCGTCTCTATTAGGGAAAGGGTTAAGCAGAAATGTGACCCCTTACATAATTTGTTCCAGTCTTATTGACTGGTTGAAAAGGGTAGTTGCCAGATGGCATCAGAAAAGGGCTGTTACACATTTGCTTCTTTGCCATAATATAGGTTGATTCAGGACCTTAAGCAGCTTGGCCATCATGTTTAAACCTCGTTCATTATAAATGTTCTTCATTGATTTTCTGAAATTCTTTACTTTATTATTTTAAGTTCGTAAAAATAGACGACAGCAAAACGAATTTCGAACATTTTGTGATCATGCAAAAAACATTTGTTATTGCCAAAGTATGCTCTTTTTATTTGCAATCATCTTACTGTTTTTCGTAAATAGGTAGCACCTATAGATATATTATAATTTGAAGCGACAGTTAAAGGTTTATTTAATTTCAAAAAATAGAATGGCATTGGATGTATCATTATGAATAAATGCAGGACCTATAAATATATGTTTAAAGCAATAGTATAAAGCACGATTATTCGCACGGCATTCAAATGAGATTGTTGCCGAAGACAATTTCTTTATACATTTCTCTGATGTGTTTTACCCCGCTCTCAACCACATGTCAGTTATATAGCGGCATTTCCTATGTAAAGTACCAGTACTGTTGGTAAGCATATCCTGACACCAGCGCATCAGTCGTACTGTATCCCCGAAAACCTTAGCGCCAAGGAGGTAAGGCACTACTACAATTATTAAGTCTTTGTACGTATATAATGATTGCTTTTACATATAGACTGTTATCCTATTGGTGAATTTTAGAATGATACTTGTCACGGTGACTATTGTCATACATCGAAAGGATTGTTCGTCGAGCTTGTGTTCGAAACTCACAATGCCTAGATTGAAAAGCCTACGTCGATAAAAAGTGTAATCTAAGCAAAAGATAACTAAAATACACTTCCTCTCTGTGACATTTGTAATGACTTAAGAACAATACAGACTGCTGAAATTGCATAAATGTATCATCTGAGGTTTAAAAAAAAGAGAGAGAAAATATACCATATAGATTATTCATTTATTGGTCAATTGAGCCCTTTTTACAAAACTCGGTATACATGTAGCATACACTCGTACCGAAAACGGTACACGGGTTTTACGGACCGCTCGACTTGTATCCATTTCACCTATTCTTGAAGCTCGTCCTCGATTTATTTATTTATTGGAGTTTTACGGGGACACCCGGTTTCGAAATCCCCGACGCTAACTATTCGACCACAGCGGATTCCTTTCGACGACATGTCTTACCCTTATCTCTTTGTGACCTACCAGTACAAGCTCTGTTAATATTCCAAATGCAAACATTTCGGACACGACGCATTCCTAAATTAGTCTTTGCCAACTGACTGGCAGACGATTATTGACGCATCTACAGCAGAGGACTTTTGAAAACCTTTTAACAAAAGTAGATATAATGAGAAATTCCTCCTTTTGTTGCAAAGTTTTCATGTCTTTTCGATTTTTTTCTAGATGTTTGTCTAATTCTTTTGCTGTAGAATACTTGTATGTGGGAAAGGCTTTACTTTGTTAAAGTTATGTTCAAACCTACCCGATTTTACTATTCGTTTAGCCTCATACAGAGTCTCGGGTAGTATATGGTTTTGCCCAGAACATCCACTACCAGTAGGTATGTCATAGGAATCTATAATACAAAATAATAAGGGTCACACACCGCAACCTCTGATATTACAACACGTTTTTTGAAACTATTGTATGTATAGTCATTATATCAAGATAGTGGCCACGTCATGTGTTTTTAGATTACCCAATCAGATCGAGGACTCGGCGCGTGGTGGTCAAAACTGTAATTTGACTTGTCAATTCGGATAGTGCTCATTTAGTTATGACAATATGAATATACCACGTACTTTCACTTATATAATTTACTCACAATATCATTTCTTCAATTTTTAAAGAGTTACAATAGAGTGTGTACAATTTGTCTAAATAACATGATTTGTTCGCTTTGTGAACTATTTTGAGGTTACCAGTAGACCCATCGTCGGCTACCCACGGTTGTTGACTATGCTCCAAAAACACAGAAATGAATCTAGGCTTGAAGACTCTCGCGACTTGTTGTTACAAAAAAATATCATCAGAGAATAAAATAAGGTACGTTGAAAGCAGTTGTATATCAGAATTGGTTTATGCATTGAAGCCAATGTTTTCAAATATAACATTCATCAAAAGTTAAAATAATAGTGGGTAATGGGGCTCATCTTTTTTTAAACTAATTGTAACATTAACAAAATATCCGATAAATAAGAACAATTTGCTCATTTTATTCAAAACTGGACCTCTGCATTCATCTATTTCATGAGTTTTGTCATTTAACAGCTGATGCCAGAATGTACTAGTTAATACTACTGTGGCCGAACGCCCTTTTATATTCAATACATGTATATAGGAATCAGTGTTATTTTTTATGTGCAATAACTTGTTATACCACAATAATATTCATTTTTATTTTATTTTTGTCAACCTTCGTAAACATAGGAACAATCACAGCCGTCGTCCCAATATAAGGATTAATACACGAATCGTTCGTAGTATTGAAACTCTTTACACTCAATAAAGAAATCAGCTAAGTTGCTATATGAATCGCAGCTTTCATTCCTTTTCATATATGTAATAACATGTTCTATTTTAGATAAGCTATGGCTCTATCCAATTTATTAGTAATTTCACTGTTATTTGCATTATAACAATTACATGTATCATTCTGAGTTATACTTTTATTGGGGATATTGGAAGAATACTGCGCGAACTTATCAGCAGATAACTCAGTTGGTATTTGCGAACATCTTTTCTATTTATTTACATGTTTCGACAATGTGCGAGGTGACTCGGGGGTAATTGGGGACAGCGAGCTAGTAAACTAGCTTAAAGCTGTATTTGGTTAGAATAAAGAAGCTCGGTATATTAATATAATGTATTGACACACGCTCCGTAGTATCATGAATTGAAGATATATTAACAAACCAATGTTTAAAACATACATATATCAATACAATATGATAATATATTATGTATTGGTTCGCATAAATTCGTCTTGGCTAATATATTCTGTAACATCAATATAAAAACAATCGTATTCAAAATAAAGAAAATTAATAAATTGGTGATATGCATACATAACATTAAATAAAGCGTTCTAACAAACTACAGGTTTTACAAAAAAATACAACAATGGTTAATCATGTAATCCGTTATTTTATTGGGTTTACGTCTAATAATTTATCATTTACTGCAAGTACATAGTACGCATGGCGCAGATAGACCGATTTCACAAAGTAATACCAGTATATACGTTCTTCTCTGTGATAAATGTAGAGTTTAAATGTGTGAAAAATGAAGTCAATGAAAAATGCTCGAATAATTTTCAACATGAAATATACATCTTTCTACATGAGTTATTTTATCGTCCTGTTGTTCGCTAGATGTCACCCTGTATTTCACATATATTTCATAAAAGTATCCGTGCGTTGAGCTGTGAACATATTTGGGGGTTAACGAACCAAAAGAAGTTAAAGGTCACTGTTGAAGGGAATATAAGATAAAGTAGCAGTGTGTTAAGTGTTGCGCAGATTGATATGACTTACAACTGTTAATTTTAAATGGCACTATATTCCTGTTCGTTCTCCTTTACACAACTAAACATTTAAAGTTTCATATTTATAACTAATGATGTTTTTCATGATGTCATGTTATGAAAAGTAAAACTAAAACTTGTTCATTGATCTTCAACTTTAATGAATATTCATTAGGAAGAGTTTTTGATTCGTAATGGTTTAGTCGATCATGATAAATGGGATTCATTTTGTTTACAAAACATATAGATGCGTTATTTTATTGTCTTTCATTTCGCGTGGGTGTGTAAACGGATCCATATAAAAAGGTAAAGAATCCTTAGAATTACTCAAATTAATAAGAGGGCCAAGATCGAAGGCCCAACTCGATCACCTGAGTGATAGTAGATTAGTAGCAAATATTAAACTGCCAATATCTGATAAAATTTGATCAGGAGTGCAAATAAAACTGCAAGGAGTGGACACTGTTACTGAAATAGCTTATCGGTAAAGGCCATTTGTAAAAGGGCATTTATTATTTGCACAATTTGAAAGAGGACCTATGACCCAAGGAACATTTCGGTGAAATTTGGTTTATATCATTCCAATGGTTTAGGGAAGATGTCAGTTGAAGCTAAAAGTTCAGTTAATCCATTTCTGAAGCAATATATCTATTTGAACCGAATTATTTATGTGAAAGGTCAGTAAACGAACATCACTGCTGTACTATCATGAAATATGACAAGAATTTGATACGTAGGGAATTATAAAGTTTTGTCATTTTGCACATTTTCTGATGCCGCCTTGCTGCCCTGCTTTTTAATTACTCAATATGGCTTGACATTTTTGTGTAGATGGTCTCTCAAGAAATTATCTTAGAATCGGATTCTGGAGTAAAAGTATTATAAAGTTTGGGCATTCTTTTCACTTTTTTATGACCAACAAAGAAAGGTTCTTATAAAGTAAAGTTGAAATTGGTCCGGTGGAATGGTAGGAGTTGCCAGTTGTAGCTAAGAGTAAGATTTACCCATTTAGTGATGACGCCTGGTTGCTATGATTGTATAACCAATGAATATGGCTTGAACAAATTAAGTAGAGCCTCACTAAAGTAAAGTTTCTTTGCAATTTTCTTAAAATCAGATAAGGACTTTCATAATAACGGAATGTTTGCAATTTTTTCATAATTTTGTCCCTTTTCTGATGAAGCCTGCTTGCCATGTTTTCAACAAATCAGTATGGCTCGAACAATATTTGTTGGAGTTCATCCCAGGATCATTTGTATTAAATAATATTGGAATCAGATAAGCTGATTCCGAGAAGATGAATTTTAAATACTTGCCCTTTTCCACCCATTTCTGATGCAACCATATTTCTCCATAGAAATTAAATCGTTGAACTAATTTGAAAGAGGACCAACAAATGAACATTCCAATGAATAAGATTAAACTTGGTCGATAAGTTAAAGAGGAGATGCTGTTTAAAAATAAAAGTTAATGACGGACGGATGGACAGACGTTGGACGGATAGTGATCATTATAGATCAGGTGATATAATAGGTAATCCGCAATGAACAGGTAGTTCTCGTGTGGAATTTGAAAACAGGCGTTTCCGGTTCGAACGCTATTTCTGATGGCTATAGTGTATTTCCATTGAGCAATCCACAACCCATGTCTAGTTATTCCTATTCAGGGATCATGGATAAATGTATTGTCGCCGTAATACAATTTGAAGATTGTTTAAACGACATTTAACCTCAAGAGAATAGGAAAATTCATTGAACTAATTATAGACCATTTCAGGCTTTGAAATGCATTCAAAACATTTGAATAATTAAGGAAAAAAATATATATATAAAACATACACACATGCTGGCTTGTTCTTATGCAATATAGATAAACAAGGAACGCACATTCAAAGCTGCAGTTTGTCTAGCTTTTAAACTTTAGGATATTACTAAATAACGTTCATATGATATCCTTTGGTCTTATTTATTTCTTATTTTATCCCTTGTCTGGCCGGGAATATTGATATTATAAACAACTCCTTCTTTTCCATTTTTCATACTATTATTAGCGCTTGTATTTGAGTCTCCACTCATTTTCAAAACATGACCCCTTCCTTGATTTGAAAAGTGTAAATGACGGATTGATTCAATCCCAATAAATAGCACGAAACACTTGTAACTTCTTCTAAAAGTATGAACAGTTACCCAGCAATATACTGTTTTGTTAGCCCAACCGAATAACCTGTTTATGATCGTTCGATGTTCGTTGGATGTCTTTCGTCGTCCCACGTCCGACATCCGTCAACAATTTCCTTAAACTACTTTGGTGATGCCTTTTCAGAGCTGCTAAAATGCATCAGTTCCTTGTTAAACTATGGTTACCATGGCAACGAACAATGAAAACTTGAAAAACATATTCTTTTCTAAAGGTGCTGCCCTTTTTTTTTTAATATATTAAAAAACTATAAGACAAAATGTCCCATTGAAAATTAAGTTTAATCGGCATTGCATTACATACATCAAGAAATCCACCAATGTATGTCACAAATAGTTATACATTGTTCTTGCCTGAATGTTTCGAAGGCGTATGTTATACCAGTTCACGATGTTGTCTTAGTAAAATTAGGCTACATTATCATAGCTTTACATGTGATGCTATGCTAGACGCTTATATATAAGCCGAGACAAGTCGAATCTGTTAAGTAAACCATTACACTTTCAAGTTATTAAATAGATCATCAAACAATATTTTTTCATTTGAACGATAATTCTTTTATATCAATTATATCTTAACTTGGACTATTTTGAAATTTGAACGATAATCTTTTTATATCAACTCGTGGTTGTCGTCCGTCGTCGTCGTCGTTAACTTATAGCTTAAGCATCTCTTTCTAAAGCACTGGACTCATTTCAACTTAATTTGTTAGGACTGTTGCTTTAGGTTATCTCCTTTCAAAATAGTTCAAAGATGTTAATTTCTTTTAAAGCGTTCGTTGATGTTAATTTCTTTTAAAGCGTTCGTTGATGTGGCATCAGAAATGGGGTAAAATTCCCATTTCTTTTCCCTATGAATCAGCTTGTCAGATTCAAATATAGTTTGGTAGAAAATTCCTTATGTGACACTTTAGAAAGAGTTGCTAAGCCATAATGATTGGTTGAAAAACGCGACAGTTGTGAAGGCATCAGAACAGACGCAAAATGACAATCTTTTAAAAGCCCATCCTTATGAAAGTGCGTGTCTGATTTCAAGATAATTGCGTACACATGTTTATTTTATGACGCTCTACAAAAAACATTTCAAGCCATGTTAATGGTTCGAACACAGACCAATTAGATTGTACAAAAAATCGGTAGAATTAAATTGTTCAAATAAATAAGTTCAATATAGCATATATGTTGTTGTGGCATCAGAAATGGGGAAAATGTCGTAACATTAAGTCTTCTACTCTGAGTCGGCCTATTGGATTCCAAGATAATTTGGTAGAAAGGTAAATTGAGTGACCACCTACCCCCACCCTACAGAACATGTTCAAGCAATATTAATTGGTTGTATCACATGGTCACCAGGTGGCATCATAAAAAGGGATAAATGACAAAACTTCTTTTAAGATCATTTAGAAGAAACATTTATTTACTGAGCACTTACGTATTATTTTCAAACCATATTGATTTGTTTTAAGAGATAGGGGTAAATGAACATGTAGCGTCAAACGATAACTCCATAATTGGACATTTATCAACCAAACTGTTCTCTTTTTAAATTGCTTAATGATTTAATTTCTTATTACAAATGTCATTTACGTATAAGCTGTTTCTATTAAAGTGTCCACTCTTTGAAGTTTAATTTATTTTCAATCTTGATCATATTATTCCCAATATTAGCAGTTTCACATTTGAAACTATGATATCACTGAGGTGATCAATTATTGCCATATTGACCCTCTTGCTTATGTATTCCGCGTATTTCAACTGAAATTGATAACCTCGATATTCATCATTTCATGGTAACCATGGATACAAGAAACTTATACTATATAACATCAAACGTATACTACTATTATATGAGCCGTTCCGTGAGAAAAACTAAGTTACCTCGTCCATCTGTCGTAATGGTTGTCGTCTGTCGTCAATTTGAACGATAATCTTTTTATATCAACTCGTGGTTGTCTGCGTAATATATCGTCCCATATCAGTTTGCACAGTCCGCCAAGGCAAATCCGGGCCAATACCTTCCGTCTAAGGGGAATAGGGGTTAAGAGTAACGATTCTTGTAACAGAAAGGTGACTGACCGGATTAGCCTGCCCGGCCGATATGCTTAGGCTGATCCGGGACGATACTATACGCATAGTCCACAATGTTGGTTTTCTCGTGGAACGTCTCATGTATACATGTTTTATAAACACCATCTACATTGATAGAAGCTGACATAAATATACAGTTCGGATATACTATCCTGTCAGAGACTACCGTATGTGGTGTGACAGAAAACGTTTATTTATGTTTATAAATAGAACGTCTTTGGATGCAATGCAGGGCCGATTACAGTAAAATGTATACAAATGATAACTAAAATACATTTCCTCTCTGTGACAGTTTTAATGACTTAAGAAAAAGTGTTCAAATTGCATAAATATTGTATCATCTAAGGTATAATGGAAAAAGAGAAAATAGAGTATGTAGACTATGCATGCATTCGTCGATTGAGCCCTTTTCACAAAACTCGATATACATGTAACATACACTCGTACCTAAAACGGTACACAGGTTTTACGGACCGCTCGACTTGTATCCATTTCCCCTGTACTTGAAGCTCGTCCTCGAGTCGATAGAGTTCCTTGCAGTATTCGTTATCAAGGCGTTTAGTGGTCAGAAAAACCATTCCACCTAAAACATAGGAAACAGCGATAACATCTAATATTCAATAGGATAACTAAACTTCGTAGGAATATAACTTCTACCTTCCAAATCATTTTAAATATTAGGGTGTTTGTAATCTGGACAGTAAAGTCTTCCTGTAAAAATATGCATGGTCTGCGCAGTTATGACATTAAGAATTTATATTGACATCATGTCCTCTTCCACTTTAGAATTATTAAATAGCAATCAAGTTAGACGTTGGTGCATTGGAATACCGAGGTTCAGATGTCGGCCTCTCGTGCTTAAGGTCCGGGCTTTGAATCCCCCTTTGAGCAGATATTTCCAAATAAACGGTGCGAATACTGGTTCTGGCTACAGATATCGCATGTGATAAGCTGTAAGATTGTTTCGCAATCGATATAAAACATAGATTTAAACTTAATAACCAACTCCAAACAAATGCACATACTTATTTCAGGGAAATCATTAAGAAACGCAACAATGACTACGATCCAATATTAATCTTGCCAAAATAAACAGTATGCAATTGATTAACCGACCATGCATTTTCGAGGTTCATTCTATCTGGATAAGTTTTTCAGTTATATTTCGACCACAGGTCTTACCCTTATCTCTTTGTGACTAACCATTACAAGTTTAGGAGATATTCCAAATACAAACATTTCGGACCCCCCCCCCCCCCCCCCCCCCCCTCCTCAATTAATCCTTCCCAATTGACTGACAGACGAATAGTGTCGCATCTACAGCTGACAACTTTTGAAATCCTGTTTACAAAAATAGATATAATGAGCAATTTCTCCTTTTGTTGAAAAGCTTTCAGTTTTATTCAATTATTTTATTTCATTTATAGAGATTTTTCATATTTCGTGTACAGATGTTGTCAAAGTCATTTGCTGCTGAATAATTGTTTGTGGGAAAGGATTAATTTTGTCACAGTTATGTTCAAACCTACCCGATTTTACTATTCGTATAACCTCATACAGAGCCTCGGGGGGTATATGGTTTTGCGCAAAACATCCACTACCAGTAAGTATGTCGTAGGAATCTATAATACAACATAATAAGGGTCACATACATCATCTTCTGATATTACAACTCTTTCTCGTATATTGGAAGTATCGTATGTATAGTCAATATATCAAGAGAGAGTGGTAACGTCACATGTTATAAGATTACCGAATCAGATCGAGGACTCGGCGAGTGGTAGCCAAACGCTGTAATTTGACTGGTTAATTCAGCTAGTGCTCGTTGTGTTAGGACAATCTGTATATACCACATACTTTTATCTATATACTGTACGCACAATATCACGTTTTAATAGTATAGCGAAGTAACAATAGAGTGTGTTCAACTTGGCTTAATAACATTTTGTTCTTTCGCTTCAACTTCTTAGAGTTTGCTACTAGACCCAGACTATTTAACACATAGTTTTATCTAACTAGCCCAATATCAATCCAACTGCAAGTATTAGTAAGAGTATGGTATAAACGCGACGACAAACGTTTAATCAATACGGATAATTATTGTTACCATTTTTACCGTCTAACTCGTGTCGATAAACTTAATTCGCAGCCTCATTTTCACACTGCCTTGGACGTTAACTTTTCTAAAATAGCTTGTTATCACTATTTCTTTCTTAAGCAACTAGTTATTCGACAGGTTTTATTGTAAAAAATGAATATTCTAAATCATAAATATTAAAATGATCATCCGTGCCTCATAAACACGTAGCAAAAATGAAGATTAAGCCGATAAAGGGAAATTTCTTAAACAAAATACATGATACAGCTATGACGCATGTAGAATATAGCCACCATGTGATGCTTAATACAAGTTTCAAGTAATCAAAATGATAGGTTAAATCATCTACACATGTCATTTGCGACAGTAAATAGTTATAAAACCATAAACACACGAGACTATATCAAAACTTTTCAAAACGAAAAAAGGTATGTTACTAAACTTGCAATTGTTGTACATCCACCCCCAACCGCGGAAATAGTGGCATAATTGTAACAGAAACATGACATTTAACCCTAACATGTGTGATATCAATTTCTTATATGTGACATATCAATATATCTTTGCTGATATAAAATACTGTGACACATACAATAAAACCAGTTCTCAGGATGTGGTGGATCCGATCTGATCATACACATAAACAACGGAAGTAATCGGGTTAAAGTGTCAGTTTGAAATGGATGATATTTTAACAATATAATATTGAAAACATATTTAAAAGAAGATTGATTTATTTTAAAAGGGTAATGTGGAAATCTTCTTTTAAATGTCTCATCTGGCAGCTTACAGTCGTATGCTAAACAGTCGGTCTGAATCGTACATACTTAAGTTTTGTATTAAGATAGATCGCAAGAGAAAGTCGCCCGGAAATGCATACTGCAGTTATGCATAACACTAACATTATAGTAGTTGAAAAAACAGTTATCAACTGAGGGGCATAATGGTACATCCGGGTTGGGGTCAAGTGAAAATGTATCATAATTTGCATTTTTTTGTCAACGAAGTGAATGTCCTTCATTGAAATATAATTGAAGCATTTCATTGTTTATGACCAATCTCGCACAGCCAACCAATCATTGATCATAAACAGTAATAAAAATGAGTAATATTGCCAATCATTAGTCTTAGTATGTTTACAGTGCTTTCATTAAGGAATGATAAGATTTGTGAATTCCACATACACTTTTCAAGATGTTTGTCAGAATATTTGAATTTCATTATTTGTCAATAAAACCACAAAACAGACAATTTAGGATTTGCATGCAATAGCACGTCATTTTACCTTTCCCTATTAAAGTCAACATTGGACACATTTGCAACAATCTTCTTTTATAACAATGAGAAAAGGGTTAAATCGCTGAAGACACAAGTTTTCTATTTTTCTCAAAATGATATTAGCTTGGCATCCTAATCATATCATACTTTGAGAAATGTTAAAACCACAAAACAGACAATTTAGGATTTGCATGCAATAGCACGCCGTTTTACCTTTCCCCTATTAAAGTCAACATTGGACACATTTGCAGCAATTTACTTTTATAACAATGAAGTAGAATTAAATCGCTGAAGACATGAGTTTTCTTTTTTTCTAAAAATGATATTAGCTTGGCATCCTAATTATATCATACTTTGACAAATGTTAAAATGTAGTCCAATATATTTACAAAGTAGACCACCGTCGAAATATAATATCAGCTAAACAGTTAAATTTCATTAAAATTGTTGTATAATTTCAAACTTAATTTCGAAAACAACATCTTAATTTATTGTAATTCTTTCATTCCCTTTTTTTATAATGAAAATAACAAACTACTCATGTTTTAAAATTATATCAGATGAGCACCCTTGTGTCAAAGATGCATAACAATATGCAGAACGCAAGGAAAATGCATGTAGGGAATCTAATGACACATTTAAAAGTGTCAAGGACGAAATAACTTTGTACGAAAGACCCGATTCGTGAACCATTCTTCTTCGCAGAATTGTCGTTCTTTACACTCTCTTTATAGGTAGAGGGTGTACGCGGTCGGTATTCGCTAGTCACGTGAACAACAGTTTAAGCTTAGGAGAATTCGTAAATAAGACAAAAAGACAGAAATGCGAGTCAAAATAAAGAAACTGCGATTTCTTAAAACATCGGAATATTTATTTCATTCCAGATGTGTCATAACTTAGTGTGTTTTAACAAACGCAATTGTAATATGTTCAAGGCATTTAAAACATTTTTTTTTATTATTATAATAACTCGTCCTCCCATGTCATTTCCGAAAAGCTGTTACAAATATAAGTCGCGGGCTCCTGTCCGCCGACAAATTAAGAAATTAATTGTTCGAATAAGTAAGAACTTACAACCGTTTGTTATATTTTCCGTTTTGCAGACAAATATTCCTCGAAGTAGTTGCCATACACTCCCCTTTGTCTCGCAACATCCAGCATAACAGAACTTGGATCGAGGGCGTCCATATGCTTGAATCCAGCCTTCTTCAACTGTTTTAAAAGAAAGTATTTAAGTTATGTGGAACAGTTTTGAATATAACAATTCGTATATTTTCAAAAAGTCTTCCTACTATCCTTGAGTCACTGGCTGAAATCCTGGGATCTGATTACGCTAATTTAGTGTATCTTCACTTGGTACAAATATAAAGTAATGAGTTCGTTTACCCCTATTGAAAAGGCATCCATTTCTGATTCATGAGACACATTTCGCCTAACACATGTTGACTTTCCTAGTGTTATCTGTTTGTCAGGCACCGGGTAGTCAGCCTTTCGGTACCATTATATAACTCGCGTGTGGCTTGCCAACCGGGCATACAAGAACGGACACCACTGTTGCCTCTGGGATTCGAAATGTAACGGAAGTCTTATTGTACATGTAAAACTCATAAGAGGGATTTCAAATACAACCGGCTCCGATTTCAGCAGTTATATATTCCCCAATTTTGAGACCAGTATACATAGCATTTCATTTGATCTTCTTCTAACTATTGTTGCTCGTATCCTACTTCCATTTAATTATCACGTTATAAACAAAATTCAACACCTTCAAATATTGGCTGTAAAAACTCTTGTGTTATAACTAACCAGAATCTTTCCACAAGAATGACCGTTGTAATATTACGTAGTTGCAGTAAAATAAATAGTTCAAGTACGTCATTTTCTATGAAAGGATGTGAACTATTCTAATTGTAAAAACATCATACTTAAAAGAGAAAAATTAAAGAATTGAACTATAGCCAAAATTATTGATCCACCAAAATTGGAGTATTTTTTTGGTAATTGTTGTATCTAATATCATCACCTCTTGTCCCAGAAGACCAGTCCCAGCTCCGACGTCGATAATTGTCATATTGTGTCACGTAGAAGCGGGACAAAAGACAACAACTGCTTCTGCGGTAAATACGGCTATCCACTATGGATAGTAACGTGTTATTGCGGGCAATTGTTAGTTTGGTCCGCCTCTGCCTTTGGGAGTGTTTGTCTGCACACGGGTATTTCTCACGATTGATGCTGTTTCTACACTTCAACCGGTTTTTTCAAATCCAAAGAGGTAAAAAAAAATTGTTTCTGCTGCAATTTTTGTTAAAATTGTTTTAAATACATATTATTGGATCAAATGACGTATGAGATACGTTACTTTTCATTCTCTGTTAATGTTTGATTATAAGAGTTACTCATTTATTACTCGGTTAAATAGCGGAATCATTGCAAGGAGTTTTGTCTCAAGGTGAATTGGTGGGTGGGGTAAGATAGATTTTCTGCGTTTTCACGTAGGAGTATGTTTTGATGGATTAGTTGTCATGTTTTCATTCTAGATCTTTGTTTCATGTTTGGTTTTATTTTTTTCTTGTTTCATAATTGAGTCACCAAATTCGGCGAAACAATTTCTCCGAAGAGGAAAACTGGTGGTGCTACCTCCACGTCTACTGGTGGAAACAAGAAAGCTAGGGTTGATGGTGTAACATAGACTGAAGCTCCTATATTGAAAGTCATTGATGAAGACGATGCAGAGCTGGGTCAGTTGGGACCAAGTCAAGGATCGCAAGGTAGTTTGTTGACACCCGTTCCTTCTTTGGCTTTACCCATAGGGGAACATGTCAATGCAGCAACTAGAAATAGAATAATTTCTGGTGTGTACATTGATCTTTTGACACTGAAACATGATTTTGATCATGAAAACAATCATCCCTCTATGCTAACTGTAGATGCTTCAGGCAAATTAATTTTGCAGCAAAAAATTAAATCAACAAGTTTAAGTATTGAGTCCTGGACTGACCTCTTTCTTGTCTATGCAAGTATTTATCTTGCTGCTCACCCAGAAGTAATGCAAGACATTATGAAGTACATGTACCTGATACGTACTGCTTTGAAGCGTTTTGGTGGCAATGGTTGGCGTCTTTATGATGAGCAGTTTCGACATAGGTTGTCTTTAGACCCAAACCGCTGTTGGGCAATTATTGATAATGAATTATGGCTTTTATACATGCAAATGCAAACACCAATGCAGGTTAATGTTGACCAACATTCAACTTCAATATCAAGTGGTAGATTTATGTCAAAGTGCTATGACTTTAACTTTAAAGGGACATGTCTCCGTACAGCATGTAGCTACCTTCATCAGTGCTTGAGATGCTTTGGGGATCACCCATAAATATCTTGCAATTCGAATAGGAACAAAGCAATTTCAAAGAATAGTAGCTCCAACCCCAAAAAGGCTTCTGTTTCCCAGGGCCAGGGTAATTATTCCTTTCATGCCAGACCCATGCGACCTATGGGTCCTAGGTTTTACATCAATTAATAAAGCGGAGCTGGGTAAATTACTGAAGTTCTATCCAAACAAAAATGCGGCAGCAAATTTAGAAGCTGGTTTTAGTAATGGTTTTCGTCTGAGCTTTGCAGGGTCACGTCTTGGTTTGCATTGTGAAAATTTAAAGTCTGCCAAAGATTATCCAGAAATAATTAAAGAAAAGCTGAATAAAGAAATTAGCGAAGATCGTATGATGGGTCCATTCGAACGTCCTCCAATTCCAAATTTAAAGGTATCTCCAATAGGAATTGTACCTAAGTCAGACGGTGGTTGGCGTTTGATTACACACCTTTCATACCCGGATGGTTTTAGTGTTAATCAAGGAATAGATGATAGTTTGTGCTCTGTAACATATACCAAATTTTGATAAAGTGGCAGATTTAGTTTTTAGTCTTGGCAAAAACTCTCTAATGGCTAAAAGAGATATTAAGTTAGCGTTTCGTCTGCTCCCTATCCACCCAGGAGATTTCCAGCTGCTTGGCATTTGTTTTGAGGGCAAATATTATATAGAAAAGACACTTCCAATGGGATGTAAAATTTCATGTAAGCTCTTCGAGCAATTTCCTTCTTTTATACACTGGTTGGTGACTTTCAGATCAAAGAGGGAAACCATGGATCATTACCTCGATGATTTCATTTTTGCTGGTCAAGCCCAAAGTCAAGAATGTCCGCTTTTAGTCGAGACCTTTGAAAAGTATTGCTCAGACTTGGGGGTGCCTATTGCGACGAATAAATCTGAAGGCCCAACAACAAAAATGTTTTTTCTAGGTCTTGAAATAGATTTTGCCAATATGACAGTTAAAATACCCAAGCCTAAAATTGAGCAATTGCTCAACATTATCCTGGGGTTGGTTAACAGAAAGAGTATTGGTGGGAAAGAGTTAGAATCATTGGTAGGAATGCTTAATTTCTTTGGTAGGGCAATCCGTAGTAGTAGAGCATTTTTACGTCGATTCTATGATTTACTTATGACTGTCAAAAAACCTTTTCACAAGGTGAGAGTATCAGCTTCCCTCAGGGAAGACTTAAAAATGTGGCTTGAACTCTTGGTTAATCATGATGGTATATCTCATATACCGGAAAAAACATGGCTAGACAATCAGACACTCTTTCTCTTCACAGATAGTTCAGGGTCTCACACACTTGGATGTGGATGCTTTTTTGCTAATGACTGGTCCTTTTTCCAGTGGCCATCTGAATGGGCAGATAGTGCTATTTTAAAAGATATGTCTGTTCTTGAGATGGTACCCGTTTTACTTGCAGTAATGCTTTGGGGTGATAAGGTTACAAGGCAAAATAATTGTTTTTCACATAGATAATCAGGGGTTGGTTCAAGTTATAAATAAACAGACAACAAAGTCCAAAAGATTAATGACAGTTCTCAGAGAATTTATTCTATTATGTATGCAGCAAAGTATAATCTTTAAGGCTACATACATTTCAACTAAACTGAATACAATTGCTGATTCTATTTCTCGGAAACAGTGGTCCAGATTCCGGCAGCTAGCTCCAAATGCCAGTCAAGCCCCTCAACCAGTACCGGAGGGATTTCGATCAGTAGTATCCAGTCTGAAGCTAACAGACTAATAGATGAGTCTTTTTCAGTCAACACTCGACTGGCATATAATAAGGGATTATCCAAATTTGAAACATTTCGTTTCAGTTATGGTTTTGAGCAAGCATGGCCTCCTTCTATTCAGGAAATTGTGCAATTTACAGCCTTTTTGTCATTAAAAAAGTTTGCCTTTAAAACAGCACAGTTGTAAGTTGCAGCTATTAGTAACGGGTGTAAAATAAGAGCAGTTCCAGACCCAACAAATCATTTGTTGGTTAAAAACGTTGTGGAAGGCCTTAAAAGGCGTCAGAAAGAGATGACAGATTCTCGACTGCCTATTTCACATGAATTACTAATACACGTTATCATAAAGCTTCCAGCTGTTTGTCATAACATGTATGAAGCAAAATTATTTGGGGCAGCATTCACTTTAGCCTTTTATGCATTTTTACGAGTTGGGGAGCTCACCTTCACAAATGGGCGTCCTCTAGAACATGTTTTAAGTGTGAATGATGTAACTGTCAATGTTCAGGAAAAAAGTATTTCCTTAAAATCCGATTTTCTAAAACGGATCAGTACGGAGAAGGCACAACAGATTAAAGGAGGGGGAAACGGCCTATGTCCCGTTGCAAAGATTACTGATTATTTACTAGTCAGGCCAAAGGGCAATGGTCCCTTACTTTTGCACTGGGATAAAAAGCCATTAACTCGTTACCAATTTGGGGCAGTATTGTGTAAGGCCATTAGATTAAATGGTCTTGACCATAGCAGATTTAAGACACATTCATTTAGGATAGGTGCAGCTTCTGCAGCTGCAAAACTCGGCTAAAGTGATACTGAGATACAAAGTGCGGGCCGTTGGAGATCATCAGCTTTTAAGTCATACATTAGGAATAATATAGTAGAAGTTCCTCAGTTGAGTATGATTAATCATTAAAAATAAAATAACTTGAATCATAATTCAAAATTCTCTTTACATTAGATTGTACTATTTAAAAGTCACAGGGCGCCAAACACATAGCTTTCTTTACAAGAACTTTTGAGTTATAAATTCAAAGTTTGATTGGTTATCTGTCTGTATTTATGAATATGAGTTGGTGCCCTGGGACTGACAAGAACTAAGTAAATTGTAGATATCAAGCAAGTTTGGATTGTTGGGTCATCCATTGTTAGACACGCATTCGTTGATGCTAGATCATCCCGGCCTGGAGGAGCACAACTGTCATTGAACAGACTTAATATAGAACTATGGTGGCAAGGGTATAGCGGTTTATGTTTATACAAAATGAGAAATAAACTTGAGTCTCTTGCAAATGTTGGCACAGTCCCAGATTATATGGTTCTTCACTGTGGGGGTAACGACATTGGGAAACATGCTTTGAAATCATTGCGTATTGTCATCTTTGAACTTTTTCAATTCATCACAAGGAAATTCCCACAAACAAAGGTAATTTGGTCTCAGATTTTGCCTCGTTCCCAGTGGCGTTACTCCTCAGACTCAATTGCAATGAATCGCTGTCGCAATAGACTCAATAATTTTGCAGCTCACAAAATAGTTCAATCTGGGGGTTGCTATGTTAGACACCCAAGTTTGGAAATTGTCACTACTAGTCTTTACAAAACTGATGGTGTACATTTATCTAGTATTGGGAATGAATTATTTCTGAATCAGCTTTCTGCTGGTATTGAAGCATTTGTTGTGCATAATGTAACATTTTTGCCTTAATCCATAATGTGGGGAATGAAGAAATTGTTTATTAGCTGTCTGCTGGTATTAAAACATTTTGTTGTGCATAATGTAAATTGTTTTCCTTAGCCCAGGCTGCGGTTTGTTTCGCTGGAGGCCAATTTAGTTGGCGGCGAACTGTCCGTGCCTTGGTAAAACCGGGTCACGACAGGTTCGTTTGGCGGCCAGCGAAGTTGAAAGTGTTTTATGTAGTTACAGATGACATTTCAGTCTCCTTCAGATACCTAGGGGAGGCTAGTTGCAATGTTGTATTTGATGCAGCCTAATTTGGGCTTGCTATTAATATTTTGAATCCATTTATTGATTTGTGTTTTTGATGCCTAATTTGGGCTTTTGTTGGGCTAGCTATTGACATTTTTGAGCAGCCCCTTTTGTTTGATCTGTTTGTTGGTTGTCTAAAAGCCGCAGCCAATTACTGGGCAAAGATAAAACAAAATCTTATTAGAATAAATATTAAAGTAAAGATATATATTTGTGTTGCATTTCATCAATTTCTCCGTAATAAATACGGCTATTCACTATGGATAGTAACGTGTTATTGCGGGCAATTGTTCGTTTGGTCCGCCTCTGCCTTCGGGAGTGTTTGTCTGCACACGGGTATTTTTCACGATTGATGCTGTTTCTACACTTCAACCGTTTTTTCAAATCCAAAGAGGTAAAACAAAAATTGTTTCTGCTGCAATTTTTGTTAAAACCCACCCTCCTCTCCCAAGAAGGCAGAGTAAAATATTTGGTAAAAAACTGTAAAACATGATACTGCTCTGAGAATGTTTGTTTCAGACCAACATTGAAGACCATGATTGGAATACCAGTGGCTAGTACAAACCCAAGTCAATTACAAATTCCGGACCATGATTGGAATACCAGTGGCTAGTATAAACCAAGTCAATTACAAATTCCGGCGCGGCTTCACCGTGTGAACATTCAATGAACAGCACAGATATGGGATAAACTGAATATGTGTGTGGCGGCCAGCGAAGTTGAAAGTGTTTTATGTAGTTACAGATGACATTTCAGTCTCCATCTGATACCCAGGGGAGGCTAGTTGCAATGTTGTATTTGATGCAGCCTAATTTGGGCTTGCTATTAACATTTTGAATCCATATATTGATTTGTGTTTTTGATGCCTAATTTGGGCTTTTGTTGGGCTAGCTATTGACATTTTGAGCAGCCCCTTTTGTTTGATCTGTTTGCTGGTTGTCTAAAAGCCGCAGCCAATTACTGGGCAAAAATATAACAACATTTTATTAGAATAAATATAACAGTAAAGATATATATATGTGTTGCATTTCATCAATTTCTCCGTAATAACATGAGGTGCACGCCAATCTTGTTTCTGGATGTCCTTGAAATATAAGGAATAGAAAGTTGAGAGTAGAAGCAATGTTTATATACTTCTGTGGTACGTTTGGTCATATATGTATGGTTAGTTTCTACTATTTTTTACACTAAACTTTGATCCACAAAACTTCTGTTTGTGTGTTTTGACTGTTTATACATATCAGTCTTTAATATGATTATCTGCTTTACTCATGATATTGTTATTGTTACATGCTGAGCGTAAAACCAGTTGTTTCTCTTAACCCAACTGCATTCATGTGTTACAGTGTAAACCGGATTCTATGAAACCTTACGGTGGCACAGAGGTGCGTACGACATAGTAACTCGTGCGCACGACTTAATTATCTCATGCGCACGACTTAGTATCTCGTGCGCACGACTTAGTAACTCGTGCGCACGACATAGTTACTCGTGCGCACGACTTAATTATCTCGTGCGCTCGACATACTATCTCGTGCGCACGAATTAATTATCTCGTGCGCACGACAAAGTATTTCGTGCGCACGAGTTACTAAGTCGTGCGCACGAGATAAATAAAAACATACACATGTCACCTCTGTGCCACCGTATAACCCATTTCCATTCCATGTAAACCGGATTTTATGAAATATCAATGACATCATATTTGCAATGACACATCTACTACATACAATGATTATAGTATCTTTGCAAGTAAATATATTTGGAAACATTGTATTGATACAAAAGTAACAAATTATTATATCGGCGAATGGAGTGTAAGAACATCTCCATCGCAGTTTGTCTTATATAGAAAATTACAGAAACGATTCTCAATCAGTCCAGTATGGGAATCCGAATATGCTTCGTGCTTGTTTTTCCATCGCTCAGCTAATTGCATGTACGGCTTATACATAGTTTTCTCAGTATACATGATGTGGCTGTAGCGATGTTAGAACAAGCCTAACGGAACATATCTTTAATTGTACAAGTGTACGGTCATGTACTGTTTCCTTTCAGCACAGAACTTTATTCAAGTTTAGTAGAACAGTTTTCAACTTATTATTGCCATTGGAAGGCAATCATTTTGTTGCTGCCTTGTTCTGTTTGAACCCGATCTTAGACAATGATTTACACGGCAAATATGATACCTTTTACAAGCATGTTGCGTTATTTTTACGTTCTATATGGACATGTTATAAATACTTTGTACACGTATTAATACTTAATACAAGTAAGAATACTTTGAACACTTATAAATAAGATGTACATTTCTGAATGAAAGTGAAGGGGAATAATTTAACGGATGTTTAGTTATTCACAATAGGTTATAAATACAATTATAAAATATTTCGTGTATGAATTTTCACCCGTACTAAAATATGTGTTTGCATTTGTTTGTATATTCTTATACCATAAATGCATTTCATCCGTCCTAATCGATCGCTTTTCATTTCGTTCTGGTCAAGTGCTTGAAGTAGGGAACTTCATGTATATTGTTCTTTATGCGCATTGGATTGTCACAGACGTGTGCCTGCTGTGCACTATATACTTCAATATAGTTCTCTCTCTCTCACTCTCTCTCTATATATATCTCGATCTCTATGTCGCTGTCAAGTAGTTGTAGTAAATTGTGTCTATTTGTATTGTTTGTATTATAATATGAAATATTCTGTATAGGAGAAAATAAAGATTGATGAGTAATAGGGGTAGGATATACCGTTTTACATATGCCGTGTATAATTTACCAATAAAATGTATAAAATGTATGCAGAACCGTATTGCGTATTGGTTTTGTTCGCATGGACAATAAAAGGTATCTCAAATAACTTTACTATATGGATATATTGACAAAGTATTTTAGCCGTTATTGTTTATGCAATTATCCAATAAACATGTCATATGAAAATTAAATGAAGGTCTCTGCCTAGCAATGCGAAATATATTGAGAGTCAAATTTCAATATCAAAGCAGATATAAAATCCTGTGTAACTTTCATTTTTACGGCGTGATATAACTAAAATCTTGTTAAATGCAACGTAAACCATCAAAGAAACAAACTAAACATTTTCGAAAAATGTTTCACAAAGGATAGGTGAACAAGTAAATGAAATGATTCAAAATTTATTTTTAATTCCAACATTTTGAAGGAGATGGTGCAGAGGTGTCAAAGGAAGTTTGTACCACTGATAAGAGGAATTTATTTACCTTTGTGGTCAGCAGTAATGCAGAATTACTGTAAAAGAGATTTTTGAAGTAATTCATTTCCGATATTGTAATAATGCTAAAAAGGTTAATAAAGCCTGGTTATTTTCTTTATTTCCCCTGATCATAGTCTGTTATTGTAAGGACATTTTGTTGTTACAAAAATGGTATATATGATCCCATCCAAGTACAATGGTACGAACTGATCTTTGCTTATAGCATAGAACATGAGCAGCCTGAATATTGATGCATCCTGTTTAAGATCACAATTATTGGAATGCATTTTAGAATCTTGAAGTGAATTTAGTACATTCTGATTAGTCTCAGAAGATACATTTGTTGATCTGATACAACTCATTTTACAGATACCACCTTGTATCTGCACAAGTATGATGTATAACAAATTACGTGGATATTTAATTATTAATAGAATTAATCACATCATTAAATAAATTTAAGAAGCATTTCGTTAATGTTCTCCGTTTACTTTGCCATTAATGGGATTTGAAACTTTCTGATTGCATCTTTGTAGATTCAACATGGAGATGTCAAATGCTGCGTTCTACATAAAGTTCCAGCAACGGCGGAATGATTACCAAGATATGAAAAAGACATAGGAATCACATATTGGTATATAGAGAAAGAGAATCAAGGAGGAAAAAGAACACCTAATAATTGATAGAAAGATAAAAAGTACCATATCAGAAAAAATTGAAGCACCAGTTACAATTTATCCTAAATACATCAACAGATTAGCTAACACCGACTGCAACTGCCTCTATCAATTGAAAAAAAAAACGGCTGGTGACAAAAGGGGAAAATCTCAAAACAAAATAATACAGAGAGAATGATGGCATGAGAGTTCTCATAAGTTGCTGAACTATCTTAAAAGCATATGTTGTGTGTGAATGTGTATGGTTAATTATTTTATAGCTCACCCGAGCACGATGTGCTCATTGTGAGATATTGTGATCACTCACCGTCCATCAAACGTCGTCAAATGTCCGTTCAAATACTCAGCTCTGAAGTTACTGGTCGGATATCAAAATAATTGTATGGACCATTTCAGTCATGTAAATGCATTAAAAGCATTTGAAAAATTATTTAAAAGAGAAAAATATTAAACATACACACATGCTTGCTTGAACGTATGCTTTCATGATGAACAAGGAATGCACGTTTCACCAAAAGAAAGTCGACCGATGATATAGATTATTTAGTTAATGCGTGACTTACTGGTTTGAATACAAAGCTGTAGTATGTCTATCGTTGAAACGGTAAGATATGACTAAAAACAAGTTTGTACTCACTTCCTCATATGATGTACATTTGTCGTATTTATGTATAATGTTATTCCTTGACTGGCCAGGAATATGGATATTATAAACAACTCCTTCTTTTCAATTGCCATAATTCATATTGGCGCTTGTATTCTAGTTTCCGCTATGTTAAGAAACGACCCCTTCCTTGATTTGAAAAGGTAAATGACGGCTTGATGAAATGGCATTAAATATTAATATTTGTCGGTTCAGATATACATTGCAGTAAGGTAAGTTTAAATTAAACGTTATTTGAGTGTGACAGTGTAATAGATAATATATGCATAGTAACTGCTCAGCACGAAACAGTTGTTGCTGCTTCTAAAAATGTTTGCAGTTACAACTGAACAAGCAATATACCTGTTTGTGCACACGAGCGATAAAACGATCATGTATGTATGTATGTTTTAAGATATAACACAATTTAATGGGTTTAGTTGTGATCATTGTTTAAATAGACATCATATACCTAAATACAGGATGACATAAAGCTGTAGTTCGAATATGCTGCCTGTTAGAGTTAATATATTTTGAAGTGACAGTTAAAAGTTTATTTAATTTCAAAAATAGTATGGCATTGGATGCAGCATTATGAGTAAATGCAGGACCTATAAATATATTTTTAAAGCAACAGTATAAACAAAGATTATTCGCACGGCATTCGAATGAGCTTCTTGCCGAAGACAATTTCTTAATACTTTTGTCTGATGTGTTTTACCCCGCTTTCATCCACATGTCAGTTTTATAGCGGCGTTTCCTGGGTAAAGTACCAGTACTGTTGGTAAGCATATCCTGACACCAGCGCATAAGTCGTAAAACTATCCTCGAAAACCTTAGCGCCAAGGAGGTAAGGCACTACTACAATTGTTAAGTATTTTTAAGTATATAAGGATTGCTTTGCTTTTACATATAGACTGTTATCCCATTGGTGAATTGCAGAATGACGCTTGTCACAGTGACTATTATCATACGTGGAAAAGATATTGGTCGAGCTTGAGTTCGAAACTCACAATCCCTAGATTGAAAAGCCTGCGTCGATAAAAAGTGTTATTTTAAGCAAGAGATATCTAAAATACACTTCCTCTCTGTGACATTTGTAATGACTTAAGAACAATACAGACTGCTGAAATTGCATAAATGTTGTATCATCTGAGGTTTAAGAAAAGAGAGAAAATATATAATATAGATTATTCATTTATTGAGCCCTTTTCACAAAACTCGATATACATGTAGCATACACTCGTACCCAAACCGGAACCAGGGTTTTACGGACCGCTCGACTTGTATCCATTTCCCCTTTACTTGAAGCTCGTCCTCGAGTCGATATAGTTCCTTCCAGTAGTCGTCATCAAGGAGGTGAGTGCACAGAAAAACCATTCCTTCTGCAACACAGGGAACAGTATTAGCATCTAATATTTCATAGGATGACTAAAAATCGTATGAATATAACTTCCACCTTCCAAATCATTTTAAATGTTAGGACGTTTGTAATCTGAATCTTTCAACATGGACACCAAAGTCTTCCTGTAAAACTATGCATGGCATGCGCAGTTATGACATTAAGAATTTAAATTGACCGACATTTCCTCTTCCACTATGGACTTATGAAATAGCAAACAAGTTAGACGATGGTACAGTGGAATACCGCGGTTCAGAAGGCGGCATCCCGTACTTAAGGTCCTGGCTTTGAATCCCCTTATGAGCTGATTTTGCTCTTGTATATTTACAAACAAATGGTGCGAATACTGGTTAGGGCCGCAGATATCGCACGTGATTAGCATACGCTGTAAGATTGTTTTGCAATCGATGTAAACAGATAGGTTTAAACTTGATAAGCAATTCCAAGCAAATGCACATGCTTATTTCAGGAAAATCATTAAGAATAGCACCAATGACTACGATCCAACATTCATTTTGCCAAAATAAACATTATGCACTTGATAAACCGACCATGCATTTTCGAGGCTCATTTTATCTGGATTAGTTAACAGTATTTCAGTTATTTTTCGACGAAATGTCTTACCCTTATCCCTTTGTGACCTACCAGTACAAGCTCAGTAAATATTCCAAATGCAAACATTTCGGACACGACGCATTCCTAAATTAATCCTTTCCAACTGACTGGCAGACGATTATTGATGCATCTACAGCAGAGAACTTTTGAAATCCTTTGAACAAAAGTAGATGTAGTGAGCAATTTCTCCTTTTGTTGCAAAGTTTTCATCTCTTTTCGATAATTATATTTCATGTTTCAAGATTTTTGTCTAGATGTTGTCCAATTCGTTTGCGGTAGAATACTTGTATGTGGGAAAGGGTTTACTTTGTTAAAGTTATGTTCAAATCTACCTGGTTTTACTATTCGTATAGCCTCATACAGAGCCTCGGATGGTATATGGTTTTCCCCCAAAAGATCCACTACCAGTAAGTATGTCATAGGAATCTATAATACAACGAAATAAGGGTAACACACTGCAGCCTCTTATATTACAACACGTTTATTGGAACTATCGTATGTATAGAGAGTGGCCACGTCATATGTTTTTAGATAACCCAATCAGATCGAGGACTCGGCGCGTGGTGGTCAAAACTGTAATTTAACTGGTCAATTCGGCTAGTGCTCGTTGTGTTATGACACTATGAATATACCACGTACTTTTACCTATATAATTTACTCACAATATAATTCTTCCAACTTTTAAGGAGTTACAATAGAGTGTGTACAATTTGTCTAAATAACATTATTTCTTTCGCTTTGTGAACTATATTGAGGTTACCACAAGACCCATCGTCGGACACACACGGTTGTTGACTCCACTATGCTCCAACATCACCCGTCGGATATTTCGCTGCCGTTTCGCCGTGTTGATAGATAGCAAAAATATTGTTTCTGATTAGATACAGTACAATGTTTTTTGTGGTCCAAAAGCCAATCACATCCCTCGTCATAAAACTATTATTGTTATGTGTACATAATGTGAGAGATTACATGTAAGTGGATCGTTTAGCTCAGTCAGTAAAGTACTCGCTCTCAAATCAGAAATATGAAATCATAGTATTATCATACTGCTCCTTGCTACATTTTGATTTCAAACTTCAGTGATGTTTAGTTTTTAGAGACGATAAACATTACGCACATTTACGATCCGTGGGCGCAGCCGTTTTTCTATGCGTCTCAACGAAGGAGAGTTTCGGAAAAGTAAGCGTAATTTCAAATTGGTTTAAGTGAATTCTATTCTGTTCTGTCTAAACGTCGAAACGACAGTGAAAAATACCACGGGTGATGTTGGAGCATAGCGGTGTCAACAACCATAGATGTCCGACGATGCAATAGACCAAGACTATTTAACACAAGTCAAAGTATTATCTGATTAGCCCAGTGTCAATCAACCTACATGTTTTAGTAATGGCATGGCATAGTCCAAGTTTTAAACGCGACGATAAACGTTTAATTTTTACAGATACCTATTTTTACCAATTTTTAGTTTTATCTAATGACCCCAATGTTAATCCAACTACATTATGTACATGTATTAGTAATGGTCTGGGTAGCTGAATTTCAAACGCGAGACCAAACGTTGAACTTATACAGATAACTATTGTAACCATTGTTACCGTCTAACTCGTGTCGGTAAACTCGATTTGCTTCCTCTTCATTACACTGTATCGGCCGATGGATATTTTAAAACAGCTTGTTATCAATATTTCTTTTTTAAGAATCTAGTAATTCGACAGTTTTTAAGAGATCTTCATCTCGGAAAGTAAACATTAAAAGTGTTAGTGTATATTATGAATATGCTAAATTCTAAATATCAAAATAGTCCTTCGTGCCTTATAAACATTTAGCTGTTATAGATTAAGAGACACTTTGACGTTAATTCAAGCCGATAAGGGGCAATTTATTTTGCAAAAAAACATGATAGAGCTATGATGCCTGTTGAATATAGTGATCGTGTGTTGCTTAATACATGTTCCAAGTAATCAAACCATGGCTAAAATTCGTTATAAAATATTGTGACACATAAAATAAAAACAGTTCTCAGGATGTGGTTGATCCGATCTGATCATACAAATAAACAACGGAGGTAAACAGGTTAAAGTGTCAGTTTGAAAAGGATGACATTTTAACAATATAATATTATTTTACAAAACACATGTTGAAAGTATTCAAAAGACGATATATTTATTTTAAAAAGGGTATGTAGACATTTTGTTTTAAATGTCTCATCTTGCAGCTTACAGCCGTATTCATAACAATCGGTCGGTAATCGTACATACTTCAGTTTTGTATTAAGATAGATCCTTAAGAAATTAATTGGTCGAATAAGTAAGAATTTACAACCTTGTGTAATATTTTCCAACGGTTTTGCGGAAAAATATTCCTCAAAATAGTTGTCATACACTCCTCTTTGTCTCGCAACATCCAGCATAACAGAACTTGGATCGAGGGCGTCCATATGCTTGAATCCAGCCTTCTTCAACTGTTTAAAAAAAGTATTAAAGTTATGAGGGTCAGTATTGAATACAATAATTCGTATATATTCAAAAAGTCTTCCTACTATCTTCCTCGTTTGGCTATCTCTTTAAATACAGAAGATGGATTGATAACGTCAGTTTGCTTAACCCTTTCCCTCATATAGACGCTTTCTGACGCCTCTGCAGCAGACAGACGGCTTCTTGAAAACATAGTGACAAAAGAAAAAATTGCACAAAACGTGCAATTCCTTCTTTGGCCACAATGTTTTCCACTTTTTGTCATAGGTTATACATTCAATAAAGGAGATTTTCTATGTTTTGACAAAATACGTTCAAAGTCGTCTGCTGCAGAATTGTCGTATGAGTGAAAGGGTTAAGGTAGAGTGTGTTCAACTTTGACCGACCTATATGAGGATTGATTACGTCAATGTATGAGAATTCTACTACATTATCAATGTTAAACACTATCGCTGCTTGTACCGATGGTTAGCGTGGAGTCATTGGCTGAAATCCTAGGATCTGATTCAGCTGATAAAGTGTATCTTCACTTGGTACAAATGTAGAGTAAAGAGTTCCTTCCCCCCTATTGAAATGGCAGCCATTTCTTATTGATGAGACACATTTGGCCTAACGCATGTTTACTTCCCTAGTGATATCTGTTTGTCAGGCACCGGGCAGACCGGTTTTCGGTAACATCGTTTAACTAACTGGCGGCTTACCAACCGCGCATATTAGAACAGACACCACTGTCGCCTCTGGGATTTGAAATGTAGCGGAAGTCTTATTGTAAATGTAAACGTCGTTAAAGGGATTTGAAATACAAAGAGCTCCGATTTCAGCACTTATAAATTCCCGAGTTTTTAGGCCAGTATACAAAGCATTTCATTTAATATTATTCTAACTATTGTTGCCCGTATCTTCCTCTCATTTAATGATCACGTTATGAACAAAAGGTAACACCTTCAGATCTTGGCTGTTAATACTATACACATTTTTTCTACACGAGTGACCGTTGTAATATGACGTAATTGCAGTAAAATCAATACGTAAAGTATGTTATCTTCTATGAAATGATGTTAACTATGCTAACTAAATGTTAAAACATTATACTTAAAAAAGAAAAATTAAAGCATTTTACTAAAGACCGAAGTATTTATTAATCCATCAAAATTGGATTATTATTTTTGTAATCAGGTTTATCTAATCTCATCACCTCTTGTCCCAGAAGACCAGTCCCAGCTCCGACGTCGATAATTTTCATATTTTGTCTCGTAGAAGCGGAACAAAAGGCAACAACTGCTTCTGCGGTAACTTGAGGTGCACGCCAATCTTGTGCCTGGATGTCCTTGAAATATATGGAATAAAAAGTTGTGAGTAGAAGCAATGTGCATATATACTTCTGTGGTCGGTTTGGTCATATATGTATGCTTAGTTTCTACTACTTGTTACATTAAGCTTTGCTCCACATAGTTTATGTCTACAGTCAGCCGTTTGTGTATTTTGACTGTTTATAAATATTAGTCTTTAATATGAGTATCTGCTTTACTCATGATATTGTTATGAATCGGATTTAATCGTTTTTGTTTAACCGAGTGGATAATAAATAACTTTCAAGCTCAATAAAACACCATTTACATGCTAAGCGTGAAACCATTTCTTTTTCTCTTAATCCAACTGCATTCATGTGTTACAGTGTAAACCGGATTTTATGAAATATCAATGAAATCATATTTGGCAATGACATATCTGCAACATACATTGATTATAGTGTCTTTCCAAGTATATATATTTTGAAACATTGTATTGATACAGTGGTAACAAATTATTAAATACGATTCTCAATCAGTCCAGTATGGGATTATGCTAAACGTAATCCGAATATGCTTCGTGCTTGTTTTTCCATCGCTCAGCTAATTGATGTACGGCTTATACATAGTTTTCTCAGTATACACGATGTGGCTGTAGCGATGTTAGAACAAGCCTAACGGAACATATCTTGATTAATTGTACAAGTGTATGATCGTGTACTGCTTCCTTTCAACACAGATCTTTATTCAAGTTTGGTAGAACAGTTTTCAACTTATTAGTGCCATTGGAAGGCAATCATTTTGTTGCTGCCTTGTTCGGTTTGAACCCGATCTTAGACAATGATTTACACGGCAAATATGATACCTTTTACAAGCATGTTGCGTTATTTTTACATTCTATATGGACATGATATAAATACTTTGTACACATATACATACTTTAAACAAGTATGAATATTTTGCACAGTTATAAATAAGATATACATTTCTGAATGAAAGTGAAGGTGAAGGGGAATAATGTAACGGATGTTTGTTTGCATATTCTTATATCATAAATGCATTTCATCCGTCCTAATCGAGCGCTTTTCATTTCGTTTCGACAAAGTGCTTGAAGTTGAGAACTTCATGTATATTGTCACAGACGTGTGCTTGCTCTGCACTAAATACTTAAATATAGCTGCCTTTCCTGCGCGATATACATGTGACAGTTCTGTGCGCATGAGGTATATTTAAGTCTGCTTCGTGCCTGGCATATACAAATGTATCTCTCTCTCTCTCTCTCTCTCTCTCTCTCTCTCTCTCTCTCTCTCTCTCTCTCTCTCTCTCTCTCTCTCTCTCTCTCTCTCTCTCTCTCTCTCTCTCTCTCTCTCTCTCTCTGTAAAGAAGTTGTATTAAATTGTGTCTATTTGTATTGTTTGTATTATAAAATGAAATCTTCTGTATAGGAGGAAATAAAGATTGATGAGTAATAGGGGTAGGATATACCGTCCTATATATGCCGTGTACAGAAAAACACAAATAAAATGTATAACATTTATGCAGAACCATATTAAGTATTGGTTAAGTCTTATTCGCATGGACAATAAAAGTTATCTCAAATAACTTTACTATATGGGTATATTGTCAATGTATTTTAGCCGTTATTTTGTATGCAAATCCAATAAACCATTAAATTAAAAATAATCCATTAATCCAAATGGATTAATTAATCCAATAAACATGTCATATGAAAATGAAATGAAGGTCTCTGCCTAGCAATGCGAAATATATTGAGAGTCAAATTTCAATATCAAAGCAGATATAAAATCCTGTGTAATCTTCATTTTTACTGCGTGATATAACTAAAATATTGTTAATTGCAACGTCGACCATTAAAGAAACAAGCAAAACATTTTCTAATAATATTTCACAAAGCATTGGTGAAAAAGTAAATGAAATGATTCATAATTTATTTGTAATCCCAACATTTTGAAGGAAATGGTTGCAGAGGTGTCAAAGGAAGTTTGCACCACTGATATGAGGAATTTATTTACCTTTGTAGTCAGCAGTTTACACATTCTAATATAGAATACACGTCAGAACCGAAATGAAACGTAATGTTCTTATTTTTTTGACAAATAACCTACATTTTCAATACAAGCAACATATAATCCATAGTATGGAACATATAAATGTAATAAAGTGTAATTATTTCTGTCTTCTGGATGGGTAATTAGTATACAATGTATATCGGTTTGTTTCGTGTTTTTTCGTAAATTTCCGTAGTGAAGCTGATTGTTCACGTTACCGCTGTAAAGCGTCTGGATCATTTTTTTTTTAAAGGATATGTGTAATTACGACGCATAGGCTAAATAGCACATGTATCGTATATGTTATATGTTGTCAACTATATTCTATCAGCATTTCAATCTTTTAGTACATATTTTATCATTAGGATTCGATTATCTGAATTTGTTTTTAATGTCGGATTTGGAAGACTGCTTTAACTCAATCGATTTACAATATTTAGAAATCAGCCATGAACATTACGCGTGTTTAAGTCATGTTAAAAGTGTGGAAATACATTTTAGTTTTCAATTTTGTAATTCATATATTTCAAAAGAATATTTCTTTTGAGATCTTTCTATTTCTTAATTTAAATCAAATCAAATCCATGTTACGCTTTATATCCCACCAAGTTGCACGTGCTTTCATTGACATTATATACAATTTAGGAATATCAAGTAATCTATCTGAACCCGAAATGGTGTTAAGTAATGGAGAGCTACTGTAAAAAGAGATATTTGAACTAACTAATAGCCGATATTTTAATAAGACTAATTCCAGCCTAGATGAGTGTCTTCGGAATTCGCCTACTTTAGGAATTTGCTCTGAAGAGGCCCTTGCTTAAAAGGATAATAAAGCCTGGTTAATTTCTTAATTTCGCCTGGTGATAGTCTGTTATGGCAAGGACATTTTCTTGTTACAATAATGGCATATATGATCCCATCCAAGTACAATGGTACGAACTGACATTTGCTTATAGCATAGAACATGATCAGCCTGAATATTGATGCATCCTGTTTAAGATCACAATTATTGGATGGCATTTTAGAATCAATAGTGTATTTAGTTAAACACATCATAAATAAATGTAACAAGCATTTGGGTAATGATCTCCTTTGAATTTGACGGAAATGGCATTTGTAACTTTCTAATTGCATCTTTGTAGATTCAGCATGGCGATGTCAAATGCCGAGTTCTAGAGAAAGGGATGATTACCAAGATATGAAAGAGAAATAGGAATCAATTAACGTTATATAGAGAAAAGAACACCCAATAATTGATAGAATGATAAACGTAACATATCAGAACAAATTGTAGCACCAGTTTATCCTAAATACATCAACAGATAAGCTAACACCAACTGCAAATAGCTCTATCAATTGGGGAAAAACCAGCTGGTTACAAAAGAGAAAAATCTGAAAACAAAATAATACAGAGAGAATGATGACAGTCATGATAGTTCTCATAAGCTGCTGAACGATCTTAAAAGCATATGTTGTGTGTGAATGTGTATGGCTCATTAGTTTTTAGCTCACCTGAGCACGATATGCTTGCTTATTGTGATATATTGTGATCACTCACTGTCCGTCGAACGTCGTCAAATGTCCGTTCAAATACTCTCCTCTGAAACTACTGGTCCGATATCAAAATAATTGTAAAAGAGTTTGCTTGCTGCGTCATCAAAAAGAGGTGAAAACGGTAAAACTTTTAGATTTTCTTTTCCAAAAGTACTGGCCCAAATTAAAAATTATTATGTATATTAAATATAATCATATCGGCCTGATTTAAAAATAATTAAGCATAACTATTCCTTGAGTGACCTTCTACGGAGATTGTTGAAACTATTTCAATCTGTTTAAAAACATAACCGCCATTTTTTAATCGATAAATATGCACCAGCGTTCCTTTTTATGTGCAATAAATTGTCATATCAAAATAATATTCATGTTTATTTTTGTCAACCTTCGTAAAAAAGGAACAATCACACCCGTGGTCCAAACATCAGGATAAATACACAAATCGTTCATAGTATTGACAATACAGCAAAGATGAGGGGGAAATAAAACATTTGCACTCAATAAAGAAATCAGCTACATTACTACTGCATCACGGGTGCGTAAGAGGATCGATATAAAAAGGTAACAATTCCTTAGAATTACTCAAATTAACAAAAGGGCCAAGCTTGCCCAAATCGATCAACTGAGTGATAGTAAATTAGAAGCGAATATTAAACTGCAAAAATCTGCGAAAATTTGATCAAGAGTGCAAATGAAACTGCAAGGAGTGGACACTCAGTTAAAGAAATAGTTTATCAGTAAAAGCCATTTGTATCTTGAAATCTAACAAAAACTTTAATAAGAATGGAATTATAAAGTTTTGTCATTTTGCACCTTTCCTGATGCCGCTTTAATGCCCTGTTTGTCAACGAATTCAATATGGCTTGAACAGTTTTTGTAGTTAGTCACCCAAAGAACATTGATGCCAAATTCTCTTGGAATCTGACAAACGGATTATGGAAATGGAGGTTTTTAAAGTTTGGGTATTTTTCTCAATTTCTGATGCCGCAGCAACAAAAGTTCTACACAGAATGTAAGTCTTTGAACAATTTTGAAAGAGGACCATCAAGGAACATTCCTGTGAAGAAACGTTGGAATTGGTCGAGTGGAATGGTAGGAGTTGTCATTTGTAGCTAAAAGTTCAATTTACCCCTTTTGTGATGACGCAAGGTTGCTATAATGTTGTAATCAATCAATACGGCTTGAACAAATTAAGTAGAGGATCACTGAAGTTAGATTCCTATTCAATTTTCTTAATATCAGACAAAAACTTAAAAAAACTGAATTTCCAAATTTTGTCATTTTGCCCCTTTTCTGATGCCTCCTGACTCCCATGTTTTTTCAACCAAACAGTATGCCTTGAACAATCTTTGTAGAGGGTCACCCAAGGAACATTTCTACCAAACTATATTGGAATATGACATGCATATTCAGAGGAGAAGATTTTTAAAGTTTGGAGTGATAGTAAATTAGAAGCGAATATTAAACTGCAAATATCTGCGAAAATTTGATCAGGAGTGCAAATAAAACTGCAAGGAGTGTACACTGTTACTGAAATAGCTTATCAGTAAAAGCCATTTGTAACATGGCATTTAATCTTTGCACAATTTTTAAAGAGGACCTGCGACCCTAGGAACATTTCGGTGAAATTTGGTAGATATCATTCCAATGGTTTAAGGGGAGAAGTCATTTGAAGCTAAAAGTTCGTTTAAACCTTTTCTGTAGCAACATACTGGCCATCTATTTTAACTGAATAAATTATGTTAAAGGTCAGTAAATGAATATTTCTGCTAAATATCTTGAAATCTGACAAGAATTTAATAAGAATGGACAATTATAAAGTTTTGTCATTTTGTCCCCTTTTCTGGTGCCGCATTGCTACCTTGTTTTTCAACAAATCAATATGGCTTGAACGATTTTTGTAGAGGGTCTCTCAAGGAACATTTCTACCAAATTATCTTGGAATCGGACAAGCGGATTCTGGAGGAAAAGTATTTTAAAGTTTTGTATTTTTTCTCACTTCCTGATTCCGCGGCAACCAACGTTCTACACATAATGTAGGTTTGAACTCTTTTGAAAGAGTACCAACAAAGAAACATTCCTGTAAAGTAAAGTTGAAATTAGTCGCGTGGAGTGGTAGGGGTTGTCAGTTGTAGCTTAAGGTTCAATTTACTCCTTTTGTGATGACGCCTGGTAGCTATGGTTTTATAACCAATCAATATGGCATCAACAAATTAAGTAGAGTATAACTGACGTAAAATGTATTTGCAATTTTCTTTAAATCAGACAAGCACTTTCATAATAATGGAATGTTTCAATTTTGTCATATTGCCCCTTTTCTGATGAATCCTTGCTGCCATGTTTTCAACCAATCAGTATGGCTTGAACAATGTCTGTAGAGGTTCATTCAATGATCATTTGTATCATGTGTTTTAAATGATGTTTGAATAGGACAAGCAGATTCGGAGAATAAGAATTTTACAGATTTGCCCTTTTCCCCGTCTTTCTGATGCCGCAGCAGCAAAATATCTCGATAGAAATTAAATCGTTGAACAGCTTAAAAGATGACCACCAAATGAACATTCCTGTGAAGTTAGATTGAAATTGATCAAGTAGTTCAGAGGAGAAGTTATTTAAAGCTAAATGTTAACAACGGACGACGGACAGGTAGTTTTCAGAATAGATCACATTGAACAGGTAGTTAGCGTGTGGAATTTGAAACAAGTTTTGTCCGGTTCGAGCATTGATTCTGGTGGCAATAGTGTTTTTTCATTGTGCAATCCACAACCCATTTCTAGTCATTCTTATTCAGGGGTCATGAATAAGTGTATTGTCGCCGTAATACAATTTGAAGATTTTAAACGACATTTAACCTAAAGAGAATATCATAAATCATTGAACCAATTGTGGACCATTTCAGGCATGTAAATGCATTAAAAAACATTTGAAAAATTATTGAAAAAGAAAATATTATAAAACATACACACATGCTTGCTTGAACGTTTCACCAAAAGAAAGTCGACGGATAATATAGATTCTTTGGTTAATGCGTGACTTTCTGGTTTGAATACAAAGCTGCAGTTTGTCTAGCTTTGTAACGGTAAGACATGACTAAAAGTTTAAAAACACGTTCATACTCACTTCCTCATATGATATCCATTGGTCGTATTTATTTCTAATTTCATCCCTTGACTGGCCAGGAATATTGATATTAAAAACAACTCTTTTTTTTCCAATTTCCATAACGTTATTAGCGCTTGTAGTTGAGTTTCCGCTCATGTTAGAAAACGACCCCTTCCTAGATTTGAAAATGTAAATGATGGCTTGATAAAATCAGATTCAGATATATATTGCATTAAGGTACATGTAAATTATTGAGTGTGACAGTGTAATAGCTACGTAATAAATGCATATCAATTGCTCAGCACAAAAACAGTTGTTGCTGCTTCTAAAGGATAAGCAATAAACCTGTGGGTGCACCCGAGCGATTAAACTGGTTTTGGGACGTTGTTAGCAACCTAGACAATTAATAAACCATTTTTCGAATCACTACGTTCCTAATAACACACGCAGCACACGAAAACAGGCTTAGCCAAAACAAATAGTACAAAGCGGAATAATTCCGTTGCGCTGAAAGTTCCCCGGTAGATTTGCCTTTCAAATGAAAACCAACCTCCTTAAATCAAAAACAGTTACATTGAAATATAATACTTTAACTGTCTTATTCTTTTTTTAAGTCATTTTTGTCTCCTGTTGAGTCACAATTGCATTTTGTTTACAAAACATATAGATGCGTTATATTATTGTCTTTCATTTCGCGCGGGTGTGTAAACGGATCGATATAAAAAGGTAAAAAATCCTTAGAATTACTCAAATTAACAAGAGGGCCAAGATGGCCCAACTCGATCACCTGTGATAGTAAATAAGAAGCAAATATTAAACTGCAAATTTCTGATAAAATTTGATCAGGAGTGCAAATAAAACTGCAAGGAGTGGACACTGTTACTGAAATAGCTTATCAGTAAAGGCCATTTGTAAAAGGGCATTTATTCTTTGCACAATTTAAAAGAGAACCTATGACCCAAGGAACATTTCGGTGAAATTTGGTATATATCATTCCATTGGTTTAGGGAAGATGTCATTTGAAGCTAAAAATTCATTTAACCCTTTTCTGAAGCAATATATCTATTTTAACCGAATAAATTATGTCAGTAAAGGAACATTTCTGCTGTACTATCATGAAATATGACAAGAATTTGATACGAATAGAATTATAAAGTTTTGTCATTTTGCACATTTTCTGATGCCGCCTTGCTGCCCTGCTTTTTAATTAATCAATATGGCTTGAAACTTTTGTGTAGAGGGTCTCTCAAGGAATTATCTTAGAATCGGACAAGCGGATTCTGGAGTAAAAGTATTATAAAGTTTGGGCATTTTTCTCACTTTCTTATGACCAACAAAGAAAGATTCTTATGAAGTAAAGTTGAAATTGGTCGGGTGGAATGGTAGCGGTTGTCAGTTGAAGCAAAAAGTAAGATTTACCCCTTTTGTGATGACGCCTGGTTGCTATGATTTTATAACCAATCAGTATGGCTTGAACAAATTAAGAAGAGCCTCACTAAAGTAAAGTTTCTTTGCAATTTTCTTAAAATCAGACAAGGACTTTCATAATAACGGATTTTTTGCAATTTCGTCATAATTTTGTCCCTTTTCTGATGAAGCCTGGCTGCCACGTTTTCGAACAATGTTTGTTGAAGTTCATCCAAGGATCATTTGTATTACATAATATTGGAATCAGATAAGCTGATTCAGAGAAGATGAATTTTAAATATTTGCCCTTTTCCACCCATTTCTGATGGCGAAGCAACCAAATTTTCCAGAAATTAAATCGTTCAACTAATTTGAAAGAGGACCAACAAATGAACATTCCAATGAAAAAGATTAAACTTGGTCGATTAGTTAAAGAGGAGATGCTGTTTAAAGCTAAATGTTAATGACGGACGGACGGACAGACGTCGGTGATATAATAGGTAATCCGCAATGAACAGGTAGTTCGCGTGTGTAATTTGAAAACAGGTGTTTCCGGTTCGAACGCTATTTCTGGTGGCTATAGTGTATTTCCGTTGAGCAATCCACAACCCATGTCTATGTATTCCTATTCAGGGATCATGGATAAATGTATTGTCGCCGTAATACACTTTGAAGACTGTTTAAACGACATTTCAAGAGAATAGAAAAATTCATTGAACTAATTATGGACCATTTCAGGCTTATAAATGCATTCAAAACATTTGAACAATTAATGAAAAAGAAAGAAATATAAAACATACACACTTGTACTTATGCAATATAGATGAACAAGGAACGCACATTCAAAGCTGCAGTTTGTCTAGCTTTTAAACGTTAGGATATTACTAAAACACGTCCATACTCACTTCCTCATATGATATCCTTTGGTCGTATTTATTTCTTATTTCATCCCTTGTCTGGCCGGGAATATTCTTTTCCATTTTTCATAATATTATAAGCGCTTGTATTTGAGTCTCCACTCATTTTCAAAACATGACCCCCTCCTTGATTTGAAAAGTGTAAATGACGGCTTGATCCAATCCCAATAAATAGCACGAAACATTTGTAACTTCTTCTAAACGTATGTACAGTTACCCAGCAATATAGTGTTTTGTTAGCCCAACCGAATAACCTGTTTATGATCGTTCGATGTTCGTTGGATGTATTTCGTCGTCCCACGTCCGACATCCGTCAACAATTTCCTTAAACTACAATTTGTAATGAATGCTACTTTGGTGATGCCTTTTCAGAGCTGCTAAAATGCATAAGTTCCTTGTTAAACTATGGTTACCATGGCAACGAACAATGAAAACATCAAAAACATATTCTTTTCTAAAGGTGCTGCCCATTTTATTTACTATATTAAAAAACTATAAGACAACATGTCCCCTTGAAAATTAAGTTTAATTAATTATCATAATTTACATGTGATGCTATGCTAGACGCTTATATATAAGCCGAGACAAGCCGAATCTGTTATGTAAACCATTACACTTTCAAGTTATTAATTAGATCATCAAACAATATTCATTTGAACGATAATCCTTTTATATCAATTATATCTTAACTTGGACTATTTTGAAATTTGAACGATAATCTTTTTATATCAACTCGTGATTGTCGTCCGTCGTCAATTTGAAGGATAATCTTTTTATGTCAACTCGTGGTTGTCGTCTGTCGTCAATTTGAACGATAATCTTGTTATATCAACTCGTGGTTGTCTGCGTAATATATCGTCCCATATCAATTTGCACAGTCTGCCCAGGCAAATCCGGGCCAATACTTTCCGTCTAAGGGGAATAGAGGTTTAGAGTAACGATTCCTGTAACAGAAAAGTGACAGCCCAGATTAGCCTGCCCGGCCAGTATGCTTAAGCTGATCCGGGACGAAACTGTACGCATAGTCCACAATGTTGGTTTTCTCGTTGAACGTTTCATTTATACATGTTTTGTAAACACCATCTACATTGATAGAAGCTGACATAAATATACAGTTCGAATATACTATCCTGTCAGGGACTACCGTATGTGGAGTGACAGAAACGTTTATTTATTTTTATAATTAGAACGTCTTTGGATGCAATGCAGGACCGATTACAGTAAAATGTATACAAATGATAACTAAAATATTTTTCCTCTCTTTGACAGTTTTAATGAGTTTTAAAAGTGTTCAAATTGCATAAATGTTGTATCATCTAAGGTATAATAGAAACAGAGAAAATATACTATATGGATTATTCATTTATTCGTCAGTTGAGCCCTTTTCACAAAACTTGATATACATGTAGCATACACTCGTACCCAAAACGGTACACGGGTTTTACGGACCGCTCGACTTGTATCCATTTTCCCTGTACTTGAAGCTCGTCCTCGAGTCGATAGAGTTCCTTGCAGTAATCGTTATCAAGGCGTTTAGTGGACAGAAAAACCATTCCACCTAAAACATAGGGAACAGCGATAACAACTTATATTCAATAGAGTGTCTAAAATTCGTATGAATATAACTTCTACCTTCCAAATCATTTTAAATGTTAGAGTGTTTGTAATCAGGACACTGAAGTCTTCCTGTAAAAATATGCATGTCCTGCACAGTTATGACATTAAGAATTTATATTGACCAACATGTCCTCTTCATTTTTAGAATTATTAAATAGCAAACAAGTAAGACGTTGGTGCATTGGAATACCGCGATTCAGAGGTCGGCCTCTCGCATTAAGGTCCGGGCTTTGAATACCCTTATGAGCAGATATTTCCAGACAAACGGTGCGAATACTGGTTCTGGCTACAGATATCGCACGTGATAAACTGTAAGATTGTTTCGCAATCAATATAAAACAAATAGGTTTAAACTTAATAAGCAACTCCAAACAAATGCACATGCTTATTTCAGGGAAATCATTAAGAAACGCACCAATGACTACGATCCAATAATAATCTTGCCAAAATAAAAAGTATGCAATTCATTAACCGACCATGCATTTTCGAGGTTCTTTCTTTCTGTATTTATTAACAGTATTTCAGTAATATTTCGACCACAGTTCTTACCCTTATGTCTTTGTGACCAACCATTACAAGTTTAGTAGATATTCCAA
>JASEVX010000003.1:110803025-110849378 GCA_031761405.1 Serripes groenlandicus
TCCTCTCTCTCCTCTTTCTCTCTCGCTCTCTCCCCGCTTTCTCTCTTTCTCTCGCATTATATATCTCTCTCTATCTCTCTCTCTGTTCGCTCTCTCTCTCTCTCTCTCGCTCTCTGCTCTCTCTTTCCTCTCTCTCTCTCTCTCTCTCTTCTCTCTCTCTCTCTCTCTCTCTCTCTCTCATCTCTCTCTCTCTCTCTCTCTCCTCTCTCTCTCGCTGTTAAATATTGTGTCTATTTGTATTGTTTAGTATTATAAAGTGAAATATTCTGTATAGGAGGGAATAAATATGATGATAATAGGGGTAGGATGATACCGTCCTATATATGCCCGCTTACAATTTACCAATAAAAGTATGCAGAACCGTATTATGTATTCGTTAAGATCTTATTCCGCTCTGGACAATAAAAGGTATCTCAATAACTGTACTATATAATATATTGACGAATGAAATTTTGGCCGTTATTGTTTATGCAATTAATCCAATAAACATGTCATATGGAAATCAAAAAAAGGTCTCTGCCTAGCAATGCGAAATATATTGAGTGGTCAAATTCAATATCAAAGCAGATATAAATCCTGTGTAACTCTTACCGGTGACCCCCTAACTAAAATATTGTTAATGCAACGTAAAACCATCAAGAAACAAACTAAACTTTTTGAATAATGTTTCACATAGCATAGGTGGAAAAAGTAATGAAATACCCAAATTTAATTTTAATCCCAACATTTTGAATGAGATGGTGCAAGAGGTATCAAAGGAAGTTTGCCCCACTGATAGAGGAATTGATTACCTTTGTGGTCAGCAGTTTTCAAAACTTCTAATATAGAATAACATGTCCAGAACCGAAATGAATCCGTAATTTACTGATTTCTTTGACAAAATTACCTACATTTTCAATACAAGCAACATATATCCATAGTATGGAACAAATAGTATATTAGTATACAATGTAATATCGGTTTTTTCGGTATATTTCGTAAATTTCGTAGTGAAGCTGATTGTTCACGTTACCGCTGTAAAGCGTCTTGATCATTTTATTCGAAAGGATATGTGAAAGTATGACGCATGGGCTAAATAACACATGCATCGTGTATGTTATATTGTTGCCAACTATATTTTATCAGAATTGCAATCGTTTAGTATATATTTTATCATTAGGATTCGATTATCTGAATTTGTTTTTAATGTCGGATTTGAACACTTCTTTACTCCACTCCATATTCAATATTTAGAAATCAGCCATGAACTTTAAGTGTGTTCAAGTCATGTTGAAAGTCTGGAAATACATTTTAGTTTTACAGTTTTGTAATTCATATATTTCTAAAGAAAATTTCTCTGAGATCTTTCTATTTCTTAATTTAAATCAAATCAAATCCATGTTACGGTTTATATCCCACCAAGTTATTTGAATGTTTAGTGACGGACTGTTGAGCGGTACGATACTGTAGACATGGATTCTCCTGAACCAGAACATTCATTTTTAGCAAATATTCCACAGATGCATGTGCTATCATTGACATTATATACAATCTAGGAATATCAAGACATCTATCTGAACCCGAAATGTTGTTAAGTAATGGAGAACTACTGTAAAAAGAGATATTTGAGGTAACTAATAGCCGATATTGTAATAAGACTAATTCCAGCCTAGATTTAGATGAATGTCTTCGAAAATCGCCTACTATAGGAATTTGCTATGACGAGCTCCTTGCTAAATAGGAAACTAAAGCCTGGTTATTTTCTTAATTTCCCCTGGTCATAGTCTGTTATGGCAAGGATATTTTGTTGTTACAAAAATGGCATATATGATCCCATCCAAGTACAATGGTACGAACTGACCTTTATCTATAGCATAGAACATGATCAGCCTGAATATTGATGCATCCTGATTAAGATCACAATTAATGGAAGGCATTTTAGAATCTTTTAGCGAATTTAGTAGATTCTGATAGACTCATTTGTTGATCTGTACCATATATTCTTTATTTCCTCCAATATATAAAGATCATACAAACATGAACACATTGATAAACAAACAAACAAAAAGAACAAAAAGGAAAATAATACAGAAAAAAAAATGTTAACGCACTTATATCAGATTGATTGATTGATTGGGTTAAACGCCGTTTTTAACATTTTCTGTCATATCACGGCGGCCAGTTCAACTACTCACATAAGTTCTCCACACAACAATCTTCCAAAGCAACTGGCTGCTTTTCCACATAGACTTAGCCCATTGGTGGAAGATGAATGACGCATGTCGCATTGACGTTTGTCAAACGTCGGAAAGATAGTTGGCCGAGCCGGGATTCGAACTCACAACACCTGGATTTACAGCCCGCGTCGTTACCGACTGAGCTACCGGGGCTCGGCTCCCACATCAGAGCCAATGCCTTTCATCTGATAGAAAAGATTGAAAACACATCTTGAACAAATAAGAGTTCAAGGTGAGCTTCATGTGTAAGAAATGCAGGAAATGAGAATGTTCTTATGGATAAATGCATCCTCATCTGCAATCCGTACACAGTCTTATGACACAAATAATGTGGCAGCATTCCTGATGTGGTACAGGATGAGTATGTATAAATACAAATGTCTATTTACCCCCTCAAAAGCAGAATCCAGTTATAACCACACTTCTCAAATAAGTCTAATATTTGACAAGTGTAGGCCAAAAGAATGCAGTAGATGAGATGCGAAAGACAGACATATACCCACTTTCCAAATGGTTACCCCATAAATAACACTTTCACGAAACGAAGTTGAATGTGTTCAACCGAGACGCACTAAACAGTTATCATAGCTTACCAAATATTACATAAATCAGAGACGCAGATAAGATATTATCTACGTCCCTGCATAAATGTTCAACAAATGGGAGTTTGCATATTCAAATTGACAATATAAGTTACATAATGTACATAATTGACAGAGTTACATAAAGTACCTGTAACAAGTACATGCCTCATGGAGAAACGAAAACATGTCATTTTTGCCCTGATGAAGACGTTCCAAATGTGGGCCCAAACCAAACAATGCTCGAACATACTCCTCTCCATGTAGAGAGTTAATAAACTCAGACACAGTAAACCCGAATTCTCGATTAATACATTCTTCGAAAGGGAGCTTACAAGTCTGCACACAGTTACAATTAACTAAAATATGCTCTGTTATACAACATGTTATGTCAGTTATTCCACACCTAGGACAAGTCGAGTCTGTAAAAAATAGAAAGACTATCATCTGAGTCACATAAAATCAGACAGAAGGCATACTTTGATTTGTCTTTAGCTAACTGCCATACAGGACTCACAGAGAACTGCTGCTGTATTTGTCTATATATCTCAAATTTTGGACCAGTAGTTCTCTCATTCCAATCATTAACAAAATAACTTGATATTCTAGTGCTTAAATGTAATTCCAAGTGCACTTTGTCGGAAATCTGCCATGTTAAACATAATCTTGCAAAACATAAAACAAGTCATATTTGCGTAACAGATTAATAACGTCTGAAATAAAACCATTATAAGATGAACATAGACGCAAAAGGAAAATTTGTTTTGCTGCACAGTCCCTTTCAAGGCGACACAATTGACCAAACAAGGTAAGTTTTTTTCATTTAAATTTCAGCTTGAATCGGTACGCACATATAACGCCGAGGACAGCACCTGTCCTTGACCTAATAATATGTAATCCCTGCATTTGTTTCAGACATAACCGATGTGATCGTTCTAAAGTCAGACTGTCCCGCCCAGTGAGCGACTGTGTTAACTCACATCCAAACAGAGCTCTCGGGATAACTATAGATTTTTAAATTCTATAACTTGTCAGAGGATTTAATCCATGCCTTTGTAAACCCTCCTTAATTAACCCCTAAAAATACGTACAACGTAACTTTTAGAAACCATCTTGTATCTGCTCAAGTATGATGTATAACAAAAATGTGCATAATTAATTATCATAGCATATAGTATTAAACACATCATAAATAAATTTAATAAGCATTTGGGTAATGATCTCCATTTAATTTGCCAGAAATGGCATTTGAAACTTTCTGATTGCATCTTTGTAGATTCATCATGGCGATGTCAAATGTCGAGTTCTACAGAAAGTTCCGACAAAGGAGGGATGATTACCAATATATGAAAGAGAAATAGGAATCAAATAACGTTATATAGAGAAAGAGAATCAAGGAAGAAAAAGAACACCCAATAATTGATAGAAAGATAAAAGTAACATATCAGGAAAAAATTGAAGCACCAGTTTATCCTAAATACATCAACAGATTAGCTAACACCGACTGCAACTGCCTCTATCAATTGAAAACACTGGTTACAAAAGAGAACAATCTTAAAACAAAATAATATAGAGAGAATGATGACACTCATGAGAGTTCTCATAAGCTGCTGAACGATCTTAAAAGTATATGCTGTGTGTGAATGTGTATGGTTCAATAGTTTTTAGCTCACCTGAGCACGATGTGCTCATTGTGAGTTATTGTGATCACTCACCGTCCGTGGAACGTCGTGAAATGTCCGTTCAAATACTCTGCTTTGAAACTGCTGGTTTAAAATCAAAATAATTGTAAAGGAGTTTTCTCTTTTGTTTTCAAAGAGTACTTTGCTTGCTGCGTCATCAAAAAGAGGGAAAGACAGCAACACTTTAAGATCTTCTTTTCCAAAAATACAGGCCTAAATTAAAAATTAGTGTGTATATTGTATATAATCATATCGGCCAGATTTAAAAAAGAATTCATCATAACTGTTTCTTGAGTGACCTTCTACGGGGATTGTTGAAACTATTTCAATCTGTTTAAAAACATAACCGCCATTTTGTAAGCGATAAATATGCGCCAGCGTTCTTTTTCATGTGCAATAAATTGTTATGCCAAAGTAATAGTCACAATACAGCAAAGATATGGGGAAATAAAACTTTTACACTCAATATAGAAATCAGCTACATTGCTATCTGCATCACAGCTTTTATTTCTTTGTATATATATGTAATAAGTTTTTCTTTTTCAGATGAGTTATGGCTCTATCCAATTCATTAGTAATTTCGCTATTATTTGCATTGTAATAACTAAATGTATAATGGTTTAGTCGATCATGATAAATGGGATTCATTTTGTTTACAAAACATACAGATGCGTTATTGTGTTGTCTCTCAAGTCGCGTGAGTGTGTACAAGGATCGATAGAAAAGGGTAAAAATTGCTTAGAATTACTCAAATGAACAAGAGGGCCAAGATGGCTCAAATCGATCACCTGAGTGAAAGTGAATTAGTAGCAAATATTAAACTGAAAATATCTGCGAAAATTTGATCAGGAGTGCAAATGAAACTGCAAGGAGTGGACACTGTTATTGAAATAGCTTATCAGCTAAAATCCATTGTAAAAAGGCATTTTATCGTAGCACAATTTGAAAGAGGACCTGTGACCCTAGGGAAATTTAAGTGAAATTTGGTATATATCATTCCAATTGTTTAGGGGGAAATGTCATTTGAAGCTAAAGGTTCATTCAACCCTTTTTTGAAGCAATATAGCGGCTATTTGTTTAACCGAATAACTTATGTTAAAGGTCAGTTAAGGAACATTTCTGCTAAACTATCTTCAAATCTGTCAAGAATTTGATAAGAGTGGAGTTATATAGTTTTGTCGTTTTGCACATTTTCTGATGCCGCCCTGCTGCCCTGTTTTTCACCGAATAAATATGGCTTAAATGTTTTGTGTAGAGGGTCTTTCCCCGAATTATCTTGGAATCGGACTAGCGGATTCTGGAGGAAAAGTATTTTAAAGTTCGGGCATTTTTCTCACTTTCCGATGACCAACACAGAAACATTTCTGTGAAGTTAAGTTGAAATAGGTCGGGTGGAATGGTAGGAGTTGTCAGTTGTAGCTAACAGTTCGAGTTACCCCTTTTGTGATGACGCCTGGTTGCTATGATTATATAACTAATCAATATGGCTCGAAAAAAATAAGTAGAGACTCACTGAAGTAAAATTTCATTTCAATTTTCTTAAAATCTGACAAGGACTTTCATAATAATGGATTTTTTATAATTTTATCATACTGCCCCTTTTCTGGTGAAGCCTGGCTGCCGTGTTTTCAACCAATCAGTATGGCCTGAACAATTTGTGTTGAAGTTCATCCAAGGATCATTTACATTAAATAATATTGGAATCAGGCAATCAGGTTCAGAGAAGAAGAATTTTAAAGATTTGCCCTTTTCCACCTCTTTCTGATGCCGCAGCAACCAAATTTGAACTAATTTGAAAGAGGACCAACAACTGAATATTCCAATGAAGTAAGATTGAACTTGGTCGATTAGTTAAAGAGGAGATGTTGTTTAAATCAAACATTTAACGACGGACGGAAGGACGTCGGACGGATAGTGATCATTATAGATCAGGTGATCTAATAGGTAATCCGCAATTAATGAACTGGTAGTTAGCGTGTGGTATTTGAAACAGGTGTTTCCGGTTCGAGCGCTAACTCTGGTGGCTATAGTGTATTTCCATTGAGCAATCAAAAACCCATGTCTAGTCATTCCTTTTCAGGGATCATGGATAAATGTATTGTCGCCGTAATACAATTTGAAGACTGCATGTTTAAACGACATTTAACCTCAAGAGAATATAATAATTCATTGAAACAATTATGGACCATTTCAGGCATGTAAATGCAGTCAAAACATTTAAATAATTAATGAAAAAGAAAAAATATAAAACATACACATATGCTTGCTTGTACTTATGCAATAGAGATGAACAAGGAACGCACATTCAAAGCTGCAGTTTGCCTAGCTTTTAAACGGTAATATATGACTAAAACATGTTTATACTCACTTCCTCATATGATATCCATTCGTCGTATTTATTTCTTATTTCATCCCTTGACTGGCCGGGAATATTGATATTATAAACAACTCTTTCTTTTCCATTTTCCATAATATTATTAGCGCTTGTATTTGATTTTCCACTCATGTTAAATAAAAATCCCTTCCTTGATTTGAATAAATGACGGCTTGATTCAATCCCAATAAATATGTGTCGGTTAACATTTAACTTGAAGTAAAGTAGGATAACATTAAAAATTCATTTGAGTGTGACACTGTAATAAATGTGAGTCGTTCCATGAGAAAAACCAACATATAACGGGATGTAAAGAAGCTTAAAAATTAAACGTTATTCGAGTGTAATAGATACTTAGTGCACATCGATGTCTTAGCACGAAACAGTTGTAATTGCTTCTAAAAGTATGTACAGTTACCCAGCAATATACTGTTTTGTTCACCCAACCGAATAAACTGTTTATTATCGTTCGATGTCCCTTGGAAGTCGTTCGTCGTCCCACGTCCGACATCCGTCAACAATTTCCTTAAACTACTAAAGGCAATGTTTACTGAACGTCACAGGAATGCCTTTTCAGAGCTGCTAAACTTCATAAATTCCTTGTAAAACATATATTATACTTTTAAGTTATTAAATAGATTCTCAAACAATATTTTTTCATAAAATTATATAACTTAAATTGGACTATTTTGAAATTTGAACGATATTCTTTTTTTTATGTCTCGTGGTTGTCGTCCGTCGTCGTCGGTAATAACGTTTAGCTGTAAACGAAATCTCTTCCTTAACCACTGGACCAATTTCTCAAATATGTTAATTTTTTTGAAAGCGTTCGTTGATGTGGCATCAGAAATGGGGTAAAAGTCCCATTTTTTAACAAATAAATCTATGAATCAGCTTGTCAGATTCAAATATAATTTGGTAAAGAATTCCGTATGTGACACTTTATAAAAGTTGATCAGCCATATAGATTGGTTTGAAAACCGTGACAGTCCGTGAAGGCATCAGAAAGTGGGGAAAATGACAATCTTTTAAAAGCCCATCCTTATGAAAGTGCGTGTCTGATTTCAAGATAACTGCGTGCAATTGTTTATTTTATGCCCCTTTACAAAAAGCATTTCAAGCCATGTAAATGGTTTAAACATAGACCAATTAGGCGGCACAACAAAGGGGTTAGAATTAAATTGTTCAAATTTATAATTTCAATATAGAGCATATGTTGTTGTGGCATCAGAAATGGAGAAAAATGGCGTAACATTAAAAGTCTTCTCCTCTGAATTGGTCTGTTAAATTCCAAGATTATTTGGTAGAAATGGTCATTGAATGACCCCCTATATAACATGCTCAATCACTATCGATTGGTTGTAACATCCGAAAATAGGCTAAATGACAAAACTTTATAATTCCTTTGTCATTAAAGTTCTTGTCTGATTTTAAGATAATTTAGAAGAAACATTTAGTAAGTAAACACCTACTTAATATTTTCAGACCATATTGATTTGTTTTAAGAGATAGCCAGCAGACGCCATCAGCAAAGGGGTAAATGAACATGAGGCGTCAAACGATAACTCCCCAATTGGACATTTATCAACCAAACTTTTCCCTTTCAAATTGTTTAATGATTTAATTTCTTTTTACAAATGTCAATTACTTATAAGCTGTCTCTATTACAGTGTCAACTCTTTGAAGTTTTAGTTTCGACTATAAATCAAAGGATCAAGGGAGGCAAAAAGTGACAGATAAACGTTGTTGTTTTTTTCGGGGGGGGGGGGGGGGGGGTATAAATAGAACGTCTTCGGATGTAATGCAGGGCCAATTACAGTAAATATATGTTTAAAGCAACAAAACAGACCAAGATACATCGCAAATTTACTCTTAGCTTCTTACAGAAGTCAATTCCATGATACGTTTCTCTGAGGTGCTTTAATACTTTGTATGAAATGTTTGACTAACACACATCAAACAAATTTATTTACATATATATTATAGCTATGTATTTGATTTATTTGAATCATGTCTTACGCCGCTTTCAACAGCATTGCATTGACATCGCGGAGTTTTCTCGCTAAGTCCGACTGTTACACATATCCTGACACAGTCGTATTATTATCCCCGAAACCCTAAGCGCAAAGGAGGTAGGCAACTACTGTACATTTTAAAGAATTATTAAGGATTTAAGGACTCGCATTATGTTATATAAGAACGCTGTGTAACAGTTATATTATAGTGCTTCACTATAATATATAAAATTTCAGAATCCAGTAGATCGGCTCGCATGAATAATCAGTCTTTTATTTAGGAAATGATATTCTGTAAACATGGTAAAGTTCTTTAAAAAGCATGGTAATTAAAGCAAAGAATAACTAAAATACATTTCCTCTCTGTAACAGTTTGAATGACTTAAGAACAATACAGAGTACTGAAATTGCATAAATAATGTATCAGCTGAGGTTTAAAAAAAGAGAGAGAAAAAATATACTATATAGATTATTCATTTATTGGTCAATTCAGCCCTTTTCACAAAACTCGATATACATGTAGCATACACTCGTACCCAAAACGGTACACAGGTTTTACGGACCGCTCGACTTGTATCCATTTCCCCTGTACTTGAAGCTCGTCCTCGAGTCGATAGAGTTCCTTACAGTAGTCGTTATCAAGGCGTTTAGTGGTCAGAAAAACCATTCCTCCTGAAACACAGGGAACAGCGTTAACATCTGATATTTTATAGGATGACTAAAAATCGTATGAATAAAACTTCTACTTTCCAAATCATTTTAAATGTTAAGGTTTTCCAATCTGATTATTTCGACATGGACACTAAAGTCTTCCTGTAAAAATATGCATGGCACATACTTATGACATTAAGCATTTATATTGACCAACACTTCCTCTTCCACTTTAGAATTATTAAATAGCAAACAAGTTAGACGATGGTGCAGTGGAATACCGCGGTTCAGAGGTCGGCCTCTCGTACTTAAGGTCCGGGCTTTGAATCCCCTTATGAGCGGATTTTGCCTCTTGAATATTTCCAAACTAACGGTGCGAATACTGGTTAGGGCTTCAGATATCCCACGTGATTAGCATAAACTGAAAGATATGTACGCAATCGATATAAAACAAATAGGTTTAAACTTAATAAGCAATTCCAAACAAATGCCCACGCTTATTTTAGGGAAATCATTAAGAAACGCACAAATGACTACGATTCAACATTCATCTTGCCAAAATAAACAGTATGCAATTGATATGGATTAGTTAACAGTATTTCAGTTATATTGATCTGGATTAGTTAACAGTATTTCAGTTATATTGATCTGGATTAGTTAACAGTATTTCAGTTATATTGATCTGGATTAGTTAACAGTATTTCAGTTATATTTCGACGACAGGTCTTACCCTTATCCCTTTGTGACCAACCAGTACAAGTTTAGTAAATATTCCAAATGCAAACATTTCGAACACGACGCATTCCTCAATTAATCCTTTCCAACTGACTGACAGACGTATAGTGTCGCATCTACAGTAGACGACTTTTGAAATCGTTTTTACAAAAGTAAATATAATGAACAGTTTCTCCTTTTGTTGCAAAGTTTTCCGTTTTATTCAATTATTTTATTTCATTTATCGAGATTTTTCATAGTTTCGTCCAGATGTTGTCAAAATCATTTGCTGCAGAATACTTGTATGTGGGAAAAGGTTTACTTTGTTAAAGTTATGTTCAAACCTACCTGGTTTAACCATTCGTATAGCCTCATACAGAGCCTCGGATGGTATATGGTTCTGCGCAAAACATCCACTACCAGTAAGTATGTCGTAGGAATCTATAATACAACGACATAAGGGTCACACACCCTCATCCTCTGATATTGCAACTAGTACTCGTATATTTAAAGTATCGTTTACATAGTCAATATATCAAGAGAGAGTGGCAACGTCACATGTTATAAGATACCGAATCAGATCGAGGGCTCTCCGAGTGGTAGTCAAACGCTGTAATTTGACTGGTTAATTTCGGCTAGTGTTCGTTGTGTTAGGACAATCTGTATATATACCACATACTTTTATATATATACTGTACGTTAAATTAATAGTATAAGGAGTAACAATAGAGTGTGTATAATTTAGCTTTATCACATTTTGTTCTTTCGCTTCAACTTGTTAGAGGTTACCACTAGACGCAGCCTAGTTTACACCTAGTTTTATCTAACTAGCCTAATGTCAATCCAAATGCATGTATGAGTAAGAGTATGGCAAATCCAAAGTTTTAATCGCGACGACAATCAATACAGATTCTTATAGTAACCAATTTTAGCTAAACCCTGTAATTTGACTGGTCAATTCGGCTAGTGCTCGTTGTGTTAAGACAATCTGTATATACCACATACTTTTATCTATATACTGTACGCACAATATCACGTTTTAATAGTATAGCGAAGTAACAATAGAGTGTGTTCAACTTGGCTTAATAACATTTTGTTGTTTCGCTTCAACTTCTTAGAGGTTGCTACTAGACCCAGACTATTGAACACATATTTTTATCTGACTAGCCCAATATCAATCCAACTGCAAGTATAAGTAAGAGTATGGCATATCCGAAGTGTTAAACGCGACGACAAAAGTTCAATCAATACGGATAATTATTGTTACCATTTTTACCGTCTAACTCATGTCGTGCCTCATTTCCACTCTCCCTTGGACGTTTACTTTTCTAAAATAGCTTCTTATCAGTATTTCTTTCTTAAGCAACTAGTTATTCGACAGGTTTTTAAACACCTTCATTTCAAAATGTATACATTAAAAGCGTTATTGAAGAATTTGAATATTCTAAATATTAAAATTGTCATCCATGTCCCATAAACACATAGCTGTTAAAGTTTAAGAGAAAAATTGAAGATTAAGCCGATAAAGGGAAATGTCTTAAACAAGATACATGACCCCTCTCCCCCCGCGAAAATGTAATATAATAACAGTTCCCAGGATGTGGTTGATCCGATCTTATCATACACATAAACAACGGAAGTAAACGGGTTAAAGTGTCAGTTTTTAATGGATGACATTTTAACAATATATCATTTTACAAACCACATGTTGAAAATTATTCAAAAGACGATTATTATTTTAAAAAGGGTATGTAGACATTTTGTTTGAGATGTCTCATCGGCGGCTTACAGCTGTATGCTAAACAAGAAATATCTTTAAAAAAGATAAACGGCGATCAATATGAGAAAACACTAAGAAATGGAACATGCGCATATTATTTGATATTTTGTCTTACTTATAAGAATGACAGAAAACAATAACGTTAAATATGTAATATTTGTTTTATAAATGTTTTAGTTCATATATATACTTTGGTTTTGATATGAATGAGAGAGAAAAAAAGCTTGCCTCTGCCGGGAAGCGAACCACAGACATTTCACATGACAATCCAGGTCAACATCCATTACACTAGGGCGACATGCCCTTATTTAAGGCCGAGAATTCATCACATGACTGGAGATTACGCGAGGCTCCCAATAGGTGTATTATGTAACACAGTATAAGTTTCAATTGACGATAAATAACTGAAAACTTCTCATGTTTCAAAAATAAATAATAATTTGCTCTTAAATATTATATTTCAGACGTTTTCACTGATTTTTTCACTGAAATTTATTTCTTAAGGAAAACAACAATTAAAGGTTAATATGCAGAGCATTTCATTTTAAAACTTCACCTTATAAGTGCCCCTCGCTGTATCGCCAACTTAACTATGAACCAATCAAAACGTTTCATTTCCTTTATTTCTTCGACATTATTCATTAAATACAACATTTGAATGGTTTACAATCTAGATCATTTGTTTAACATCTAGGTCAAAACCCACGTTAGTCAGCTTTCGCCGAAAAATATGTCGGTAATCTTACATGATCATTAAGAAATTAATTGTTCGAACTAGTAAGAATTTACAACCTTGGGGTATATTTTCCAACGGTTTTGCGGACAGAAATTCCTCAAAGTAGTTATCATACACTCCCCTTTGTCTCGCAACATCCAGCATAACAGAACTTGGATCGAGGGCGTCTATATGCGTGAAGCCAGCCTTCCTCAACTGTTATAAAAGAAATATAAAAGATGTGTTCCATCAGTTTTGAATACAACAATACGTATATGTTCACCAACTATTCATACTATGCTCCCTGTTTGACTATTTCTTCAATACGGAAGATAGATTGATATCGTCAGCTTGCATTGGGTCGGGTTTGTTCAACTATAACATACCTATGAGTACAAAGACGACCAGTGTATGAGTATTCTACTCGATTATCAATGATCAACACTTTCGCTGCTTGAAACGATGATTGACGTGGAGTCAATGGCAGAAATCCTGGAATCTGATTCCGCTGATTAAATGTGTATCTTCAGTAGGTACAAATATAAAGTAAAATAAGAGATGTCCGTGAAATCGGCAGCGTGGCAGCCTAGCAGCGTGAAGTTAGCAGTCTGGCAGTCTAGCAGCGTGAAGTTAGCAGTCTGGCAGCCTGGCAGTCTAGCGCGAAACACGCTGTGCTTTTTACACCCGGTCTAGGTACAAGATCTTTGGTATATGTTACGATGCACTAACTTTTCTTTCAATGAGTTTTAAGCAAAGATAGTGTACATTTACCTCTATTTGTTATCGCTCTCGAAAGCCGAAATCGCGTGATGTTTCTGGTCTTTGATTGATTGAAAAATGCTTTCTTTTTGCCAGGCACCGGACAGACAGGCTTTCGGCAGGGGCGTAGCTCCCTTTAGGCTCTGTAGGCACGTGCATACACATTTTTTCTAAAAATGCCCGTAAATGCAGCTGCGGCGATACATATCTGCGTAATGTATCGACCAGATCAGCCTGCGCTGTCCGCGCAGACTGATCCAGCCGACACATTTGGTTTAAGGGGGGATAGATAGAGTAGTGATTCCTGAAACAGAAAATCCACAGGAAGCGACAAGTGTATACCCGCGTACGCCTGTGTGGCATGCTTAGGCTGATCCGGGTCGATACTTTACGCAGAGTCCACAATGTTGATTTTCTCACGAGACGGCCTACACATTGATTATTGCCAAAGTACGCCCTGGTTCGGTACCATTATTTAATTAGCTGGCGGCTAACCAACCGGCCCTTATCATATAAGACTCCACTGTCGCCACTGGAATTCAAACCTTCGACTTCCCGCTCCCGAAGCGGATGCCTTAATGTGCTTGTAAACGTCTTAAGAGATATTTGGAATATAACCAGCTCCGAATTCAGCAGTTATAAGTTTCCCCATTGTGAGACCATTACGAGTGCATGTACATCGAGACTACATGTAATTAATATGTATTCTGTGTAACCAATACGCTAAGTAAGTTTTCAAATGTGAAACTCTGTGAACTGTAATCAATGTAAAAACATGATAATGAAAGGAGAGAAAGAAGTTATACACATTGAGTATGCTTTGCAGAATAACCTTTAAGCTAACCAACACAATTTGGCGTTGTTTATGTTATCATTTCAGCTAGTATAATCACCTCTTGTCCCAGAAGGCCAGTTCCAGCTCCAACGTCGATGATTTTCGAATTTTGTCTCGTAGAAGCGGGACAATGTGCTTCAACTGCTGATGCGGCAACATGTGGTGCACGCCAATCTTGTGTCTGGATGTCCTTGAAATATACGGAAAATAAATATAATTCTAGTAGAGATATTGCGTACTTCAATGGTAGGTTTGGTCAGATTGTTATGCTTAGTTTCTACTATTTGCTACCTCAATGTCACATAACACCGAACTAGTTCTCACTACGTTCTGGTACATGTAGCCGAGCGGACTTAAACTGTGTGCAGTATTAGCAACTTTTTACGGTCTGTTTACGAACTTCATTGACGGGCTCGGACGAGTTTGATCGGGAATGGTCCCCAGAACGTTGAGCCTGCTCAAACTTTTCGGGCAACCATCCTGTACGGTACTAAGACGGAGTGACGATGTACTTAAAACGAGGCTGGCGTACTACGAAGGTAATTGCCGTACTTGGATCGTTCTATGGCGCAGTACAATCAGATAAGGTATGGTATAAATAGGGGCCGTTTTCTCACCGGGTCATCATTTGGGCACAATATGTTTATAGATTACATCTGCTCCTCGTTGATGAACTAAGTTTCTACTTCTCGCTAAGACTTTGTTTTATTTTTAAAGCTGTTTTATTTTGACAGCTTTAAAAGATCGATGTTTAATATAATTATCTTCTCAAACATCTACAAGTCGAGCGGGTTTTTCTTCTCAGTCGCATTCATGTGTGTAACATTATGTCTTGCGTTCAAAACGCGGTAAAATACTGATGAAATCATATACCACAATTACATTGACATCAGACCAAAGTAATCCGCTGTGACGCATTAAAGATCGTATCGAATGTTCCCTGTACATGTACTATTCATTAACAGGTTTGTCATATGTAATCGCACGATACAACCAACGCTCGGTTCCGTTAACAAAACGGTTACTATCAGGGGCGTAGCTCCGTTTAGGCACTGTAGGCACGTGCCTACACATTTGTTCTCAAAATACTATTCATTAACAGGTTTGTCATATGTAATTGCACGATACAACCAACGCTCGGTTCCGTTAACAAAACGGTTACTATCAGGGGCGTAGCTCCCTTTAGGCACTGTAGGCACGTTTTGTTCTCAAAATGCATAAACTGCAGCTGCGGCGATAAACATCTGCGTAATGTATCGACCAGATCAGCCTGCGCTGTCCGCGCAGACTGATCCGGCCGACACATTCCGTCTTAGTGGGATAGATGTATAGAGTAGTGATTCCTGAAACAGAAAATCCACAGGAGGCGAAAAGTGTCTATCCGGGTAGGCCTGTGTGGCATGCTTAGGCTGATCCGGGTCGATACTTTACGCAGTCCACAATGTTGATTTTCTCAAGAGACGGCCTACACATTGATTATTGCAAAGCTACGCCCCTGACTATACGGCCAGCATCGCTTCGTCTTCCCGTGTATTGGTATGGGTAAGATTTCATGTTGCCACCTAACGACAATAAGCGACAATATGATTGGCTGATGCAAAGATCAATCTGAGACGACCTGTAATAGGCAGTCGACACATCTAAAGGAGCGATTGCAACTGCAGCGAAGGGTATGTATGACAGGGACGTAGCTTTGCAATAATCAATGTGTAGGCCTTTTCGTGAAAAAAAATCAACAAACACTCTGCGTAAAGTATCGACCCGGATCAGCCTAAGCATTCCACAGAGGCCTACCCGGATAGACACTTTTCGCCTCTTGTGGATTTTCTGTTTCAGGAATATATATTCTATACATCTATCCCCCTAAGACGAAATGTGTCAACCGGATCAGTCTGTGCGGACAGCGCAGGCTGATCTGGTCGATACATTACGCAGATGTCTATCGCCGCAGCTGCATTTTTGGGCATTTTGAGAAAATAATGTGTAGGCACGTGCCTACAGTGCCTAAAGCGAGCTACGCCCCTGTCTGGTTTAAATGTAATTGCATAATATGAGCCGAATTACGAGAAAACCAACATTGTAGACTCTACGTAAAGTATTGATCCGGATCAGCCTAAGCATGCCGCGCAGGCTAACCAGGAAAGAGACTTTTCGCCTCCTGTGGATTTTCTGTTTCATAAAGCATTACTCTATACCTCTACCCACCTGAGACAGAATGTGTCGACTCCCGATTAGCCTGCGCAGACTAAGCAGGCTGATCTGGTTCAATACATTACGCGTCCATAATGTTGGTTTTTCTCGTGGAACCGCTCATATGCACCATTAATCAAAAATGATAGAATTGGAGATATGAATCATAGAAGTCCAACCATAACCCATAACCACTGGACTACCCCGCCTGCATTGACAATACTATGTTACCTGTGGAGCATTCAGATGGACCTTACACTGTATACCACTTTTCTAAACACCAATTTATTCTGAGTGTTAAGGTACCAACTCTACAAATAAATATCCGCCATTTTGATAGACTTTCGCGAATTACCTGAAACCTTACTTTAATGGTGGATTCGATACTGCTACAGTAACAAGTTGTTGAGTTCGTTATTTTCGCTCAGAAACTCTATTCGGGTAGGCAAGTTTCACGTGTTATTTACTCTCTTCATATTGTACATACATTTAGATCAATATGTATATGGTAGATCACACAGTTTTGTTTACAGACATAACTTTAAACCAACAAACCAATACGCAATGCATGAATGTATTTTGATCGTTAAAAACGCAACCGATCAAATAAACAAAATCGCGTAACTAAATTATAGATAACATAGAAAATGCTTCAATATTTATTACCTGCTATACATAAATGTTCTCCTTGAATACATCGGAAGACAACAATACAGTGTCAGTGAAGAAGTAAAGTTTTTTAAGAGCTTGTAACATTGAGGAAAATAAGAAAATGTTACTGTTCTACAATGCCCCCCTACATGTTCTATCCAAGCCGTTTCAATCAGGCCAATGGGTATTTTAAACAGATGTTAAATCGAGATTAGTGCTCGCTCTTTCACTAGAAGCTGTAACACAGACCAGGCGTATTCTTAATTCTGGACATAATAGTATGGCGACTTTAGTAAGTTCATAATTTAGATGTTTCATACCCGCACAAACAGTTTTTCAATTTTCAGGTTTCTTTGAAACAAAATAAAGGTAATTCTTCCTAGATTTTGAAAGTGTGGGCATATACATACAAAACAGAATTCAATTCCTAATTCGTTTTAATTACACAACAAACAATTTTTGTGTATTCTTTTTTAAATCTAATCAAAATACCTTTTTCAAACGGTAAAATATAACAGTAAGTACATTATTTCATCAACATTTAGATTTAAGTGTTCGCATTTATGATCAATTTTGAATTATTTTAAGTTGCTACATTTTGAAGAATAAACACATCACTATTCCTGTTTTGAATATATTGATTCTGTAATGGAATTTCTAATTTATATATCAATAAAAGTCTTCTGCCAGTAATTTACTGAGCCAAATGTGACTATTGTCCCATTCACCAAAAGCGTCGAGTGCTTGCTCACCCACCTGAACGAAGTAGCTCATAAAATATCGTTTACGTCAATATTAATCATCGAGTGTGAACTCAGGTAAAACAGCCCTGTGTTCCATAGTAAACACAACGTAAACACGTTTTGTCTATGGAGCGGAACGAAACCTACCTGTATTATGCATGTACTCCCGTCAAACAGGTTTGGTTTACCGACTAATGCAAGGATTATCGACGAAACCTATATAGGTTTCGCAAAACAGGTTTTGGGTTTGGTGACTATGGAACACAGGGCTGCCGTGTGTTCCATAGTAAACACAACATAAACAGTTTAAGCTATGCCTATCAAACGGAACAAAACCTACCTGTTTTATGAATGGAAAACAGGTAGAACATGTTTGGTTAACCGACTAAGGAACGGTATATCGACAAAACCTATATAGGTTTCGCAAAACCGGTTTTGAGTTTTGTGACTATGGAACACAGGGCTGGTATGTACTGAGCTGATAGAAACTGATTCATAAGCGCAATGTCAACATCGACAACTGTCTGCTACTTCTCATCGTTTAGTCCATTGGAGAGAAGTAGCAGACACTTCTCATCGTTTAGTCCATTTGAGAGAAGTATCAGACACTTCTCATCGTTTAGTCCATTGGAGAGAAGTAGCAGACACTTCTCATCGTTTAGTCCATTGGAGAGAAGTAGCAGACACTTCTCATCGTTTAGTCCATTGGAGAGAAGTAGCAGACACTTCTCATCGTTTAGTCCATTGGAGATAAGTAGCAGACACTTCTCATCGTTTAGTTCATTGGAGAGAAGTAGCAGACAGTTGTCTAAGTATCGATTTGATTGCTGTTTACGCAAAAGGCGGTAAACCCAATGGTTAATTCCCCCATAACCGTCGTTGTTACTAGAAATGATTTTAAGTGCTTTAACCCTTTCCCTCATACGACAATTCTGCAGCAGACGACTTTGAACATATTTTGTCAAAACATAGAAAATCTCCATAATTGAATGGATAACATTGTAACTAAAAGGAGACTTTCTGTGCAATTTCTTCTTTTGTCACTATGTTTTCAAACAGCCGTCTGCTGCAGAGGCGTCAGAAAGCGTCTATATGAGGGAAAGGATTAAACGGGCGCGTATCATAACAATAAACGAAGCAGCAATTTTACATTTGACATCTGTGTATATATCTTGGACAGGGGCGTAGCTCCCTTTAGGCACTGTAGGCACGTGCCTACACATTATCTTCTCAAAATGCCCCAAAATGCAACTGCGGCGATAGACATCTGCGTAATGTATCCACCAGATCAGCCTGCGCTGTCCGCACTGACTGATCCGGCCGACACATTTCGTCTTAGGGGGATAGATGTATAGAGTAGTGATTCCTGAAACAGAAAATCCACAGGAGGCGAAAAGTGTCTATCCGGGTAGGCCTGTGTGGCATGCTTAGGCTGATCCAGGTCGATACTTTACGCAGAGTCCACAATGTTGATTTTCTCACGAGACGGCCTACACATTGATTATTGCAAAGCTACGCCCCTGTTGGAAACGTTACATTTTTATAAACTGTGTGACATATATATTTGTGTATGGTATGCATTGATGACTTGTAAACTATTCAAATATATACAGGTTGCTATGAGACAAGAATGCATATTTTGCTCTGCTCAGATACATGTTCTGAGCCCCGGTAGCTCAGTCGGTAGCGACGCGGGCTGTCAATCCAGGCGTTGTGAGTTCGAATCCCAGCTCGGCCAACATTCTTTCCGACGTTTGACAAAAGTCACTTTAACCTCATCTTCGCTAGCCAAGGCTACTTCGTACATTACCATTCCCATAAGTACTTATGGTAATGTAATGGACAAATAACCCTTGGCTTGCGAAGATGCTTTGACCTGCGTCATTCGTCTGTCACCAATGGGCTGTTTAACAGTCTATGTGGAAAAGTAGTCAGGTGCTTGGAAAGTATGTTGTGTGGTGAACTGGTGTGGGAAAACCAGGAAACGCATGAGTTGAACTGGCCGCCGTGATATGACTGAACTTTTTTTTTGAAAACGGCGTTAAACCCAATCAACCAATCAATCAATTAATTAATCAATCAGATACATGTTTACATTTGGATCGGTTAATCTATACAATTATTATGTTCAATTAACTATGTTCATTAGTTACATGAACATGGTATTTCGGTAATGTATACTACAATATCAGACAATCTGGTTATACATAGTTCCAATAACTACACTATTTACCTCCCCTGGCAGCCAGTTGTATAGGTAAACTTACAATATGCTGTATAGAGTAATATACAAGAGAAAGTTGATGCCAAGGCATCAATGTCGCCGGAAAAGACTGCATTGATTTATTTATGTATTCTTGACTTTCCTTAGTCTATTCAGACATTAGGAACGTTGAAATGAAAACATTTACTTATAAATTTTATATTCATACCTACATTAGGGTATCTATAAAAAATTAACGAAATGTGTACACATTTATCTTGGCTTAAATTTAATTTTGCTGTTGTTACTTATTTAAATAATAGTATTCATTCATATAATTTCAATGTTTGTCAATCTTATTCGAATCACAAGGTAAATATCCTGATATTGCTTTAAAGGGAGGTAATTTGAAGAAAACAAAAGTCTTCAAAAGGAGAAATATATCAGCATTACCGTCTACAGTTTAAATTGTTCTATTGTTTGTGGATTTAAAAATGTTCTTTTTTTCTTATTTCTACATGTACAACGAAATATTGCGGCTTCTCTTTGACGCTTTGCGTCAAACATTCGTCTTGTACTTGTCTAAAATAAAATAATATCACTCGCTTTTTCATATCGAAATGCGCATGCGCGAAAATCGATGTTAAAGGTCACGAACCTACACAACAGAATAGGGTCTATATTTAGCTTAGAAACAGTTCCTACTTTAAATATTCATGGATTAACATTATTAAATGAATTCTACACAAATCAAGACATCTCTTTGAACATGAAAACAACATTTAGTAAGTTAAAATTGCTATTAAAAGGAGAATCCGAAATTGACCTCAATGATGACACATAAGAGTCTGCATTAGGGGGTGTTGGTTCACGTCTTGAAGGGACCACTTTTGTCTTCGTAAATAAGACAAAAAACTTAAATGCGAGTGAAATAAAAAAAACTGCAAACATTAAAAAATCGGAATATTTATTTCATTTTAGATGTGTCATTTATTAGTGTTCGTAAACAACCACAATTGTAATATGTTCAAATCATCTAGATTTGTTTCTTTCTAATAATAAGCCGCCCTCCCATGTGATTTCCGAAAAGCTATTAAAAATAGAAGTCGCGGGCTTCTGCCCGGCGACTAATAATATAATTAAATTAAACAAATGCATGTGAACAAATAATGAAATCACGAAATCGATATAATCAGATCATACAAAGGCGTCAACGAAATAAGGTTGTCAAACTCAAATTCCTTGGTAAACATGCAACATTAATTTGGAAAAAGAATCTAATATGAACATATTTGTATTATGGCGGACAGGAGAAATCTATTTTCTATTCGTTTGAAACATTTTTTTTGCCGTGAGTGTGTAATTATTTTATATATCGAGGGCTTAGCGTAAAACGGTTGTAACTAAAATTGGTATTTTCTTACCAAGGTTAATCACCTCGCCATAAAGTCTTTATAAGCGATTTCTTGGTAAATAACGGAAACTTAGTAGCCATTACTGGTTCTGAGCAATGGCACCTAAATTTGCATTGTTTACAAAGTGGTCAAAATTGACCCTAAACAGGGGTTTTCAACATAGGTTTTTAGTTACAACCGTTTCACGCCAAGCCCTCTATATATATTCTTAAAGGTGCTCAACTCCATATTATAGATATTATAGTCAAAGTTTTAAAACTGTTCAAAAATTGTCTTGAAATATTAGAAATTATAATTCTGGGATAAAATAAGAGTGATCATTTCACATTCCAGTACAATGAACTAAAAGCGTTAAACGGTTAAAGTTTGGTATATAAGAAAACCGGGAGACACTCAAAATCCCCTCAGTCAAAATCCCCTCACCCTGAAAATGATAGGGTAGTCAAAATCCCCTCGACCAAAATGTTAGGGTAGTCAAAATCCCCTCGACCGAAATGATAGGGTAGTCAAAATCCCCTTGATGGGATTAGCAGGATAATCATAATGTATGACATTAGGAGACATCCAAGGTGTCTAAGGCTAAAATAACATTGCACTGAAAAGACAAAAAACATAGTAAGTAATTTACTTCATTTTAATGTTTTACATACATAACACAGTAAGTAATTTAATCATTTTAATAAATATTCACTAAATTGATATGGCTAGTTATCAAACTTGTCCAAGATATTATGCCAATGCACATTCTGGCCAAATTTGGTGATGATTGGACAAAGGCTTCTAAAGTTATTTAGCTGACAAGACCAATTTTAGGTAATTTCTATAATTAAAGGGGTTTTATTATATCTAGAGAAGTAGAATATAAGTAATAAAAAGAATGTGTGTTTAGGTTTCAAATACTTTCAATTTGTTTTCATTGGGAATTGAATAAAAGGATTTATATGTACATAATTACAAGAAGAAACATATGCTACATGAATAAAAACAATATAGTATACATATTAACACAATCAATGGTTGTGATAAACAGGATTAAAGCAATTATCACCTTAATTCATTTATAACATGTGACTGAATTATCACCAATCATTGGGGTTTTGTTTACTCTGCATTTTCAATCAGTACGGATTTGTCTACTCTGCATTGTCATAGAAGGATTTTGTCTACTCTACATTTTCAGTCATATGGGTTGTGATACCCCGTATTTTCAATGATATGGGTTTTAAATACTATATGCATTTTCAACGAGTAGTTTTGACTAGCCATTTGTTTTCAACCATATTGGTTTTGACAACTATGACAAAATGGACCGTATGGGTTTCGACACAAACATTTTCATCAACTCCAAGATAAACTATCTGACAGTGATCTATATTATATTAATAGTGATATATTGAATTTAGACTCTCTGACAGTTATCTATATTATATTAATAGAGAATATATGATCTTAGATTGAGCGGTTTATGAATACCCATCGAGGGGATTTTGACTACCCTATCATTTTGGTCGAGGGCATTTTGACTACCCTATCATTTTGGTCGAGGGGATTTTAACTATTATGCCATTTTCAGGGTGAGGGGATTTTGACATACACTCAAGATAACCATAGTGTGTGTCCACCACTAAGTCGCTCACATGTCTTGAAACACCAAACACGTATTCCTCATTACAATTGCATGAAGATAGATTAATGATCAAATGTCTGACTGGCAGCTGTACAGTTATGAACAGGTTGGAACACAGTAACTTTAAATGATTTGTATGCATTACAATTAGGGATGGGAACGAATACTGAAAACGATATTCGAATATTCGTTTTACTTATTCGAATATATTCGAATATTCGTTTTTCGAATCAAAAATCGGTATCCGATTTCAGATTTATCCGAATGCTGGTACTCTTCCATTGCAACGTTTTCTGATATGTATATATTCATTCAGGTGTAGCTTGGTTACCGAATTTAATATTTATCCGAATGAAATAATTAACGAAATAATGATATATTTTATTCATACAACAAGTAAAAGGAGTTGGAAGAAAACAAAATTGCGAACGATTAAATTTGTTCGCTGATGTGAATTCGATTTTAAAGATGTAAAGAGGAAAGCTGCATACTTTTGAGACGTACTGCTATGTTAAATATGATTTATGCAATTGTTGCAATAGCTGTCTTTGATGTAAACATCGACTAGGTTTTGGATCAAACCAGTCGTCAAGGTGATGTTTGGTTACACATGATACGAACTCAGGTAAACGTACGCGTAACAATTATCGATTTTATAATTGATACTTAAGGTTTGACATACGTTGTAAAAACACCACAAACGAAACATACACACTCTTTATCACTTCACCCTTAATCATGATTAGCTCCAACTCGCATTGTACTAAAAACTGGTTGGTCACTTTTTCTTTTATTTCTTAAAAAAAAATTGTAAACTGGAAATGAATATTCTTATTCGAAAACAGTATTCGAATATTCGTCCATTGTTTCGAATATTCGAATATTCGTTCCCATCCCTAATTACAATGAATGGACTACCTGTGTATGGTATCGCCTCGGTGGTGTATTTGTAGAGCGTCAGCATCGGTTGCGGGTTCGATCCACGCCTGAGTATACCAAATACTTTAAAAATGTAATGGCTTCCCCCATTCCCCCACCCTCACCCCCTTGGCATTAAGGGTTGTGTGGTTGAGTATAAGAACAAACTCACTGATGTCAGGATAAAGGGACCAGTAGCACTTGTAACTTATCCAGGAAATGCATTGCCATCACTGAAATTTTGTTGCGTAAAGTACTGCACGTGATGCCTTCGAATACCGCCGAAATAAGTGATGGTATCTAGGGCATGTAAGCAAACAATGTGAGTTATCTTTGCAGCTCCAGATTCACAAAGCGGTGATGGTATTATGTTTTGTTTGTATCGGTTTTTATGCGGGGGATTCAGCTATGCTGAATACATCCGTATATTGTCATGCCCAGCTTTCAGGAAGTGTAAATTTGTATTTTTTTTTGTGCTGCCCTTTGTTTTTTCAAAATGGACAATTTTTCTTGATTGTCCAGGGATCAGTTAAATACGTTTCACAACAAGCTAAACAGTATGCACATTATTCAAAGTAAACGTACACAATGTAAAGTTTTAATCCATGAAGTTGTATACATAATTTAGAAATTTAAGTTAGACATAAGAATCTTAAATGTCTCTTTTAAATATATGGAAAACGAGTAGCTTGAAAGTGGGTAGCTCAAAAACCTTTTGAGAAAATCCCTGCAATGACAAATACGGAAATACGGCTGTCGTGCATCATCAACATTTTCCCTTGTTAACACTCTACAGGCTACATTTTGCATCGGCTCTTCATGAAAGTTTATCAGAACATTCATCTCCATCAAATCTTGGATAAATTCGAAACTGGTCCATGTGAGGTCAAAAACTAGGTCACTAGGTCAAATTGAAAAAATCTTGTTAACACTCTAGAGGCCGCAATGTTTGCTTCAGCAGTTTGAAATTTTGTCAGAATGTTTGTATTAATAATATCCAAGTCAAGTTCGAATATGGGTCACATTAGGTCAAACACTAGGTCACTAGACCAAATTGAAGGTAAATCTTTTTAACTCTGTAGAAGCATCTCTTTTGGCTACAGCAGCTTGGAATTTGGTCCGAATTATATCTAAATGATATCTAGGTCAAGTTTGAATATGCGTTATGCCGGGTTAAAAACTAGGTCACTAGGCCAAATTGAAGGAAAATCTCGTTAACACTCTGGATACTGCACTTTTAGCTTGAGCATGTTGAAACTTTATCAGAATTTATTAGGTAACTAGGTCAAATTGAAGGAAAATCTTGTTAACACTCTATAATTTGATATAGTACTTTATTGCAAAGCTACATAGCGGCGATGATCTATATGATATTCTTTTTATTGAGGTTTTAACTATAGTTTCAGTCTGTGCATTTCAAATTCTAGGAGCTCGTGAATTCAGCAATGCGTTTCCATAACCATGCAATAATTTCATGTGGGTTCCACCAGGTTTCAGTTTTAGATCTTTCCTTTTCTGATTTCCATAAATGCCTTACCGCTAACAGTCCAAAATATTCAGAGTTGTAGAAAACAATCTAGATTAAACTACTTCTTATCCTTTCCTGCATGATTTCAAGCAATGCAATAAAGTGTATACATGTAGCTGACATTTAATTGTCTACACCTTCACATTTGGTGTAGACACAACGGTATGGTTTTAAATAATAAAATAACAAAAGTTAGGTTGATTCAACGAAAAATACTTTGAAGCTGGGATGTTGCAAGCGCTTAGATGTCCGTTGCCAGACCCCCAGCGGATGACATATGTAGAGAAGAATCGGATACACAATACAGGTGTGGAACGTTCGAAACTAGGCTGTGCTTGGGAGAGCTATCCGTAGAAAGAACGACTACGAAGGCTGGCATCACATGCTTAACAGGAAAGACAAGTGAGGAAGAACAGCTTACCGTTCTATTTACTACAGGTACCCTTGGACCAAGAGGTACCGCTACTACCAACACACATGAAGATGGTCCCTGAGGGAAACTCCGAATACGCCGGAGGAAGAAAACCAAGGCCTTTCAAGGAAAACTCTTTTGGATTCAGGGATCGTTACGAAGTGAGGAGACATTTTGGTTAGCCAGTTATTGAAACATGTAGTGGTTTGTATGGACCAAATGTTTAGAGCTATAGTATGGACCTTATGTTTAGAGCTATAGTATGGTTTGTGACTGAAGGAAACAGTGTGTAAGTGAAATGAATCCATACATTGTTGTGGTTGTTTATATCATATAATTCGGGAAAATAAATGAATGAATATTAACAAGGCTGGCTTATGGTTTGATTTTTAAAATATCCCTCATTTTCTAACGCCTCTAAAGGAGATGACTTTTGAGAGATTTCTCATCAACAAATGAGACAACAAGAAACCGCTGAAGACGGTAAGGCCGGATTGTCGGCAATTTGACCTTGAAAATCGACAAACCAAGGTCAAGGTCAAAGTAACCAAAGAAATCAATAGAACTTGTTACTGGTTACCTTCAGGCAAAGTTTCAAGTTTGTAACCATTTCCAGTGCTGAGATTTTGCCTCAACCTGAAACTTTAACCAAAATTGCCTCAACCTGAAACTTTAACCAAAATGTTGACAGACAGATTGACGGACAGACGGACATCGCCAATCTATAGACCGGAATTGCTAGAACAATCCGGCCAAAAATGCATATTTGACTCGGATCAGAGAATCAACATGTTTGCCTTCAAACCATTTAAATTAAATAAATTACACAAATTGTACAAATTATTCATTAAATCGCCTCCTGAACAGCTCGGACGCAGTAAGGAAAGTGTCTGCTTCAATGCACTCATAACTCTTTCCCTCATATAGACGCTTTCTGACGCCTCTGCAGCAGACGCCTTTTTGATAACATAGTGACAAAAGAAGAAATTGCACAAAACGTGCAATTTCTCCTTTTGCCACAATGTTTTCCAGTTTTTGCCATAGGTTATCCATTCAATTATGGAGATTTTTTATTTTTTGACAAAATACGTTTAAAGTCGTCTGCTTCAGAATTGTCGTATGAGGGAAAGGGATAACTAGCATTGAGAAATAAAGGACACTTTAACTGGAGTGTAATGAGTTCTCTTATTCAACTATCTCGATTTCAACAGCGTTATATGGGTGAGAATTATGGCAGAAGATGTCATCCAAAGACGTCCAAAATGTAGAAAAAATGCGGCGATCATGCGGCAAATATTAACAATACCTACCAGTGAGAACCTGAACGTATATGGATGGCATTAAGTCTGCTTGGATGGCATCCTATTGAAATTGTAATCGACACTCGAAAAGTTGTATTTCTTCAAAACCTCTGTAATATGCTATCAGGAAATATATCAAATCAACTTTTCTTATATCGTCATAACCTGCACTTCACAAAACAGTGTAAAAAAAGATATTGATAGAATATTAAAAATATATATACTCAATGAATACGCTACCACATACCTACAACAAAACCACTTCCTGAAGAAACAATCATAGAAACAGATAGCGCAAAAAGCAATTGGAAAAAAAATCGAACCATCTTAGAAAGAAAGAACTAAACAAGACAATGACAAATGATCGGTTTTTCTGGAAATGCGTAAATACGAACAAAACTCTAAAACATGCGTTAACAACTGTTGGGACTATTAACGTGTAACAAATATAAAAAGAGAAGAACCTAGCCTTTGACACCATTTCGTATATATTTCATGTCATTCGTGTGTTTCTATTAGTCAGTTCATACCCTTTATATTAAGGCACAGCTTCAAGAAAGAATTCCTTAGTTTCTCTCTGTCTTATAAAACGATAGGCAAAATATATTTAAAAAACAAAAAAAAAGATGTTCGTACTCACTTCTTCATATGTTGTCCAATTATTGTATTTATCTCTAACTTGTGCCTGCGACAATCCGGGAATATTGAGATCATAAACAAAACCTTTCTTTACATTGTTTGCACTATTTTCATCGTTTGTATTAGCGTTTCCGCTCATTTTCAAAATAGAACACTGCCTTGGTTTTAGTTGACCTACATATCATATAATATTTGAACTCTAGATAATATTCTATCTTGGCTAATCTAAAACGAAGGCCACCAAAAAGGGAATCCACATCGAAACATAAGTTGCAAACAATTTCAGGTGTGATTAACTTACAGTACATATATATGAGAACCAACATTATTGACTGCTAAAGTATTCACCCGGATCAGCATAAGCATACCGCGCACAGACACTTTTCGCCTCCTTTGGATTTTCTGTTTCAGTAATCATTAATCTATACCTCCATCCCCCTGAGACGGAATGTGTCGGCCCGGATTAGGGATTAGCTTGCGCGGACTGCGCAGGCTGATCTGGGTCGATACATTACGCAGAGTCAATACTGTTGGTTTTCTCGTGGAACGGCTCATATATATATAATAAAGGTATCAATATGGACGTTGAATATTAGCAGTTAATATTCCTCGACTATGAGTATATCATTTAACTTTATGAAATTAATTGTGATATATATATATACATGTTTGTCTCCCGTGACCTTAGTCTTTGCATTCTGTCCTTTATGCGACACATCCGATCACAATTGGTTATATATATATGTATGTCAAATTTGATCTTTCTCAATAGCAGTTTTCTCTAAATCACGCACACAATAAAGTTTGCAATATGCGCCCAGTGACATTTAACCTTGAACCTGAAAATTAAAACGGAGCATGTTGTCACACTTGGGGATACTACACATGCCAAGTATGATTATCACCATTGGTTCAGTTTAATCGAAAGTATGCCCAGTACTTCCAGTGATATTAAACCGACCCTAAAATACATGTATAACTTGGGGAACAAGTTTGCCATTTTTTCTTAATTGTGCAAAAGAAAACCAATTTGCAGCGATTCTATAATCTCCCTGCAACGCATCGAATATTACGTACAGTTCCACGTAAAACCACACAAAACTGTTTTGAATGGTGGTCAACGGATTTCGCGGAAATTTTACGCACATCCTCTATGTGACCAATAGCACAACCTCACAATTAGTTATCATTAAAACATTTGAATTGTATTTGGAGCTTATACTATTCCATCGTGTATTTAGACTGTAGTATTGATGTTATGTGAACAATGTAAAACGGGTTTACACGTTTTGTAAACGATCGTATGGGGGCTATTAATTTCAATCATGTCCATATGTATTTTCTTCTTAATTTTCTACAAAAAACTAGCTCATGCTTATTCATGTACGAATGTACTTGACATTAATATAGATATAACTAGAACTAACTGAATATGATTAATACCCTCGAACGTCACCCTGATAGGAAAGGTAGTGGGATATTAAGAAACCCAACCTTAAATTCTAACTTGTAGTTTTAAAGATAATCTCCGGACAAAAAACAAGAGTTGTCGGAGGACAGCATGCTCGACTATTCCACCGCTTATTTGATTACTGAGGTAATGGACTCTAATGTAGTTGCATGCTAAACATTAACCACAATGTCTTAAAGGGTGATAATTTGCATTATATGTAGGATAGAGCTATTTTCATAGGCGTGATGATTGGGAAGGGTTGTATCACGTTTCAATGGAATGCATCAAGTAGTTACTAAAATATGGACTCTTAATGTAGTTGCACACAAACCTTTAACCATAGGGCAACAATTTGCATCATATGCAACTAGTTCAAAGTTATTGCAAAATATAGTGGTTTTTTCGTTAAAGGTCAAAGTGACCTTGACCTTTGACCTTATGATCCCATGACCTGTTTGAGTCAAGTGCTGATCATGACCATTACCCAAACTAAGTTTCAGCTCAGGCGTCCGAATTTCTATTACAGCCAAAAATGCGGAAAATCACTCAATACCTCGTTAAAATACACATAAAGTCTCTCTATTACACTATATGGACGTATAGAGGGGCTATTTATAGTAACACGTGTGGGATTCCCCAAATTACCATTACGATCATTTTTTATCAAAGCGTATAGACAATATGGAGACTTTTTGTGTATTTTAACGAGGTATTGTGTGATTTTTCGCATTTTTTGCTGTAATAGAAATTCGGACGCCTGTGGTTTCAGGGTCATAGGCCTAAGCAATCAGTAGTTTTAAAGCAAGGAATGTTTCTGTATTGAAGGTCACAGTGAACTTGACCTTGACTCCAAACTCTCTAGGCATCACCAACTTGCTATGATGTATGTCCATACCAAGGTTGAAGATCATAGACCTAGGCGAAACTTTAGCCATTAACTGTTTCTTTACAGAAAGGTCACAGTGACCTTGACCTTTGACATAGTAACTCCAAACTCTCCAGGCAAAACCAACTTGAAGATCACAGGCCTAAGTATATGTTAGTTATAAGGGTAAATGCTAGCTTGCACAAACACTTTAACCATGAACTGTTTCTATGTAGAAAGTTACAGTGACCTGGACCTTTGACCTACTGACTCCAAACAGTGTAGGCATCACCAACTTGCTAGGAAGTATGTCTATACCAAGTTTGAAGATCATTGGCCTAGGCGTATGTAAGTTATAAGGGTAAATGCTAGCTTGCACAAAAACTTAAACCAACACCAACTACAATAGTTCCCCTTATTCTTCGAATAGTCGAGCTAAAAAGTAAGAACTACTCTTATCCAACTCAATCTGTGATAATTAAGACTAAGGAACACTGTGCAAGCTGGATGTCTCAAGGTTCTACACATAAATAAATGCAACTATCTATCAATGAAAGTGACTGAATAGCCCCACAATAATGCCTTATCAAATAAGCATTGTAACTCCACCTCAATCTAGTCATTCATGTGAGATAGGACCATCCAAGATTGTGGTACTAAACCCTTAGGTTTTGTTTGCAACCAAGAAGGAGAAGAAGAAAGTGTTATGTGTCTTCAACAAATTTTTATTTTACACCAACTTTTGACATACTGAAATGTGAAACATTTATAAGCACAACCTCAATAGAAAACATATAAACTAGCATGTACTGTACATGTACCAATCAATTAATTTTAATATTGACCTGTCAACAAATGAATTAAATACTTTCACATTTAACCAGATATGAAAAATGAGGAATTGCTCAACTTAATCAATTTTTTCAATTTTCCACACTGTTTTATGCAGTCACGAGTCTGTAGACGCCCCAGAATTAGTTTGGGGAAATGTTTCTTAATTAACTGTATACTCCATATGACATTCTAACGAGGATTGTTTTTGAAAACGTTTGTTGAAAATATGAAACATTGCTGGCTCCTTTTCCCACATTGAAATTGTGTAACAGGGAGAAGATAACTCAAAATCACAGTAATATGGACACCTACCCAGGTCAGATTGAGCAAACTCGTCTTAAAAAATCGGCCAATAACAAGTGTAGGTACATATTATTTATCAGTGACCTTTTCCCACAATAAGTCTAGTTTCTTTTGACAAAGAATAAAACGTATACACTTTAGGCAATGGAATCATGCCAATGCATAATGTGATTGAAGCATATATCATCTAAAATCTTGGTTTAACACAATTAAGTTAATAATGAAAATACCTTCTTTTCCATCCAATTCATTAAAGCAGTTACATGATGAAATATAATGGAATTTTCTGCTTCAATTGATTATGTTAGCTTTTTTTTCTCCTTTGACACATGCACATGTGTAATGTATCCTTATGAAAACACGAAAAAGGCAAAAATATTTCTCAACGGAGCCATATAGGGACATATACTCCCCACCTCCCGAATCAGATTTCCTTAATAAATGTACACAACATGGTTGTGATCAATTGCTATCTACCGAGCTGCAATCCCATAGTTACCATCAAACACTGTTGGCTGGCCCCAAATCATTTCTTAGTTGGGTCTAGCGACAGACTGTTCAATATATGTATATCCAAAAGTTTCTTGGATTTTGTTTTTACCCTTTCCCACATGTAGACGCTTTTAGACAAATCTGCAGCATACATCATTTGAAAACTCTCTGACAAAAGGAATGATTTCTCCATTTGCAACAATATCTTCTCAATAATTATTTAAGGAGGTTCTCAGAATTTTGCCAAGATGTTGTCAAAGCTTTATATGTGGGAAAGGTTTGAAGAGCTTGGCAACCCTGCAAGAATTAAGTTATTATTTTTTATCATGGAATGGCAATTTACACCAATAATTAATGCTCTGAAAATTTATCCTTTTCAATACAGAAAAGCTATACAAAACAAGAGGCCCATGAGGGCCTATGCTCTACTGGTATGGTTCTTTGGTCATTTTCAATCCAGAGCATGTATGTATGGTGAAGATCGGATAGTAAATGGAGGCTCTTTTGTGTTCACAAGCTGTATTATAGCAATTTTTACAATTTCATGGACCATAATCCAGTCTTGCATGGGCGGATCTGGCTGATTTTCAAAAGGAACCAAGCTCTCATCAATATTTAACTACTATCTAAGTTTGGTGAAGATCAGATAGTAAATGGAGCCTCTATTGTGTTCACATGCTCAATTATAGCAATTTGGACAATTTCAAGGGCCATAATCCAGTCTTGCATTGGCGTTCTGGTTTTCGAAAGGAACCGAGCTCTCATGGATATCTAACTACTGTATAAGTTTGGTTGAGATACAATCAAAAGTGAAGACTATCGTGTAAACAAGCTCTTTTATAGCAATTTTGACCATTTCAAGGGCCATAATCCAGTCATGCATGGGCAGATCTGGCTGGTTTTCGAAAGGAACCGAGCTCTCATGGATATCTAACTACTGTATAAGTTTGGTTGAGATACAATCAAAAGTGAAGACTATCGTGTAAACAAGCTCTTTTATAGCAATTTTGACCATTTCAAGGGTCATAATCCAGTCATGCATGGGCAGATCTGGCTGGTTTTCGAAAGGAACCGAGCTCTCATGGATATCTAATTACTGTATAAGTTTGGTTGAGATACAATCAAAAGTGAAGACTGTATCGTGTTAACAAGCTCTTTTATAGCAATTTTGACCATTTCAAGGGCCATAATCCAGTCATGCATGGGCGGATCTGGCTGGTTTTCGAAAGGAACCGAGCTCTCATGGATATCGTTTAGTTGAGATACAATCAAAAGTGAAGACTGTATCGTGTTAACAAGAAATTGTTTACGGACGGACGGACGGACGCACGACGGACAAATCGCCACGACATAAGCCCTTCTGGCCTTTGGCCAGTAGAGCTAAAAAACCGTATAGTTCTCTAGGAACTGCTTCCACTAGAGCTGGAACTTTTTGAACGCTTTTTCTGTCGTCTTGGTGATGGACTCCTACTTGAATCACTGCTACTGGACCGTTTACGGTTTCTTCGTGGTGGCGTGGATGTTGAAGATGATGATGAACTTGAACTGCGCCTTAAAGTGGAGGAAAATATGAACTGTCAAATTATTGCATTCTTCTTTTATGTTTACTTTCAATAAAAATAATCCCTGTATTTTCAAACAAAAACCTTTGTTTTACTCGTGTTTTAATGGCAGTTTTTCAGTAATATCATTGCAACATATTCATAATCCAGGGGTGTCAAACCAGATCAAGCAGAGCTCTAGATAAGGGGCATTTTGCATGATCTAAACTTATTATTTGACCTCCAAATCCTATGTTGTGGGTATTCAAAAGAATCGCCTCACTGAGACGATGCTTTTTAGCAACCACAAGATAGGTTTGAATGAGTCATACGAGAGATTTTGCTGGGAAAATACCTGTTTATTCCTCTTTATCTAGTCCTCGGAGAACAGAGCTAAAAATTGTTCCTTGCTAACCATGTAAGCTTCATGTAGGGATTGTTCTTTTGATGCTTGGTCTGATAAAAGCCCAAGCCAACCAGTCAAGATTTTCAAACTAAATTTATGATTAATATGTTGCTTTTTAAATGTTCAAGATCAAAGTAAAAGTAAAAATGTCAATATCAAACTGACATGAGCTTCAGCCACTTGTGTCCGAGGACCCATCTGGGTCATACCAAATACTTTAAAAATGGTAGTAATGGCTTTCCCTCCTTGGCATTCAGATGTGTAGGGTTAGCATTACCACTGTCAGGATAAATGGACCAGTAGTTATGTTAATTTATCCAAGAAACGACGTGATACAACTTTGAATTTATTGAAGGTGGTATAAAGCACCATACAAACAAAAACAAAAACACTTTTGTATGTGGTATTGCTATAACCAATAACTGCATGCTGCAAAAACACTTTTGTATGTGGTATTGCTATAACCAATAACTGCATGCTGCAAAAACACTTTTGTATGTGGTATTGCTATAACCAATAACTGCATGCTGCAAAAACACTTTTGTATGTGGTATTGCTATAACCAATAACTGCATGCTGCAAAAACACTTTTGTATGTGGTATTGCTATAACCAATAACTGCATGCTGCAAAAACACTTTTGTATGTGGTATTGCTATAACCAATAACTGCATGCTGCTCTTAATGTCAAAAGGTAAAATTAAACTAAGGGCGAGACTTGTTCGATTGCATCACCACTCAAATCTGTATTTAAACACATGTTGTCACAATTGTCTCTTTAGAAAGTTAGAAACCTTCAAAATATCAAGAACAATATAAATAAGTTGTGAATAAGCTTAAGGTGTCAATGCAATTGCAAGAGAAAATTACATGTACTTTAACCCTTTCCCTCATATAGACGCTTTCTGATGCCTCTGCAGCAGACAGCTTTGTGAAAACATAGTGACAAAAGAAGAAATTGTCCAAAACAAGCAATTTCTCCTTTTGTCACCATGTTTTCCACTCTATTTAATTTTTGTACTTTCATTTAAATGGAGTTTCCTAATCTTTACGGGTATGTTTTCAAAGTTGTCTGCTGCAGAGTTGTCGCAAGAGGGAAAAGGAAAACTAATAAATGCTATTTTAAGAACATATGCATCACCTGCAAATTGCCATAACATCTGACACAATAAGTACATTAATGACGGACAAACAACAGAGAAATGTGCCATCCTGCCAAGGCAGATAACTAAAAAAAAAAAAAGGGAAGATAAAGAAATGTACCTCTGTTTCTTCCTGATAGGAGATCGACTACGTCTAACTGGTCTTTTATCTCGGTTTCTGTCTCTGTAATGTAATCAGGAATCAATTAATTAAACCACTTACAAGTGTTAAATTCCTGACTGATGTGGTGTCTTTATGCTTTCCCACTTCAACAAATCTGCAGCAGACGACAAAAATACCCATCTAAACAAAAATATGGAAAATCTTTATTTATAATACTTGAAGAAATTTAGAATCGAGTTGAAAATATTGTGACAAAAGGAAAAAATTGCTCATCATGAGCAATTTCTTCTGTTGTTACAATGTTTTCAAAGGGTATCTGCTGCAGATGTTCAACATCCTTTTTGTTTCAAAGGATTACGAGGAAATGTGTGAAATGTGTGAAATGTGTGTCTAAATATATCTCAAATAAACTAAAAATAAAAATTTAATTAGAGCAATTTCTTCTTTTGCAAAAATGTTTTAAAAAAGTCGTCTGTTGCAGAGGCGTCAAAAGTCATCTGTTAATGTGAAAGACTTTAGGTTGCAAAAAAATGTAATAAGCAGTGCACAAGAAAATAAATCTGAAGGCATTTGTGAACAGTGTAGACTCAGAATATATACACTGACAATTGGTCATAGAAACAAGAAACTTCTAACAAGCATGGATTGGATAGCATTAATGCATAGGCAGATCTTTATCTAAACTTATTAATATTAGAAGTACTCTAAGATTGGATTTCCTGCAGTGAAGCGTAAAAATACCTTGATTGTCCTGGAGACCGTCTCCGTGGTGAAGAAGAGCGTCTACGTCTCCTTGGGGGGACCGGTGAGTATCGTCGTGGAGACACCGATCCAGATGAAGATTTCCTTCTAGGTCGCCTAGGAGATACAGAGCTTGCTGATGACTTAGATCTTCTTCTAGTTCTCTTAGGTGAGGATGATGGTCTTCTTCTGCGCTGTGATGGCACATTTTTCTGTCTCCTTGGAGAAGGGGACTTACTCCTTCTTCTACGTTTAGGAGAGGGTGAATTCCTTCTCCTTCTTGGAGAAGGTGAACTTTTTCTTTTAGGAGATTTAGATTTAGATTTCGATCTTTTCCTACGCGGAGAAGGTGAGCTTTTCCTTCTCCTTGATGGTGAACTTTTTCTTCTTGGTGATTTTGATTTTCTCCTTCGAGGCGATGGTGATCTCTTTTTTCTAGGAGATCGTGATCTTTTCCTCTTTGGCGACTGTGAACTTTTTCTACCAGGAGATGAGGAGCTTTTCCGCCCCACTGAGGAATTTCTCTTTTTACTTGGTGAAGCTTTCCTTCTTTTAGGAGAGGCAGAAGACATTCTCGCAGATGGTGACTTTCCTTTTAGTGCTGAGCTACGCTCTCTTGATACAGATTTCTCCTTCTGAACACTTTTTATCATCGACTTTTCCTCCGACTTATTTTCCATACTTGAACTATTTGTGATTTTCTCTATTTTAACTGTAGCTTCTTGTGATTGTGTTGGTGGCAATGGAATGTCAGCATTAATAACTTTAGGTAACAGTAGCACCGATTTTGAAGGGCTTGGGATCTTAACTCCACCAATATCGAAAACACTCGACAACTGCTCCTCCTTTGGTTTTCTAAGTCCATGATCTGCAGATTTATCCTTTTCGCCATTGATAGCTTCACCTTCAAGAGGGGCACCGGATTCCTTTCCAGACTGATCTGTTGGTTGTTTCTTGTCTCGACCACTGTCTTGGTCGGATTCTGTTGTTGATTTCCTAGAAAGGTCATGTCTATCCCATCTTCCCCTTTTTTGCCTGAAATACATGTTTATATATAAGCACAGCTCAAGGAAAAACAAACCCTAGTGCATTTGCCTCATGTGTAGATCCAGACCAGCCCGCACTTCCAGATAGGCTGATCTGGTTCAATACTGTTTGCCAATTAGTCATAGAAGCTTAAATTAAACTTCTGTGAAGTATTGTACATGTAGTTGGTTTTCCTAAGAAAATGAAACATTTATACCGCAAATCGAGGGCTTGGTGTGAAACAGTTGTAACTAAAAACCTATTTTGAAAACCCTGGTTTAGGGGCAATTATGACCCCTTTGTAAACAATGCAAATTTAGGTGCCATAGCTCAGAATGAGCAATGGCACCTAAATTTCCATTGTTTATCAAGAAAAATTATTTAACGCTTATAAAGACTTTATGACAAGGTGATTAACCTTTTTAAATTTTTTAGTTACAACCGTTTCACGCCAAGCCCTCGAAATGGTCTTACTATGGCTGATATTTGTGCTCAGTTTTGCCAAAATCTGAACAGTGGTTCAATAGATAGTGTGTTATAATAAATCCCAAAATGTTACCTTTTACCTGACAATGTGACGTTGAACTTGAAGTAATATGAAGAAAGAAAATTCACAAACAAAATATAACCATCAGCATTTTTTCATTTACCATGATAGTTTTAGAAGTTGAATGCTGTAGATGTAGATAATTTTATACGATATGAGATTTTAGACGATTTTCAACATTATTTCAGTTACATCAATGCAAAAGATTGATTGATTGATAGGGGTTTAACGCCTTTTTCAACAGTTTTTCAGTCATATCATGGCACCCAGTTCACCTACTTATATGTTTCTAGGACGTCTCACACCAGTACTTCATACAACATTCTTTCCAAGCAACTGGCTGCTTTTCCACATTAACTTATAGCCCATTGGTGGAAGATGAACGACGCTTGTCACACTGAATTTTGTTGAACGTCAATAAAAAATGTTGGTCAAGCTGGGGTTCGAACTCACCAGCTCTGGATTGACAGCCCGCAACGCTACCGACTGAGCTACTGGGGCTCGGCAAAAGAAACAATTATTCTCACGTCCTGTATGATAAACCAGTACATGGCAATTCCCCAAGGGTAACCACTCTGCCAAAGCAGATTCATTCAAGGTGAAGGCAACATACCTTGCTAGCTCTGATGCTGCCTCCGCCACCTCTGCTATTTTGGGCAACGGTGGAGTTTTCAGCGATGACCTGCTTGCATCATCTGTATCTGTTGAAATCTGAAAAACAGTTTGTAAAACCTTTACTCACTAGAAGATGCACAATTTGAAAACATTGTGGCATGGGAAAAATTGCTCATAATAGTTCTCCGCTTGCCACAATGTTTTCAACTCTATTCAATTGCTATATTTTAACTTGTAGTGCATACTTTCGGAGTTGTCTACAGCAGATTGGTGCTAACTTAAACAAGAGATGTTTGTCAAACATTATGCCCCCTCTGAGCGCCATGTTGTCAGGAATATTAGGACAATTGAGTAAAATTTGCATGGACCGAAATGCCACTTGATTTGTCATTTCACATTGGATGTCTATGAGTCAGTTTTAAGATTATGTTCATTCAAAGTTTGAGGATAGTAGGTACAGTTCTTAATCCCATTGTGATGATGACTGATATTTGCAGATATTATGTATCCTCCAGGTTAGGCACTGTTGAGCTATCACTCAGACAAGCTTAAAAAAGGTTTTTGTGTTCAAGGTCACTGTGACCTTGACCTTTGACCTCAAAATAAATAGGGTTCATCTACTGGTCAGGCCCAACCTCCAAGTCAACTTTGAGGACCATAGGTCCAGGCATTGAGTTATCACTCGGACAAGCTTTAAAGGGTTTTTGTGTCCAAGGTCACTGTGACCTTGACCTTTGACCAAATGACCTCAAAATAAATAGGGTTCATCTACTGGTCAGGCCCAACGTCCAAGTCAACTTTGAGGACCATAGGTCCAGGCATTATTGAGTTATCACTCGGACAAGCTTAAAAGGTTTTTGTGTTCAAGGTCACTGTGACCTTGACCTTTGACCCAATGACCTCAAATAAATAGGGTTCATCTACTGGTTAGGCCCAACCTCCAAGTCAACTTTGAGGACCATAGTCCAGGCATTGTTGAGTTATCACTCGGACAAGCTTAAAAAAGATTTTTGTGTTCAAGGTCACTGTGACCTTGACCTTTGACCCAATGACCTCAAAATAAATAGGGTTCATCTCCTGGTCAAGCCCAACCCCAAGTCAAGTTTAAGGACCATAGATCCAGGCATTGTTGAGTTATCACTCGGACAAGCTTTGGTCTACAGACGGACCGACGGACCGACCGACCAACAGACATGTGCAAAGCAATATACCCCTCTTCTTCGAAGGGGGCATAACAAGAGTAACGTGTACGGCACAGACGCTCGACTGATAGGGAGAAAACAGAAAAAAAAAAAAGGAGCTAAACAAAAAAACCGTAACCGGACGACCACGCCGCCGCCGACGCCAGGGTCATGACAATAGCTCTCGTTTTTTTCAAAAGTCGAGCTAAAAAGTCAGCGGTCTTGCTTAAGAGACAACTGATTATAAAACTACACATCATATTAACAAACTGTAACAGGTGGAACTATTAAAAGAAACCAGACAAGATTTGAATTGGTCAAAATAATAATGTACATATATTCTATATACACAAGAAAAGGACAAAATTTACTCAACAGATAATTATAATGATCCACCATGTATATTTTGCCTATATCATGCAGGCCATCATTTGTATAATAATAGCCGTCGGAGGACAGCGTGCTCAACTATTCCACCGCTTATTAGAAATATGGACTCTAATGTAGTTGCATGCAAAACATTGACCAGAATTTCTTAAAGAGAGATAATTTGCATTAAATGCAGGATAGAGTAATCTCACTTGATTATTCATATAGGTGTGTTGGTTGGGAAGGGTTTCAATGGAATGCATCAAGTAGTTACTAAGATATGGACTCTTAATGTAGTTTCATGGAAAAATTTACCATATTTTCTTAGTAAAGAAGGGCAATCATTTGCATCATATGCAGGATAGAGTTATCTTACTTAGTTGTGTATATAGTTGTGAAATTTGGAAGGGTTGTATAAAGTTTCAATATAATGCTTCAAATAGTTACTGAGATATGGACTCCTTAATGTAGTTTCACACAAAACTTCAACATATTTTCTAAGTAAAAAAGGGCCATAATTTGCATTATATGCAGGATAGAGTTATCAAACTTGATTGTTTACATAGGTGTGATGGTTGGGTAGGACTATATAAAGTTCCAATACAATGCATCAAGCAGTTACTACGATATGGTCTCTTAATGTAGTTGCACGCACAACTTCAATCAGTGGGCCTTAAATTGCATAAAATGCAGGATAGAGTTATCTTACTTGATAATCTACCTAGGTGTGATAGTTGGGAAGGGTTGTATAAAGTTGCAATGAAATGCATTAAGTAAATACTGAGATATGAACTCTTAATTTGCACGCAAAACTGTAACCAGAATTTATAAGTAAAAAAAAGGCCATAATCTGCATTAAATGCACACAAAACTTTAACCAGAATGTCTAAGTTCGAAAAAGGGCCATAACTTGCATAATATGCAAGATAGAGTTATCTAACTTGCTAATCTACATAGGTGTGATAGCTGGGTAGGGTTGTAGAAAGTTTCAATGCAATGCATGTAGTATATAAGTACTTGCATGCAAAACCTTAACCAAGGTGTGACGTGGACGCTGATGCCGACGCCAGGGTGAGTAGTATAGCTCTCATATTCCTATAGTCGAGCTAAAAAACTAAGTTTAAAAGTAAATAAGATTTATAATTGAATGCAACATGAAACTTTGACTAAACTGTTTACCTTATTTTTTTTCTTTTTTTTGAGACATCAGAGGAAAACATTTCTACATTTTTAAGATTGGAGTTTTGTTTTTATACAGAGTTGATAAAAAGGTTGGAAAGATGAAAACGCTCATTTGGCATGGAAACAGAGATAAAATAAATTTCAACTTATTGTGAAAAAAACCACCAATAAATATTACTATACAATGGTGCATACAGTTGGTTTTCGTGGTGATTGCGGGCTGCAATCCTCCTTATCAAGATCTTCTGGATCTGGTGGTGGCTGCCACTTGATTTTCTCCTGAAACAATAAACATTGTTATCTTTAGCAAATGCAGCAGTCATTTTTAATCCTTTCCCTCATACAACAATTCTACAGCAGACGACTTTGAACATATTTTGTTAAAAGATAGAAAATCTCTATAATTGAATGGATAACCCATGACTAAAAGTGGAAAACATTGTGGCCAAAGAAGAAATTGCTCGTTTTGAGCAATTTCTTCTTTGGTCACTATGTTTTCAAATAGCCGTCTGCTGCAGAGGCTTCAGAAAGCGTTTATATGAGGGAAAGGGTTAATCAAAACAAGGCAAATTTAAAATCACAATATACATAAGTATAATTGTTAAAATAGAATAGGCTTTAAAACAATGTAGCAAAATTATGACCAATTTCTCCTTTTGCCAGAGTGTTTTCAAAATGTGTCTGATGCAGAGGCATCAGAAAGCGTCTATATGGGGGGACACTCTCAATATAAAATGTTCAAACCATAAGCTGACATTAAACTTTCATGGTCTTCAAATTTGAATCCATCTGACAGGACACATCACCTAAATAATTTTAACACATTTTAACATTTTTCGTTTAATATCTAAAACAGGTTAGGGAAGGAGTAAACCCTTTCCCACATTCAGCAAAACTACAGTGGACCACTTTGTAAACAATTGAGGAAAAACAAGAAAACCACTACAGATGACAGTTTAATTTAAATATAGAGTAGAAAACATTGTGGCAAATGGAGATATTGCTCATTATGAAGAATTCATCCATTTTCCACAATGGTTTCAAAACGTGTCTGCTGTAGAGGCATCAGAAAGTGTCTGTATGTGGGAAAGGTTTAATCACTCTAACTTATTACCTCAACTTTCTTTTTCTTTTTCAGTTCTTCACTTTCTGATCCATGTTTACCCCTTGAGGGTGACCTTGATCTAGATGAACTCCTGTTAGATGACCTTGAACTGTCACTACTGTATGACCTTGACCTCATACTCCTTGGCTTTTGACCTGGAGTCTTTATAGGTCTCACTGTAACAGTAGGATCGTCCAGATGATATTGAATTTTAGCTGCAGGTAGTTTGTCTGCCATTGAATCTTGCTTTGGTGGTGGAGAAAGAGAATCTCTTGTATCTGAAATGGAACCATTTTCAAATGATATAAGGACACATTCTTTCCTATATTTCTTTATATTATATCATTATATATCAACCCATTGAAAATTGTTAATGACTCTATAATATATCAAAAGCTTGTGCAAAACTTTTCTACTAGATTAAATTTTCAGAAATGGTAAAAAAGTTCTTCTTAATTTCTCTTATTAAAAATAGAAATGATAGAAGCTTTTAAAAAATGGAATCTTTATATTCCTTATGTTCAAATACTTTATAAATAATCAAAATTTTAAGATCCTTTGGAGACCGTTCACGTTCTGCAATATTATTCTTTTCACTTATGCGACAAATCTGCAGCAGAAGACTGAAAACATCTGGGAAAAAATCATTAAAATAGCACGTTCTCCTTTTACTGATTTGTTTTCAAAAGTCGTCTGCTGCAGGTGTCAGAAAGTGTCTGTAGCATAGGGTTTAACTAGTAGTAACTGTAAAAAACACCGAAAATAATGTAAATCTTTACCTTTTACTATAGGAGGATTCACCATCTCGGAGACGTGAAGGACACTGACATTATCGCCACCACCTACCATAGAACCACCAGCTACATACGGAGCCACTGGGGGTATCATTGCAAACTCACTGAAAATAGTAAAGAACATCAACCGGTTAATTAACCCTTTCCCACATATAGATGCTTTCTGATTACTCTACAACAGACAACATATGAAAACACTTTGAAACAAGAGTTGTCGGAGGACAATATAGCTCGCCTATCAGGGCCATCGTCTATCAGGGCTTACTTCAGAACAGTTATAGCATTAGGTAAAGTCACACAGTATCACCTATTGCAAGATAATACACCTTTCAATACTTCCATGCAAATGTTAACCAAGTCCATACAGGCCTTTTAAATCTGTAAATTGGTTTATATACGATGTATGCCAATAGTGAACATAATACCGAAGACTTACAGTATCAGTATCAGATAAAACCACACACTATTATTTATTGCAAGTTATCACAAATTTTCAATACTTGCATGCAAATCTTAACCTGGCAACGCTGATACCAACGGCATACAAGGTCCCCTAATGATCCTGAATAAGTGTGTGAAGTTTGAAAGCAACAGCATACACAGTGTCTGAGAAAAGGCCTTGCACGCAAAGGTTTGACCCAATTTCTAAGTCCAAAAAGGGGCACAATTCAGTCAAAATCCATTCCAGAGTTATGGGACTTGACATACAAGGTCCCCTAATGACCCTGAATAAGTGTGTGAAGTTTGAAAGCAACAGCATACACAGTGTCTGAGAAAAGGCCTTGCACGCAAAGGTTTGACCCAATTTCTAAGTCCAAAAAGGGACACAATTCAGTCAAAATCCATTCCAGAGTTATGGGACTTGACATACAAGGTCCCCTAATGATCCTGAATAAGTGTGTGAAGTTTCAAAGCAACAGCATACACAGTGTCTGAGAAAAGGCCTTGCACGCAAAGGTTTGACCAAAATTCTAAGTCCAAAAAGGGGCACAATTCAGTCAAAATCCATTCCAGTGTTATGGGACTTGACATACAAGGTCCCCTAATGACCCTGAATAAGTGTGTGAAGTTTGAAAGCAACAGCATACACAGTGTCTGAGAAAAGGCCTTGCACGCAAAGGTTTGACCAAATTTCTAAGTCCAAAAAGGGGCACAATTCAGTCAAAATCCATTCCAGAGTTATGGGACTTGACATACAAGGTCCCCTAATGATCCTGAATAAGTGTGTGAAGTTTCAAAGCAACAGCATACACAGTGTCTGAGAAAAGGCCTTGCACGCAAAGGTTTGACCAAGCTGGCAACGCGGACGCCAACGCGGACGCCGGGGTGATAACATAAGCTCCCCTATTTCTTCGAATAGGCGAGCTAAAAAGGGAAATTGCTCAAAACAAGCAATTTTCCCTTATGTCACAATGTTTTCAACTTTATAAAAAATGTATCCTTTCATTAAAAGAGATTTTAACAATTTTGGTAAATGTTTGATAGATTATTAGGCAAATTCTTATTAGAAATTGTCCTCTAGCTTTGCAGTCAAAACCATTTTCTCTTTGGTGATTCCGTGTTTATATCATCTAGCTAGGAGCTAACCCTTTCCTACGTACAACAAATCTGCAGCAGACTTTGTACAAATCTGCAGCAGACGACTTGGAACACATCTTTGCAAAAATATGAACAATCTACATATATGAGAGTATAAATATATAAAAGTGGTTGAAAACATTGTGGCAAAAGGAGAAATTGCTCATTTTGAGCAATTTCTCCTTTTGTCACATTCTTTTCAAAAGACTATGAGAGGCATCAAAAAGCATGTGGGAAAGGTTTAGTAGTAGTAAATTGTATTTTTTGACATGTTACATGTTATAGTATTTAGATAAAATTTAGCATCATAATGGAGACATCTCAAGTACATGAATTTGTGACTCAAGATCTTTCAATTTTCAAAGAATACAATGATGTTATTTCTTTTAAATATTTACAGACCAGGTTATATATATAATTAAGAAGAACTATAAGTATTCGTAATATAACTACAAACTCCAGAGTATAGAAAATACTTTCTGAAATAACGTTGATATTACACCAATTAAACAAAATGCACGAAATATCTGTGGAATCCATAGATGCAACCTGAAACAGAGATCTAGATAAGGAGAGTTTTTCATTCTCTAAAATCATTATTTGACTTCTAAAACCTATGTTGTGGGTACTCAAAAGAATTGTCTCAGTGAGAAGATTCTTATTACCTACAACACAGGTTTTAATCAGTGATATATGGGAGAGAGACCTATTTATTCCTCCTTATCTAGTCCTGTGAAAAATCATTCAGCTGGAACATGGTGATATCATGCACATCTTCTTTTGTTAGTGAAGCTTCCTATTAAGTATCATTGAATTCCGATAAGTGGTTGCTGACAAGAATAGTCCTATATCATACTATAGTGAGATTTAACCTTTTCCCTCATAAAGACGCTTTCTGACGCCTCTGCAGCAGACGGCTTTTTGAAAACATATTGACAAAAGAAGAAATAGCACAAAACGTGCAATTTCTCCTTTTGCCACAATGTTTTCCACTTTTTGTCATAGGTTATCCATTTAATTATGGAGATTTTCTATGTTTTGTCAAAATACGTTCAAAGTCGTCTGCTGCAGAAATGTTGTATGAGGGAAAGGGTTAAACGGCAACACCTCTGTGAAAAATCATTCAGCTGGAACATGATGATAATATGCATATCTCCTCTTGTAAGTGAAGCTCACCATTAAGTATCTTTGAATTCCGAATGGTGGTTGATGAGAAATAGCACGGACACAAATGGTCCTATATCATACTATATAGTAATTTAAAGGGCCATCATTCTGTGAAATATCTTTCAGCTGGAACATGGTGATAATATGCATATCTCCTCTTGATAGTGAAGCTTCCCATTAAGCATGATTGAATTCTAAATAGTGGTTGCTGAGAAATAGCCATGACACAAATGGTCCTATATCATACTATATAGAAAATCGAAGGGCCATAACTCTGTTAAAAAGCATCCAACCAGAACATGGTCTCATCTTGTTAGTGAAACTTCCAATTAAATTTGGTTGAATTCAAGTCAGTGGTTGGGAAATAGCCCTCACACCAATTCTCTTATGTCATGTTATATAGAAATGAAAAGAGCATTTAATTTGTGAAAAATCATCGAAACGGAACATAGTGATGATATGCACATCTTTGGTTAGTGAAACTACCCATAAAGCTTTATTGAATACAAGTCCATGGTTGCTGAGAAATGGCCCTGACAAGAATTCTCCTATGTCATTTTATATAGACATTAAAAGGGCAATATTCATAACTCTCTGAAAAATCAACGACACCAGAACATGGTTATAATATGAATATTTCCTCTTGTTAGTGAAGCTTCAAATTAAGTTTCATTGAATTAAAGTCAGCAGTTGCTTAAAATCAGTCCAAAAAGCGTGACAGACAGTCTGACTGACAGTATGCTCCTCCAAAAAACAAATTGCAGAGCTTAAAATTAAAACAAGAGGACCATGATGGTCCTATATCGCTGACCTGTTTTAATCAAACTTAAAAGGATTTCATTGTTCTTTATCTAAACATATATACGGAAAACAAGCAACACCCCCTGGTGGCCATGTTTATCATCCTATCAAAATAATTTGAAGTCTTAGAAGAGTTTGT